>QLTV01001119.1:3846112-3868030 GCA_003457575.1 Thermophis baileyi
GGTCGTTAAGTGTGAAAAATGGTCATAAGTCACTTTTTCACCACATTTTACAAGTTGGCCACTCCCACCCAGTCACACGACCGCCAAGCCACTCCCACCCAGTCACATGGCCATCAAGCCACTCCCACCCAGTCACATGGGCGTCAAGCCACTCCCACCCGGTCACATGGCCGTCAAGCCACTCCCACAAAATTAAGCCACGGCCACAGAGTGGTAGTAAAAAATTTTGGAACCCACCCCTGATGTGTGCATGTAGGAAAAAAATATAATACCCATGGGTGAACTAGGATTTTCTTGACTTGGATGAGTTAAATTATGTTAGAATTTTTAGGAGGCTTACAGTTTTTGTATTATTATTATTTTTCTACAAAACAAGTTGAAAACTATGTTTTGGGTTTTTAGTAGCTGCCTCCCCCTAAAGCAATCTTAATGGTTCACCTCTAATCTCTACATCATTAGAGAAATGAATTTTATTATTTATAATATGCTTTTAACTAGATGACCCTAGAATGATTTAAAATAATACAATGATATATAACCCAAATCCTTTTCATCCAATAAGACTGACTGAATTACAACAAATAAAAGAGATGTGAAAAATAAATTATTGCTAATTTAAACAAACCTTCAAGATTAAAGTAATGGTGACAACTGTTGGGTACTTTAGATGTCTAGTGAATATGGGATAAAGGTGGAGAATCTATGGAGTAAGAGCAATAGAGAATACTGCAGTGGAATCTTCAATGTAATATTAGGAATAGCTCAAGAAACCTGAACAAATGAGGACATATTTAATTAACTTGAAAGAGCAGGGATGAATAATATGAAAAGATATTTATGATCTGAATCAAATGCCTAGTTTTCCCTTTTTAGGGACGTTCAGGGGAACCTGGCCAAGGAGGTCAGAAAGGAGAGAGTGGATATCCAGGACCACCTGTAAGTTTTTGCTATGCTGGTTATTGCTTTACTAGTATACTTTGCCCTTTCTTTTCATACAATTTGCAAATAAGCTCACATGCTCCCTATTTATCTTCAGTTGTAAAGTTAAATTAAAATCCATTCTCTTAAGTAAACTCATAAGAACCACAAAAATTGAGATGTGACTTTAATATGTTTACTCTGCACATTCTTGACTTGCTTGCATCATTTAAAAGTATTCTAGATTGTACAGAGATTAAGTAAAATTGTAGGAACTGATAACAGTTACTGAACTGATTATGGCTAGCTTATGTGGGAATTCTGCCATGAGCCTGTTCAGAATACCAATGTACTGCCTACATCTTTTTCAACAACACTTACAATAGCTAAAGACCTACATTTTACTGAGCTACAATAAAAGAAAGTACAGCTGTGAAAATTCAAAAGTTATATAGTTTGAACTTTCACTTTGGATTTTGAGATAAAAACTTTGTAAATATTTCAGGTTTTGCATTATGTTTCCCACATTTTGTTAAGGAGGATACTTTTTTGAATTGCTCAGTGAGCTTCAGCTATATAGAAATGTAGATGTAGAAATCTAATGTAGTGTAGATAAATGTAATATATCAATGTATATAATGTACATTAAAAGTAGAAATCTAATGTAGTAAACCAGCAGGATTTTGTCTTCCCCTGAGTTGGGATGCATAAAGATAAGGAAAAGATAGCAAGAGCAAGAGCACTTAGACTTCTGCACCTAAGCTTTTTTTCTGCCATCAGTTTTCCATGTTTCTGTGTTTCTATCTGAATTCATTATATCCACTAGACATGGCAAGATATCCCAGTCTGTAAAATGAAAGAGGAGGCATCCTTAAAAAAAAAAACATACAGGAGAGCCCTTAAATTTGTAGTGCTCAATTTCCATTGAGATGTGACAGTGAAACTGGCTGAAACTGAATGCACAGAATTATTTTGAAAGAAAGCTCTACTTGTTCCATGAGTGGCTTCCTTCTGGGTCAGCCTGCACAGAATCAGCCTCTAAGATTGGCTTTTTGTGCTCTTGGGAACTCACAAACAAGACTTTCTCCCCCAATCTCTGGACTTTGTTCTCCCATATGATTAATTAAGTGTCTGAACTTGTCAAGTCAATTTTAAACAAGCACAGTTAAATTTATTCACAGTAAATTATATCTACATTTTTAAAAATCTTTTCTTTCAGGGATTTATGGGTAGCAAAGGAGAGTCTAGAGAAGTAAGTCAACCATTAATTTATGGTACTAGATCTTTTGTATTTCTTCATGCTGGAAACCTTTTTTCACTCTCTATCTCTCTCTATCTGTCTATCTCTATCTCTTTTTATTTTTTTTCTTTAAAGCTTTGTTTGTTTCTATCTCTCTCTCTCTCTCTCTCTCTCTCTCTCTCTCTCTCTCTTTTTACTTTAAAGCACTGCACGCTTATACGCAACATCAAAGATAAATGCCGTAAGTCTATTTCTTTTGCCCCTGGTCTTGATGTAGTTGGCTTTTTGGTATAGATTATAAAGTAATTTCTTTCTTTTCCTTCTTTCTCTGTTATTATTATTCGCAGCTTGCTGTTATGGTAAGTTCATTTTAAATTACTCAGTATCTGCAGTCAGATGAAAAACCGACATACACAACTTCTTTGAAAGACAAGCATTGAATTATTCACTGGTAAACTCTGTCCCTTCCTTTTTGGGAGGGGGGGGGCTGTAGAGTTAATACCTTTTTTCTCATAATACTTGTTTCTTAATGTCCCCGGTTTCTGCAGGTCCAAAAGAATGTCCTGTTTATCCAACTGAATTGGTCTTTGCTCTTGATACTGCTGCTGGTGGAAATGCAGACACTTTCAATAGAATGAAGGATACAGTAGTGTCAATTGTTAACAACATCACAATTACAGAAAGCAACTGCCCCAGAGGTGCCCGAGTAGCACTGGTTACATACAACAGTGAAGTTACCACTGAGATACGTTTTGCTGACTCCAGAAAGAAGAAGGAGTTGGTAAAACAAATCAAGGACCTCCAATTTGTTCAGACATCCAAACAACGTAGCTTAGAAACAGCCATGGGATTTGTGGCCAGGAATACTTTCAAGCGTGCACGTAGCGGCTTCCTTATGAGGAAAGTGGCTGTGTTCTTCACCAATGGGCCAACAAAAGCATCTCCACAGTTGAATGAAGCAGTACTAAGACTCTACATTGCTGGAGTTGTACCTGTATTCCTTACAAACAGAGAGGACAGGGTCCTTATCGACGCATTACAGGTCTGCTTTCTTTTGTTTTTCTTCCCCTTGCACAGTCTTTCCAGGAATCAATCAATCAACCAACCAACCAACCAACCAATCATTGTTATAGGATTCAGTCAGTCACTTCTGTCTTTCAGGAGCACTCAACAAAATGGCTTAATTTTGTTATTTTTTTATATTGATTACTGTCCCTGGATCACTGAGCATACAATATTTTGGATTTGAAAAGGAAAAGGTTGCTTCAGAGTATTTGCGGCCATGTGCAGAGCACTTGTGGCCACTCCCTAAACCAAATGCATCTTTTCCCCAGATTATGCTACAGCTGTGAGCAACAACCATTTAATCCTGGGAAAAGATGCTGCTGCATAGAGAGTTAATATATGAATGAATCAAACTTACATCTGTCAGCCTGAAAGTTTTGTGGTTTATCAGCAGTAGCTAGGCAAAGTCTTAAAAGCAGCAGACAATGTGGATGCTTTTGCATATAGTTCTTTTTGCCCAAGAAATGCCTACAAAACTTCCCTCACAGGTGTTCTCCGAGCATGGTAAAATAAAAAAATCAAGATGGCAGCCACAGTTGTGCAATTGAAGCTCTGCACTGTTGTGGCCATCATCTTTAATTTTTTTAAAATCATATGCTGTGGACACCCATACCATCCCTTAAGACCATCCACAACAGGAAATTGACTGTCTTCAGAAAGGAGTGGGGGGCTGCCAATTACTGTGGCAGCTTTCTGTTTTTGTTTGTTAGTTACCTAAGTTCAAAATAATAATTTGACTCCAGAGATCTACTGTATACTTGATATTCTATGTATTCAGTGGAACTTACTTCTTCCTCCTGTATCTGTTTGTAATAAAAAAAAACAGTCCTAAAGATTTAAGAAAAAGCATATCATGTGGTGGTGGGGAATACCCTGAGGATGGGGAAGTTGGCAGAAATGACTGTCTATCCAAGCAGGAGCATCTGGCTTCTGATCATGTAAACAGTTCTTTGGATATAAGCCATAAAGTCCATTAATAGTGTACGGCTGCTTCTTTACCAGCTGAAGCTGTCAAATCAGTATATACTGTGGATGAAAGAAGAGACTAAGGAGATGGCGATTATTATGTCATTGTTTTGAAAAAGATGGCCTTGCACTCAGATTAATTAAAACATACGAAAACTTCTTTGTTAGAATACTGTGTGGCAACCATTATTTTTGAAACTATCCTTAAAAGGATTAAAAGGAAAATTCTCAGACAATGGCGGGAAATCTGCATAGAACAGTAATTTGCTGAAATAGCTTCCTAATTTGAATAGCATCAAGATAAGCACTCTTTCCCAGTGATGGATGGTATCCCAGTTAAAATTGTCTTACACAATTTGTTCATTTCATAGTGCAGTCACATTAATTGGATTTGAGAATTCGTGCATGATCCAGTTTTTAAGATGACATTGTTGACATCCCTCCCTCCCTCCCTCCCTCTCACATTTTCTCCTACCTCTTCTACTAGAGCTCAAGATAACAATATAATAATTCCTTCTCCATTTTATGATCACAATAGTTTTAGAAACTAGTTAGGTTTGTACTTACCGTAATTCAAAGCCACTTCATGAGTTTTGTGGCTAAGTATATACTGTTAGTTTTTCACATCACATTTCTTGTGAATAAGTTAATATGGGTGGTGGATAAGCCAATAAGCTGCAGCTGAGATTTCATTTTCAAGTTTAGGCCCACATGTTGTGAGTCCTACCCCCAGATGTTCTGGCGGTAAAGTAGGAGATAAAGAATGGACAAACTGTTCGTTGCATTAAGTCTGAATTGGACCTTATGGCCAACTGCTCTTTCATGCAGAATCCTTCTCTCAATGATGCAGAAAGGTAGGCTTTGAATCTAAAAGATAAATATACAGAACAATTTACAGAAATGTACTGAGATCTGTATCTATGTTCAAGTGGAATTAAGAAAAGCTAACCCCTTTCTTGATATATTTTAGAGACCCTGGACAATTTAACAAACTGTTTCCAGAATTCCATTGACTGCATGTTTCTCTTCTTGTTTTTAGATAAACAACACTGGTGGACAAGCTTTAGCATTTACTGGTGGCGCTGCTCAACTGGCTGCAACTATTAGGAAAGTGTTCACATGCCATATTTGTCTAGGTAAAATATATGACATATTTTTTTTACTTGAGATATTTGTGTACTATGACAAAATCAATTTGTAACCAGTCTGCTTGAAGATTTTTGACAAATTAGAGGGAACCAAGGAAATTTGAGAGGGTTTTTTGTTTGTTTTAAGCTCTGCCATGTAAGGGCCGTGTTGCAGGACCATGGATGGACCTGCCTTCTTTTCAACTTTGGACTAGGTCAGAATGCCGTATGAGGTCATGGTCAGAAACCATTCTGGAACCAGCAGTTCAGTCCGAGCAGGCTTCAAGAATCTTGTGAACAATTGTATTTGTTTTTTGCCTGTTACTAATGCTTCCGCTGTTTCTAATAGTGCTGTTCAAGGGACATTTTGTTTTTACATTTCTGTTCTCATGATCATTCACTACTGGTGTTGCTTTGGTAGTGATGAAACCCAGATTAAATTTAAATCTATAATTAGCCTTGTTAAAGCAATACTACAATCTTCTCATAATGCAGTCATTCAGTTGCCACGTGCAATGGTTCCCACTGTAGTGGAAAATTTTGTGGTGGAAAATTTTATGGGTCAGTCAAAGATTTTTAGAATCACTCTAAACAAATTCCTAAATAAAGCATTTTTAAATGCATAATTGGAAGCTACTACCAATTATGCTTTGGTTTTTGGTAGATGCTTTGGTTTTTTGGCACAATTGAAGATTTGTATATCTTGCTGTTTTTGTCCAACTGAAGCACTGCAAATATTAATTATGTAACAATTATATATTTATTTGTCTAGATGTATGTGATCCTGATCCCAGCTGTGGTATCCAGCAGGGTAGCTTTGGCAGAGACAGACGGGCAGCTCCTACAGATGTTGACATTGATATAGCATTCATCCTGGATAGCTCTGAGAGTACCACTCAAATGCAGTTCAAAGAAATTAAGAGCTACATTTCATATATTGTAAACCAACTGGAAACTAGTTCTGATCCCAAGGTATCTCAACATCATGCCAGGGTTGCCATTGTCCAACATGCTCCCTTTGAGTTTCAATCAAACTCAAGCATATCTCCTGTCAAAGTTGAATTGTCACTCACAGATTATGGCCCAAGGGACAAATTAACAGATTTCATTCAGAACCAAATGTCACAACTATATGGAACACGGGCTGTGGCAACTGCAGTAGACTATACAATGAGGCATATTTTTGAGAGTGCACCAAATCCCAGAGATCACAAAGTCATTGTTTTGATGATGACAGGAGGCATTGAAAAGGAAGAACTTGAACACCTTCAGAAAGTTATTGTAGAAGCTAAATGTAAGGGATATTTTTTTGTCATTATTGGCATTGGTAGGAATATTAATATTCCAAGTATCTACAGCTTGGCAAGTCAGCCTAATGATGTCTTCTTCAAATATGCTGATAAGGCATCAGAACTTCATGAAGAACCATTGCTACGTTTTGGAAGCCTCTTGCCATCCTTCATCAACAGTAAGTAGATGCTTAATATGTCAGTGAAAGGAGTTAGAAGGGTTAGACCGAAGAGAACCTGAACATGGGAGGGGAAACTTCCTTTTATAGTTTAGGGTACAAGACTGTACAGTCAAAGAACAATGTTGCAAAATAAACCTAAAACCATATATTTGACCGAGTACTTCAATCAGTGTCTGCCTGCCTGCCTGCTTATCCATCCATCCATCCATCCATCCATCCATCCATCCATCCATCCATCCATCCAGCCATCCATCCAGCCATCCAGCCATCCATCCAGCCAGCCAGCCATCCAGCCATCCAACTTAGAAACTATCCAGTTCCCTCACAGAGGGAGACTGGGTGGAATAGAAAATATTAAACCATAAAAACTATATATAAAGTTTAAAAAGAGGCAAAGATAGTTAACATTCAATGTTTAAAATGAATTAAAAGATGGCGGGCGGGGCTTCAGGGCAATAAGCAGCCCCATAGCTGTGTGTTCCTCTGTGAGCCCCAAGCAAAACAGCAGAGCCTGAAACATGGCAGGTTTGGATTGGATTAAAAGAATTACATAGATCTAATTAGTCATATTTAAATAAAGAGTTTGCCAGCAAAATTGGATGCTTTGATCCTAGAGATGCAGGATCAGATGGATTTCTCTGAAAGGATTCCTGGATTTTGTTTTGATTAAAATAATTACTGTTAAACTTGAAATCATTAATCCTTCTGAGTAAACACAATTTGCATGCATCTTAGAGGCCTCTTAATTTCTAGTTCCTCTGTTATAGATATTAAACTTGAAAAAAAATGTATCAGTGTTTTTGTATAAAATGTCCTATTTCCTATTGAAACAAATAGCAAACCATTTAATTCTACCTAAAGAAAAGGCCCATGCTTGCTCAATCTCTCTCTCTCTTTTCTTTTTTTGCTTTAAAAATTATTAACAAGGTACATTTAAAAATAGTAAGAAAAACGCCATGCAGCTGTCTATCCAGACATATAACGGGTATAATTTGAAACAGCAGAACAAAAAACAGCACTTTATTTCTTGCTAGATGGATGCCAAAAGAGAGCTCATGTAATCTACTACTGTATATCTCTATAGTAATAATAGAGAAGATATTGGGAAACGCCCAGCCAGGAAGCAGGGGTGGGGGTGGGGGGAAGTCTCAAGTGCTGAATTAGCCTCAAGTTCTTATGTGGCTGCAACAGATCCAGAACTAACCCCCCTCCCCCAGGCCCTTAAGCTCTACAGAGCTGTATCTATTTGTTCCCAGGCTGAGAATGGGAAATTCCTGTATAATAGGCAGAATATAATAAAGCAGCAAATTTGAACTCTACACATGTAGGCCTGATTGCTTGTGCGGACAGAATATTACTAAATCTAAATAAATGTGAGAACAGGGGTGTCAAACTCGCGGCCCATGGGCCGGATGTGTCATCCGCTGCCACCACCCCCCATTTTAGCGAAGGGGAAAAAAGTCGTGATATGTCACATGACAAAAACATGATGCGAGTTTTATTCTGTATTAGAATGTTTAAATAAAGACATGGTTTAAATTCCTATAATATGTTTGGAAAATGAGAAAATATTTATGCAAAAATTCTCCCTTTTGTTTTAGGTGAAAATACCTTTTACCTATCTCCAGACATCAGGAAAAAATGTGATTTGTTCCAGGGTGACCAGCCAATCAAAAAATTTGGCCAAAAACAACTGTAAGTCTTTACAGTTCATTTTCATTGTCAGAAAGTAAATTTTGCTCCAGATACCAAATTATGTGTGCGAGAATGAGACCCCTCTCTTCATTATGCTTGTCATGTTATCTCTATTTTTTCTATTTTATTGATTGTATTGTAATTTCTGTGCTTGATTCTTGTCAGCCATCCAGTCATTGTGAATTGAGTGGCATACAAATTTAATAAAGTATTAAATTATTATTATTATACCTAGGGATTGAAAGGGCAATAAATATGGGTTTAGAGGAATATAAACCTGTTTCTTATATGGGTAGAAAGCAGTATCCTCACTTAACCCTGTCCTTGTCTCATCTCTAACCCTCAGGCCAATAGCATTCAGTGAAGGCTGCAAGTTGCATAAAAACTATTATGTTCTGGGAGCACTCTATCAAAGATTAAGTTTGGTGACTAATAATACATGAGAGTTCTTATTCTTCCTTATAAGCTGATGTAGGCTTGCCTCTCTCCCCGTCTCTTGTCTATGTAAAGAAAGAAAAAAGAAGGATGGTAAATTCCTAAACATAACCAATGCTTTGAATTTGGCAACCTTTGTGATGCTGATCTTTTTTTTCCCTAACCACCCCCCCCCCTCAAGTATTCAGCTTGGATATGGCAGAATGGGTCATAGGAAGGAATGGTCTGGCTCTCCCCATCCCTGATGCTGTGCTTGATTTGTGGATATTTTACCTGTGTGGCTGATGACTTGCTGAAAAGGGAGAGCAGCACATTCCCAAGAATCAAGCAGATGTTTTGTCCCTCACACACTGCACAGGCATGATGAGAACAGTCCCATTTAGCATTGGGTCAGAATAGACTAAAGGGACATGAGATGGAGCAGCAGTATAGTTTGCAGGATGACTGGAGAGCTCTTTAACTCATCAACAGGAAAAAGCTTCTTTTCCAGTCCTGATTACTTCAGTTGTAGAATTTCTCCTCTGGTGGTCAACTGGATCAACAGAAGACCCTTCCTACATGTCTGTTTGGGAAGCTATCACAGATAGCTTTTAATCAGAACAATCACTTCACTAACTGTTGGAAGTACAATATCTTTAAGATGATCACTTGTTCTTTCTGATTTGAAGATGTATTCATATATTAGAAAATATTCATATACACCTATACTAGGAAATGCCCCCATCTAGAAAATCCCATATACTTTTCTGACCAAATTTACTTTTCAAAAACAGATATTAATACTAGGGGCATCTTAATAAAATTACTATCCTTCGGATAAAGCGGTGCAATAAATTTGCTAAAAACTGTAAAATGTTTTTGTTCAGAAAGGAACATTGGATTTTTTTAAAGCTGCTGTCCTAAATAACTCTACCAAACAAGTGCAAAAGAGTGCAGATGCAGATTTTGAAACAAAGACTTAAATGTGTCTTGATTATTTACAGTATGCATACCTATAACTATTTCTGTTTTTTCAAACAGAACTATTCCAAATAATGTTACTGTCACACCTGCTGTAACAGAAAAATCAGAAGGTAGGTACATCTTCCTGTCATTGCTAAACAGATCTAAATATTTTACTTTACAATAATTTGCTATTTGCTGTTTTGTTTACAAAAGATTACTATGTTTAACTTAAAATACTATATCTTTGCTTCAGTAAAAGAGGTATGTATGAAAAGAAGCCCTGCAGATTATATTTAAAAATAATAATTGGAAAAGCTGCAAGAAGCAGGAATGGACAATATTTTTTTCAAAGGAAAACAGCTGGAAGTGGAAAAAGTTGAGGTTTCCTCAGAAACTCTTTTCAGTGGTTGCAGCTTCAGGAGGCTTTTTTTCCATTAAAACAACATAAAAAGATATTGTGGGTTTGTTCGTGTATGGTTTTACAGTAAATGTAGTTTGTATTTAATGCATTTAATTACAGCCTCTTTTTGTGTTTTCGAACGCAAAATGTGATCTGTTCATTTTCTATGCAGGCAGGTCTTAAGTAAAAGATTTACAAAATAAGTGTATGTTAGACTGCCTGTCAACTGGGCTCTGGAAATGTTTGCAATCTTTTTTAAGATTGCAAGTAGTACACAGTTCCACATGCAATTAAAGGTTCTAGCAAATTGGAATGTTCTTAGCTTATTATAGAGATTTTTTCCACCTTCCCTGTTGAGGGATTTTTGTGTTACTTATTCTAGGATCAGCTACGTTTTTATGAATGATATCTTTTTTTATATGTCTTATCCAGAACATTCTTAAAATCCTGAATCTATTAATTTTGTTCTTTTATTAGTTTTTTCTTTTCTTCAACAGTGATTAAACATAATGGAGAAGTCCAGATAACTGATATCACTGAAAACAGTGCTAAGCTGCATTGGATGATTCCTGAGCCTCAGAAAGTCTATGTCTATCACATCACAGTCACCTCAGCACATGACCACTCCTTAGTTGTGAAGCTTAATTTAACTAGCAATGAAAGAGTCATTGGAGGTCTTCAGAGTGGACAAAAGTATCATGTTGCTATCACAGGTTACCATGATACCCAGGCCAAAGCAACTTATAGGGGAACATTTAATACAAGTAAGTTATCTTGGCTATCGGAATTAAGTGCATTGTTTTTTCTATCAATTTTGGATTTTGGACATATGAAGAAGCAAACCAGTACATTGTCCTAATAGTAATGACACATAACCTAATTAATACTACTGTATGTATTTGGGTCACATTTTTTAAGCAGCACTATATGCTATAGTGAGGTATTCATATTAAAACACATGATAGCTTTCTTGTTCTTTATGTATCATTACATACAAAGCTGAAGAAGTGTTGTGTGCAATGTCTCAACCAGGCTGGATGTAAGTAAAAAAGTTTATTGCTGTGATTTGAGTCCTCCTGAGCCCATCCTCACAATTGCTTGGCTTGCTTTCTACAGAGAGCATGCCAGCAGCCAAGGTCCCTTCAGCAGGAACAGCAGCAGCAGCAGCAGCAGCAACCAATGTAATGGTGAACACTGAACCTCTGGAAGTCCCTGAAAAAGGTGAGTCCAAGCTATGAAAGGTGTCAGAGGTGTGGGAAATGAAAGTTTGGATGGATTAAACCAGAAGTCCCTAAATCTTTGGGCACCAGGGACCAGTTCAATGGAGAGAGGTTTTTCTACAGACCGGAGGGGCGTGGTTTTGCATGCTGCCTGCATCCCGCGGATGGGGCTGTTTGCGTAGACAGGTTTCTGGCATGCTGCGGACCTGTGCCCGGTCCCCACCGGGGGTTGGGGACTCCTGGATTAAACTATGTTCTAGACAAAACATCTAAAGTGGCACCAACATGATATGCTACCTGAAACGAAGGATACTGGTTGATTTTTGTGGAACAGTAAAATATGTAAACTAAAGGGTAAACATAAGGTGCCAGGGAACTTTTTATCCCAAAGTAAGTGGCAAGTAGATTCATGACCATGAACCCCAGATGTCCCACACTTTATACCAGAGTTTCCATTAGCTAGAGCCAGCAAGTAATACTATTATTGTTGATTCTCAGTGAAGCATGACAGGATTGTAGAAATTAAATCTGGATTCTAATAGAGGGTGATTTTGAAAATTCCAAAAGAGCTAAGAATGAAATGTACCATATTGTGCATCTCTTCTGTAGTGAGATGCATTGGTTCCTAGTATGTATGTATGTATGTATGTATGTAAGCTTTTCACATTGTATGAAGGTGTGTGAAAAAGAAGAATATTTGGTTTTGCACAGCCCTACAATAGTCTTTCAGGAAAAATGCCCACAATTGCACTGTTCACAGATCCTTTGACACTAGTAATGGTAAGACATTCTTCAGCATTGCAAGGTTTAAAGCTTTAGGAAACTTGTAAATAAAAAAAATCCTAGGAACAGATTGCATTTCTTCAGTGATTACAGCTACGGAGACTTACTCTGCTGTCTTAATTATCTTCTTCCCAAAAGAAGGCTTATCACTACTGTTCTAGTAATACTATCCATTTGCATTTTGGAGGGCAAAGTTGGCTCATTCACTCCTTCAGCAGACAATGACTTAGTCTCATATCCTGCAACGGTGCAGCGCTTTGGTTTCATTCCAAAAAGATGCTTCAGAGCACATATTGGTATGAATGTACCCGTATCTGCAGTTCTTTCAAAGTAGCCATGTCTTATCTTATGCTATGTCAATTGGTAGTTGCATAGGGCAGCTGTGTGACAGACATCTGTTTTAAAAGAGTTGCAGTCAGGTGCTGTGTTCATGTATCAAAGGTTCGTTTTTGAATTATTTCCAAAGCCCTGCCAGCCCTAATAGGCCACCAGTCATCCTAGCATAAAATGTTTCTGGGGGTAATGGAAAATATATTTTCTTATGGCTCATTGGAAAAGTCTGAGTTATGTGATGTTGTGTCACTATAAAATCCTGTGCTCATTTCTTTGCCATGTGTCTTAGCTCAAGTAATTATTTATTTTTGTAACAAACCATTAACAAATCACTGTGCTAAACTCAGTTATTAACAATATGTAGATAATTCACATTTGTTCTGAATGTATGATTGTTGTGTTAATTTTTTGTTATAATAATTTTATGTTAATATGACAAGTGTATGAAATTGTCATAATTTTAATGAAACCTCTGTTAAAATCAGTTTTTATTTTGCTGCCATTCTGATTTGCCTGTTCATAAGATTTTAAAAAACTATGGTAGATAATATAATTTTACAAAACTAAGATGGGTTGAATTGATATTGGATTTGTTATTTTTCAAAATCTGATGTTATCTTTACTGCTAAATTTATTTGAACTTCCTTGTGCAATAGGAAAGATATGAGCCACATAATTATTTCAAATTTCAAATTCAGACAAGTATTTTATTTTGCTTTGTTTTAGCTTCCCAAATCTATTGGGTTTTTTTCCCTGTTGCATATTATTAATTCTGGCCTGAACTGTCATGCCAGACATTTCTAATAATGTTCATGATCGTAGTAGAACTCACATTTTTTAAAGTCTGCAAACTTCTGTAAGACCATATGAAAAAAAATTACTAGGATTTCCTTTTATTCAAATTGATAACTGAAGGTTTGATGAAAGGTACTAGATATACAGTATATCTTCATACAGGCTACCCAGCAATGCTGTTTTGAATATGCTATTCCCTTTTATGAAGTTAATTATAGAAAAATGTAGAAAACTAAATTCTTATAAGAAATAAATTCTGAAAGACAACTTTGAAAACATTGAGCTTTGCAAAGCTTTAGTTGGAAATTGGTGGAGATATCTTTTCCCCAGACATGGTAGATTTTACATATTTGCATTACAGATTAATTTCTTTAATCATGTTCATCTTTGTTTGTCTAATTCCATTATTCTTGTCTTTTTAATGTGTGTAATTGCACTTATTTTTCTGTTACCAATTTTCAGCCTTTATGACACAGTTGTTGCAACACTGAACTGGTTCTTCAAAGTCTCTTGTCCTCGTCTAGTTTAACTTCTTTTCAACTATTCTTTTGCAAGTGAGCCATGTAAATTTCATGTAATAATGATAACCCTTTTCTTTCGGACTTGTATTCACCTATAAAAGTTCCTAGTGTGAGAAAATCCCCTGTAGTCACATCATATTGTTTCTGAAGCTGCCATGACATGATTTTGGGTGGAGACAGTAGGAAACTGTGTGCGTTTGTGTGTGTCTGTGTACTCATGTGTACTTTTCCAAATGGCTATGGGGACTGCTTCACTGAATAGCCTGTGTTTTTGAGACATGATAATGCCTTATTATGCAACCAAGAGGAAGGAATAAACTTCAGTGCAGATGTAGAAAGCAAAATATAAAGTAAAGGATACAAACGTTTCAAGTACAGGTAGTCCTTGACTTACAACCATTTGTTTAGTGACCGTATGAAGTTACGATGACCCTGAAAAAAGTGACCTTTTTCACACTTACAACTGTTGTAGCATCCCCACAGCCATGTGATCAAAATTCGGGCGCTTGGCAACTGGCATGTACAATATTTATGGCAGTTGCACTGTCCCAGGATCATGTGATCACCATTTGTAACCTTCCCAGCCAGCTTCCAATAAGCAAAGTTAATGGGGGGGTGGGAAGAGCCAGATTCACTTAATGACTGCATGGTCCACTTAACAACTGCAGTGATTTGCTTAAAACTGTGGCAAAAGGGACATAAAATGGGCCAAAATTCACTTAAAATTCACTTGCTTAGCTACAGAGATTTTGGGCTCAATTGTGATTATAAGTCAAGGACTATCTGTAAGGTGAATAAAATGATTTTAAAAATCCTATGACCAACTTCATTGAAAGAGCTGTTTTGTATACAGTATATTAACCCCTAATTAATTATTCTATGTTATTATTATTTCTATTATTATTTTATGTTATTATTATTCTATGTTATTATTTTTTTAAATCTCTTTTTTCCTCTGAGCTTAGATTTAGGTCACACCATTGTCTAATTCTAACACAATTAAGGTCTTATTCAAATAATCAAATAATCCTATCCAACCTAAATCCTCCAAACAACGGCTACTCTGCTTTTTGTATTGAGAAGAGCCTGGGAGTCTCAGCTCTTGCCAACCCATAAGACTCTAGGATTGTAAATTCAATTTCCTTTTCCTGGCAAGTACTTTAAAAGTGTGATAGTGCCACAGAAAGCACTTCCAGAACCAGGCAACAGTAGACAAATTCACAGTATAGCTTAATGGTCAACTTCCTCGCAATCTCTGAGTTCACAGATATGCCCCCTCTAGGTGGCCAGTTTGCCCTCAGTTGAGCAGTATAGCGAATGCTGACATCAGTACAGTACAGGCCCTTAATTGAGAAGGCCAACAAATCCAAATAAGTGGACAGGAAGTAGAATAAAGGCTCCACAGGAAAAGATGTGCTGAAATTCACCTTCTACATCTAAGAAGGTACAGGTCTTGTAAGAAGGGTATTATTTGTACTGAGGGGAGGATTGGCCCATTGGTGATAAAATAAGAACCGTGCAATTTCAGGAAACAACCATACAGTTCCAATGGGTTGTGAGATTTGCAACTATACCCTTTTCGCATTTTCCCCACTCTGCTTTTTATATTTCTGACTGCTACTCTGCACTGGATTTGGCTAATGACTTAACAGAGGCATGCAGAAATGTAGCACTTTTACAGCCCATCTGTGTAAGACATGAGCCAATACAGTATTTATACTCATGCACTGGCTGCCTGGCATATCTGTGATTTTCTTAGCAGTGCAAGGTTATTATTTTCCATATAATTTCTGTAAAAATCATTAGTGAAAGCTTGTATTCTACTTCCTTTTCATTTGTTGAAAATGTTTTTTTTGGGGGGGGGGGGTGTTGGCATCTTGTGCCTTTTTCGAAGCTTTTAATATTTTCAGGATCATTTAACCTTTGCACATGTTGAAATTCAAATTTAACAGATCCTTGCTTACTGGACCTTGACATGGGCACGCAGTGCAAGGAGTATCAGGTTAAGTGGTTCTTTGACTACAAAAACAAGATCTGCACCCAGGTTTGGTATGGTGGGTGTAGCGGTAATGCCAATAGATTTGAGACAGAAGCTGACTGCATTAGCAGATGTGTGAAGCCATGTAAGTACCCAAATAGGATTAACCCATTTTGTACTTTCAATATTGTGAAACAAAGTTTCCAAGCAGAGGGGGAAAATAGTTTAAACACAAATTCCACACACTTTTTCTCTACAGCAGATGAGAAAGACATGCAGCTTCCTGTCCTTGAGAAAAGTCATTTGTCAGGTAAAGTCAGAAATGGAGAGGATTGTACTTCTGACCATTTGTCCTAAAACTGTGTCTTGGATGCTTGTCATGGCCGTTGGCCAAAGATAACCATACAGTGTGCCTTCATGTTGCTTTTCCACAATAATCACCCCATATTTTCTGTCTCTGTTTGCATGCAACCTTAATATCTAAAAAGAAACCCCAGTGTTGGTGTAAAAATATTATAGAATGGAGCTACAATTTATTTTATTATGGAGAGGACAGTTTCAATACAAAAAGTACTTCCTCAAGAATGGTAGACAAGTTTCAGATTCCATTGTGGAGGAACTTCATAATGTAGCTTTATCTTTGTGGCAGGAAATAGTGCCTGCATCTGGGGTACAAAAATCCAGATGACCACAAGGTTGTAGCAAGGAGACAGGGATTTTATTTATTTATTTATTTATTTATTTATTTGTCAAACATGTACAAGATAGCAGGTATAGGTATAATCATAAACATAATCAAAGTGAATACAGATAGATGAAGACAATAGGACAGTAGGACAGGGACGGTAGGCACGCTGGTGCGCTTATGCACGCCCCTTACAGACCTCTTAGGAATGGGGTGAGGTCGACAGTAGACAGTCTAAGGTTAAAGTTTTTTGGGTTTGGGGAAGAAACCACAAAACCACATAGTGAATTCCAGGCATTTATCACTCGGTTGCTGAAGTCGTAGTTTAGGAGTGGAGGACTCTTCTCGTGAAATATTTTTGGACTCTCTCAATTGTATTAATATCCGATATACATTGCGGGTTCCAGACAGGTGAGCTGTATTCGAGAATTGGTCTAGCAAAAGTTTTGTATGCTCTAGTTAGCAGTGTAATGTTGCCAGAGAAGAAGATACGCAGGATTAAGTTGACTACTCTTAGTGCCTTTTTGGCAATGTTGTTACAGTGGGCTTTGGCACTTAGATCATTAGATATGAGTACTCCAAGATCCTTGACAGAATGAGGGTCGTCTACAAGGTCGTGTCCTCCAAGCTTGTATTTAGTGTTTTGATTCTTTTTGCCAATGTGTAAGACAGAGCATTTGTTGATTGAGATTTGAAGTTGCCACTTGTTTGACCATTCTGATACATAGTCAAGGTCTTTCTGAAGGGTAGTAGCATTGTCTGAGGTGTTAAATAGTTTGACATCATCGGCAAAGAGAACGCAGTTGCTTTTTTCTTTTTTCTTTTTCTTTTTGCAGACCAAATACACTTAATAGGAGCTTGTTGAACTCCCTTTTTGTTTGTTTTTAATTGAAACTTCTTTCAGTTCTTTTTATTGTCTACCTATGGACTGAGAAGAGATATTCCCTTTTTTCATAGACAGTGTAGCCATTCCTTACCATTCAATCAAAACACTCACTTAAAATGATGCCATGGAAATTTTCTCCATCCTGCCCTACATTGAGAACCCGATGCTAGCAGGAGTTTTACAAACTCAAATACTTTTTTCCTAGAATAACATCTCTAAAGAAGTCAGGATTTGGGCCAAAGGGAAACCTCTTTAAAGAAATTTAAGAAGCAGATCCTGTAAGGTTTTTTTTTGTTTTTGTTTTTTGCCATCCTCACATTCTAGTTGGTTTTAGTAGGAAAATCTGAATGGGAGAACTAATAATCTCTGACTCTAAAAAAAATAAAAGCAGCTAAGAATAGAATGAAATGATTCTGGAATTGAAATTTTAAAAAAACGTGGACAGCCAGTTTAGAGAATACGGAGCTGGATCGGTTAATGATCTGGTTAAATGTAAGGCAACTTCCCACATTGTATCCTAAGACCAAACTTTGTACATGAGAACATTTGACTTCACAGCTGGTTTGTGAGCCTGCATTATCAGTCAGCTGGTTATCAAAACCTTCAGTTACAAGTTCTTTGGAACCCTCTATTTAGAAATTCTCATAGATAAACAATTTTAGAAATCTATGGCATAGGGGACTAGAAGACAACATATCTTTGGATCTTACATCCAAACTGCATATTTAGATGGGTTTCTAGAACTTGTGGAGAATGTCCAAGTCACTGTACCTGCATGAGCCATGGTGGCGCAGTCGTTAGAGTGCAGTACTGCAGTTACTTCTACTGCCTGCCGCTGCCTGCAATTTGGCAGTTCAAATCTCACCAGGCTCAAGGTTGACTCAGCCTTCCATCCTTCCGAGGTGGGTAAAATGAGGACCCAAACTGTTGGGGGCAATATGCTGACTCTGTAAACCGCTTAGAGAGGGCTGTAAAGCACTGTGAAGCGGTATATAAGTCTAAGTTCTATTGCTATATTCTTCTACTGCTAGTCAGTGCTCTCTTTATGCTAATCTTCAAAGCAAACCTGGGACATTTCCAAGCACTGCCTTTTGGATATTGACAAAGAAGAAATAAAATGGCCATAATATGAACATTATTTCATTTTTCATGTTTCCAGAAGAATATCTTCCATCTCCCCATTAGGAGCATTTTGCTCTAAGGTCATGTGAAGATGGTAGATAGAACCAATAGGTAGATGCAATTGATTAGATGACAGAAAAAGTTTTATTTCTTGTATAGCATTAAGTTAAAATATTGATTTAATGGACAAGAGGAATATCTAAAATATCTGAATGTACATCAAATATGAATGTACATTATTGTTATAATCTATAGTATTTCCATACTTAAATCATTTACAATTGTTGTAAATTGACACAATGACATAAATGGAAGCAAATGACATAAAATAAGTCAAATGTCCAAGAAGTTTTGTGTGAATGGATTAGGCTTCAGATGAATTTTTTTAGGAACATCCAAAAATGCAGGCCATCCCCAAAGTTACATAATCTTTGGTGGCTGGTGCTGAAGTCCTATATGCCTAACCAATAAGAGAAGCCTATTTATGTTTTCTTGAAAATCTCTTAGGACTGAGGGTGGAGGTGGGAGGTGCAGGGATAGGAATTCACAAATATTAAACCACTCACAACAAGCAAGCAATCAGAATTTGGAGAAACTAATGCCAAGATACACATGTATTGCTTTATAACCCTTCTTAGTTATCTACTAAATATAAAATATACAACAGCTGCTTTCTTCTCTTGGTTATCCATTGCTTCTTGGATTGTTATCAATAGGTATGGTGATATAGTAATGTTATTCTCTCTTGCTTAGGCTTTCTTCTAAACATCTGAAAATTGCCAGTGTTTACTGTGACATTAGATCAGTAGTGGGTTCTAAAACCCTTTACTACTGGTTCGTGCACGCGCTCACACACGCATGTGACGCTTCTGCGCATGCGCAGAAGCATCCTGGGCAGGTGGGCGGAGCCTCCCGCCACTGCCGCTGCCAGTTCTAAGAACTGGGCTGAACCGGGAGCAACCCACCGCTGCATTAGGTTAATGCTCTAGGACAGGGATTATCTAGGAATGGGATGTGATGCAGAATTCTACAGACTTCACTTAATTCTCCATCATTTTTTATTCCTAAATAGTGGCTCTAGGAATACCAATCTCCCCATCTTTCCACTCATCCATACTTACCTGTCTGATCCTGTAGGAGTTCCTGCCATGGCATAATGCTAGTCAAGGGATGAAGTAGCATAATAGCTAGGTAGCAAAATCTAATCTTGGTATTCTGTACTAACAACTTCAAATCAGAGCATCTAGCATCATTGCCATCTCTGATGTAAAACCTGAAATAATCAACAAAGCTACCCTGACATTATTCACTTTATGTAATAATATCTCTGCATTTTCTCAAATATTTTTTTCTGAGCACATGTCCTGTAGGTGGAAGGCCACTGCAAGTTCAATTCTCATAAATCAGCAAATGGGGCTAGGAAAAATTCCAGCTTGAAATCCTGAAACTCTTACATATCAGGGTCAATACTACTGAGCTAGCACAGATTATCAATGTAAACAAGATTTAGAAGAACCCATTAAAAAGATAAAATGAACATGGAAATGTTTAAATGCTAAATATTAAGAAGATAAAAGTATACTTAGGTAATTCATTGTTTATAACAAAAAAGTGAAGGAAATGGATAGGTTTATGTTTGTTTGCTATAGTAAAATAAGAAGCTGAAAAATGTATTGGAGAACAAGAGAACTTAAGGTGAATGGAAACTTTGAGAAGTTCATGAAAAATAATAACATTTCAGTTATCCCAAGGATCAGAATAGTTAAAGCAACCACTTTTTTTAGTAGTAATATAAATTACTGAAGTGGGCATGGCAAAAAAATGAAATAAAAGATTTTTTTTCTAATTATGGATCTGAAGATAGTTACTAAGTATCAAAGGCAACCAATCAATTGGTCCTAGAAACAATAAAGACCAATTGCCCCGTTGAAGCTTTTTTTTAAAATTGAAACAAGCAGAAACACACATTTAGTGCATCTCATGCAAATGAATGAAGAACTTGAAAAAACAACAACCTATATTTGGGGAGTTTGAGGAAAGATGAGGAGGAAAAGATCAATGAGATCCCTTGAATGACTTTGGAGAAACTATGGATTGTCGTATGCCAGACACAGGCTGAGAAACCAAGCTTAATAGCAGTAACTGTGAGAGGGATCTTGGTGTCTTAGTGGACAATCAATTAAATATGAGCCAGCAGTGTGTGGCAGCAGCCAAAAAAAAAACAACGCAATCCTAAATTGCATTAACAGAGGGATTCAATCAAGGTCAAGTGAGGTACTAATACCACTCTATAAAGCCTTAGTAAGGCCACACATAGAATACTGCATCCAGTTTTGGTCACCACACTATTAAAAAGATGTTGAGTGCAGAGAAGAGCAACGAAGATGATTAGGGGACTGGAGGCTAAAACATGAAAAATGGTTGCTGGAATTGGGTATCTCTATTTAAATGAAAACAAGGACCAGGGGTGACATGATAGCAGTGTTCCAGTATTTGAAGGGCTGTCACAGAGAGGAGTGGGTCAACCTATTTTCCAAAGCACCTGAAGCACAGGTGAAATGCAGCCGGTTCTCACCGGTTTGCCCGAACTGTTAGTAAATTGCTTAGGCAGTTCAGAGAACCGGTTAAAAATAAAGTACAAGAGAGGTTTTTTTTCTCTCCCTTCAGTTAATAGCTCCACTTAACAGTTGCAGCTGGAATGCAGCCATTACACACTGAATCAAGTCAATAAACAACAGAAACTGACATGATTAGGGCAGAGAAACCCATCAATCACCCATCTAGGGATGGGATTAACCTCTTCCCTTCAGGAAGAAGGACAAGATTACAAACATTTTCATTATAAAGAGTATTAAGTAACACTTCTGTGATCAGCTGATACTCCCTGGAGTTTCCCAAGACCTTTTATAGCTGCTGCAGTGTTGGCTACTTCTTGTTTCTTCCTGGGGGGAACAGGAGGGGACAATGATGCAGCTTGATCATACAGGCCATGAATTTAATGCATGTGTGGTCCAGCCAACTGTATTGCTTCTGCTGTGAAGCACCCAATTTAGAACATAGCGAACATAGAATAATAGAGTTGGAAGGGTTAATGGCTTTTGGCAGCATGCCCAGGCTTTCTATTAGCCTGAGCAGCTGCTCTTAGTTTCCCTCTCAGCTGCTGCATTTGCTTTGGGGTTGACTTTTTTTTTTTAAAAGGGGAATGGCTGTTTTAATTTTTTTGCATTGTTTTATTGGTTCCTGGCACTGTCGTTTTGGGGTGTACTTTCCTCACTCTTTTTGAAAGCCTCTAGTGATGGAGCACCCACAACTTATGCAGGCAAGCTATTCCCT
>QLTV01001119.1:3876235-3911600 GCA_003457575.1 Thermophis baileyi
TTCTTTTTCTTTTGAATAGTTTTACTTGCTGGCTTCTGTACAGTGTTATGAACCTCTGTCCATAGTTCTTCAGTCAAGTTCCGATGGAATATTTTTCTTTACAGTATCAGACTTTCCTTTCACCACCTGACACATTCACAGCTGAGCTTCCTTCCATCTTGGCCCAGCTGTTTCACTCTTTCTTGAGCTACTTGTAAGTGCCCTCTGCTCTTCCCCAGTAGCATATTGGACACCTTCCAACCTGAGGGGCTCATCTTCTAGCATCATATCTTTTTGCCTTTTGGTATTGTCCATGGGGTTTTCATGGCAAAGATACTGGAGTGGGTTGCCATTTCCTTCTCCAGTGGATCACATTTTGTCAGAGCTCTCTGCTATGACCTGTCCGTCTTGGGTGGCCCTGCATGGCATAGCTCATAGCTTCATTGAGCTACGCAAGCCCCTTTGCCACGACAAGGCAGTACTCCATGAAGAAGTTGAGGAAGCCTGCTTAGCATTAATCTTACTGTTAAAATCTTTTTCTGGAATTCTAAGATCCATGTGATTCCATTTAGCTTTAATTTTCTTGAAAATGTAAGATTGTTTCTTTTCCCCACATTCCTTGTAAAAAAGGAAGAAGCATTTGGTGGTGCAAGAAGTAGAAACACAAATATTTCTCTTCTCTAATTTATTTAGCAGGATGTAGAATATCTCAGACGATTCAGTAGAAAGCTGTAAGGCACAAATACGCATGCGAGGGAAAGATACCTTTTTACCAACTGTTATTTAAATATTTTTTTAAATAATATTTTTATTAAAATTTTAACTACAATAACAAAAGATAATACAAACTAAAAAGAAAAATAAACTTAAAAAGTGCGAGAAAGAAAAAAAGTAACAGAAAATAGAAAGAAAATGATTTCGAAAGAATGTTGCTCTCCATGCTCAAAAGGAAGTTCACAGATACACTTTCTAGTTGGATAATTGCAGATAATCCTCAGTTAACAACCATTTGTTTAGTGATTGTTCAAAGTTATGATGGTGCTGAACAAGGAGTCTTGCAGCCAATCCTTGAAGTTGCAGCTGTTGCAGTATCCCTCTGGTCATATGACAATCAGCTTGCAATTAATAATGTTGCAGCATCCTGGGGCCATGTGATTGCTATTTGTGATCTTCAATGTCAGCTTCTCACAAGCAAAGTCAGGAAGCCGGTCTCAAATAATGACTAAGTGGTGCACCTGGTGACCACAACTGGGACTGCTACAACTGCTGTTGTAAGTTGGCATGGTCATGTGTTACACTTTACAATTGTGTCACGTAACAACATAATTCCCAGTTCCAATCACTGTCATTAACCAAGGGATATCTGTACTCCACCCAAGTAACATAATTATATTTTCTCCCAGAATTGCACACACATTCATTTTTAAAAAAAATGAATTAAAAGCCCATTTTGCTTATTTTCATACCAGCAGCCTGCTCTCTGCAAATCACTTCAAATTTTGAAATGTCTTTATTCATATCAAATATTTTTAGCCACACATTTTCCTATATACAGTAACTGCTTTAAATAAACAGAGGAGTCTGTTCTTCTTTCAGTCTCCAGAAAGTATTCTTCCATTAGATAATATACCTGCAACTTATCCAAGGCCTGCTTGTGTCGTATATTTTGTAGACTGTGCCCCACTACAAATTCAGGAGCCAAAAAGTGCTGTAAAGTACATGGGATGTGAAGACAGCACCTGTTAGCAGTCAGGCTTTTTTCTAGCATTACATATCTGTCCGCTGTAGCTGCCAGGCTATGCTGGGAAAACTGTCTTTGGTTATGAAGTTATTGAGAGCTCTAACATTGGCATCTCTTTGCCGTCAAACTGGGAGCACTGCACAGCTGTAGTATTTTGATTTATTTCTTTAAGGGAATAAATAACAGTGTAAACTATTCCTGGTTTCATGGATGTCTTCTGAATCAAGGAAAATGTCCCATCATAGACTAGGATTATATCTATGAGTTAGACTCTTCGCTTTGTTGAATAGAATATATCTTGCCAGGGATTTCTTTTCATTTATAAATTTATGTCCTGATTCATGCAATGTTAGCAAACTAATAGAATTTAGGATGCTGTTGGTACATCATGCATCTGCAAGGAAGTTGTTCTACTTTGAATGATACACCTATATGTTCTTTTTTAAAAATAAGGCTTTGGATCATTTCAAATTTTATTTATCTGATTTGGATGTATTTGTTCAAAATTTATTTGAAAGATCTTCGAAGCTACCCCCCCCCCTTCAGATTAAAAATACACGACAAATGAGAGATTTAATCTAAGTTTCTCTTTATATGAAAAATAAACAATTCATTTTAGATTTCAATGATATACGAGTATAGCAATAGCAATAGCAATAGCACTTAGACATATACCGCTTCACAGTGCTTTACAGCCCTCTCTAAGCGGTTTACAGAATCAGCATATTGCCCCCAACAATCTGGGTCCTCATTTTACCGACCTCGGAAGGATGGAAGGCTGAGTCAATCTTGAGCCGGTGAGACCCGAACTGCCAAACTGCTGGCAGCCGGTGATAAGCAGAAGTAGCCTGCAATACTGCATTCCGCCACCGTGGCTCAATATAACGAATAAAATAGCAATAGCAATAGCAATAGCACTTAGACTTATATACCGCTTCATAGTGCTTTACAGCCCTCTCTAAGCGGTTTACAGAGTTAGCATATTGCCCCAACAATCTGGGTCCTCATTTTACCCACCTCAGAAGGATGGAAGGCTGAGTCAACCTTGAGCCGGTGAGATTTGAACCGCCAAACTGCAGCTAGCAGTCAGCTGAAGTAGCCTGCAGTGCTGCACTCTAACCACTGCGCCACCTCGGCTCCTAAAAACATGGCACTGAATCTATTTAGGTACTTTAAAACAATCCCATGTGAGACTTGGAGGTAATACTGTTTGTATGAAGAAACTGGGCCATTTTTGAAATGTATGTGTTAATTAGATTCAAAGGAACACCAAATTGGACAGCATCAGTGGGCAGACCATTAAAAAGATCAGCAGTTTATGATGATGATGATGACAATATTATCAAAGTGCCAGCACAATTTTCAACCATGACATTATTTCTAGAAATATTATCATGGCATCATAAGCAATGGGCACAAATACTTTGAATGGCCTCCTTTTTTCCCATCACTTGGAAATTTAACCCAGACAGCTGAAAATTAGAATGATGCAAATAATTATTTAATGAAATTGTTGTTTAACCTACCTTTCAGAGATCATTAAGTAATTCTTAGACTTAAGAAAACACAGGCTTACATAATTTATCTTGATGTTATTAAAAACTAAAAAGGTATTTAAAACAAGCACAGAATAGGAAGGCAATGTGTGTAACTTATTTGATTAATTATATTTGATCTGGATCAGGGGTGAAATTTAAATTTTTTTCCCTACCGGTTCTGTGGGTGTGGCTTGGTGGGCATGGCAGGGGAAGGATACTGCAAAATCTCCATTCCCACCCCACTCTGGGGCCAGACAGAGGTGGTATTTGCCAGTTTGTTTGTTTGTTTGTTTGTTTGTTTGTTTGTTTATTTATTTATTTATTCATTTATTTTTCAAAATTTGTATGCTGCCCAACTCCCGAAGGACTCTGGGCGGCTCACAGTATATATATAAAAAAGACAACAATAGGGGGAAAAAAATAGCACTTAGCTATTTTTTTATTTTAAAAACTACTCAACTACTCCGAACTACTCAAAATTTCTGCTATCGGTTCTCCGAACTACTCAAAATTTTCGCTATCGGTTCTCCGAACTACTCAAAATTTCCGCTACCGGTTCTCCAGAACCTGTCAGAACCTGCTGAATTTCACCCCTGATCTGGATACCATTGTACTGAACACACGTGCGCATACACACACAGAGAGACCTTTCCTGGATTTGAGCACAATTTCTGGTAGCTATAGAGGCATGTCCATGTAGTTTTCTTGGCAGCTATGTAAAAATGCTTTGCCGTATGCAGGGGTGGTATTCACTTACCTTCCCTACCGGTTTGCAAATGTGAGTGTGCACACATGCTGCACATGCGCACAGCCTCCCATGCATGCGCTTTACTCGCGCGCGTGCCTTCCGCGCATGCGCACAGCCTCAAAAACGTGGCTAAATAGGACAGCATTACATCCGGGCGGGTGGGCAGGCCCACCCATAGTTGCCACTACTGGTTCGCCCGAACTGGTCTGAACTGGCAGAATACCACCTCTGGCCATATGCCATTGCCTTCTTCTAAGACAGCGGTTCTCAACCTGTGGGTCACGACCCCTTTGGGGGTCGAACAACCATTTCACAGGGGTCGCCGCGCGCGTTAGCGCGCCATCTTGGTGCCACCGTCACTGCAGGGGTGAAAAGGTCCCGGTTCGGCCGGGCCTGCGGGTCGCCGGACAGCTGGTAGCCCGGACGCCGCCATTGGGGTTCTTCTACCCTCTGCGCATGCGCAGAACGCTTTGCGCATGCGCAGAGGGTAAAAGACCCCAAATGGCGGCGTCCAGGCGGGTGGGAAAAGTCTCCCCCTTCTGTCTCTACCGGCTATCTGGCGACCCGCAGGCACGGCCGAAGGGGGAGCATTTCACCCCTGCGCGTGCGTCGCAGCGGCGGGGGGGTCGGGGGGGGGGGCGCGGCATTAGAAAGGTTGAGAACCACTGTTCTAAGATATTTCTTTGACTTCCCAGGCTTTCTGGGGTTTTCTGATCATCTCTCAACTAAAGACTAAGCAAATAAGCAAATAATCTTGGATTTTTTTCCCCAGATTAGCCAAGATCCTGGTGGCTATTACCCATTCACCCAGCTGCGTAAACATGTATCACATGTTTATGGGTGATATTTATAAAACAATACACTGAATCTATTGTGCTTAATGTACAAAGTGTTGGTAGATCTGATATTGCTTAAGCAGAATGTAAAAGTCTAGCTGACTTTAGAAATTAATGAAGCAATATCAGAACTAATAACATTTCTCTCACCCTTTGTTGATTGGGATAATGGGATATATATCCCATTATCCCAATCATATATATATCTGCAAAATGCCCAGTTACTGACAAACCTTAACCCAGCAATTCTCAGTCATTCCCACACTCTAGGGGCCCATGCAGTTGTAGCTTCCAGATATTCTTCAAGGGCAGTTCCATGTAGAACGGATACTTGCAAAATCATCGTTATCAGGAGCACGTTGTATATTTCTGAAGTTTGGACTTTTTAAATTGAACTGTTCTATGTCTATTTTTACTTGAAATTTCTATATAGTTTAATCCCATAACTCCTTGTAACTCTATCAATGTTTAAAGATATGACAAAGCAAGACCTAAAGTTCTCTTCTTTTTAAGATACCTTCCAGGAATTCCATTGGCCTTAACTTGTATTACTTCCTCATTTGAGGGTGATTTCTCTCCTTTACAACAGATCATCCTTTATTTTCTTTTAATTCTGCATGCTGCTGTATATAATAAAACTGAATACTACTTTATATGTGTGTATTACTGTTCCTGAAGGAAGCATGCTCATTGTCACTGGAAATGCTTTATCGTCATGTTCAGGTGAATCTGTGTGAAGTTTATGGTGAAGAACATTCACATAGAGTGTTCTTTTTTTTTTTTTTTTTTTTTTTATATTTTTTTTTTTTTTTTTTTTTTTTTTTTTTTTTTTCTTTACACAAAGTGGTGTACTGATTCTTTGTCTCTTGGTTTGCAGTCACAGATATCTGTCAGTTGAAGAAAGAAGATGGTCCTTGCAGGAATTTTGTTTTAAAATGGTATTTTGATCCAGAGACCGCAAGTTGTGCTAGATTCTGGTATGGTGGCTGTGATGGAAATGAAAATAGATTTAACACACAAAAAGACTGTGAAAAAGTCTGTGTTTCAGGTAACAGATAAATAATTGTTTAACTGCATGCTTTTATTTCTAAGAGCAAGTGATTAATAGGTCTATAAAACAATTATGGTACGTTTCACTGTTTCACTGTTATTGTTTATATGGTAATATGCAGACAGAAGTCATAGACATTGTATTGCCAAGTCCTAAAATGTAGTGCCAAAATGTTTCTAGTTGTTTGCTGTATTAAACCAAAATTTGAATCATAGACAAGAAAATAATTTTTAAAAGATAGTACTCCTGTAAGCATGTTTGGTGGCATAAAGTTGCTCAGATTTCTATAGGGTATTTTAATATAGTTTCTGAGGTCTTTCTGATTATGTAGATTTAGATAAACAAGAAAGGAAAGCCTGCCCAGGGTTGCATGTATAGAAGTCATCTAGACTGCATAGACTCTTCAAGATTGAGGGTGAGATGGCACCCCACAGCTTACTCTATGCAGTCAGTCCTGGAACTGCTTTAGAAAACAGCAATTGCTGCCTACTTCAAAATTCTTGCCTACCTTTATGTATTCTGTTAAATTCATCAGACAATATTTTCATGAAAATGTTTCAGAAGTGAAATTTTAATAAAATATTGTTCATTTTCTAGCTCACATCAAGTCTGGTGTTGTGACAATGATTGGAACTTAATTACAGCAAAATATCAACAGATACCTCTAAGAAAACCAGGAGTCAGCCATTGCCAACATACCCCATGTAGAAGCTAAGGGTATAAGGCTCCCTTGCACTGTGCTATTTCTGCTTTACTTTCTGCGCAAACCTTGAAGAAAGTGTTTGCTGCACGATTTTATCAATATGGTGCTAAAGTGTTTGTGGATTGAATGCTCATTGTGTCTGGAATATATATAATTTCAACAATATGTACTATTTTACCCACTACCAATTTTATTTGTTTCAACAAATTAGAGTTTACTTTGGATTCTACCAGCATACCTATTTTGGCTATTGTAAGAATTCTAAAAGAATGTGGAAAAAAACACTGCCATTGTTATATACTTGCTTTTATCATTGTCATAACTGAACATAACTTTAGATGGAAAGCCTTATGTCTGTTCTGAAAAAAAAGGAGTCAACTTTTCATTCTACTTTTACTCTTGCTGGATTAGACTTTATATCAATTTTCCTTTATATATGTGTGATCAATCACACTAGTAACAAATGCAGCATTTGCTGGTACTGGTACACTGCTGGGATAACAACAAAGTTCAAAAGTTTTTAAAATGTGGTATAGAAGGTTTCTAGCAATCTTCTAATGTAGTGTGTTTTATAATTTTTAATATTTTTTGCTGGGGTGGGAATTCTTTATTATTTTGTTTCTAGGAAATCTTTACAAAAGAACTTTTAAATAAAGTTTAAGTGATATTTTGAATGTCTTCGCATTTCATTGTGTATGTGGTGGTGCTTTTTACAATAAAACATGATTCTATAAAAATGGACTTTGCCATCTGGTCTTGTTTATTACACATCAAATGGAACTTAAAGCAGTAGCCAGAGCTTTGAAAGCTTAAAACAGCTTCCTGCTTTTTTGCCTGCCTTGAACAGCTAGATAATACTCATTTAGACAATCTGGGAGCTAAGGGTGAAAAGCAATTGGAAAAATTATAAGACACAAGACATATATAAGCTAAAGAGGAATAGGACAAGAAAATCCTACTGATGATGTTACCTAGTCTGGTAACAAAACGTTCAGATACTAAACTGAAACAAGCTTGGAGAGCAAAGCCGAGAGATTGCTTCAACAAGCTTTCCCTTCCTAAGCTGCTTTAATTCACAGCTTGCTGCTTGAAACTGATCAGACTTTAATCAGTTTCACACTGAAGGCTTTTGTTGGCAGGCACAGGACATTTGGTCATAAATGTGCACATTGGTTAGAAACTGCATCCTGTGGTTGCTTTGCCAAGGAGGGAGGTAATAGAAAACATTGTCCATTTATGCCCTCCAGAAATGGCTGCCTTGCTTGTTTTGGAAACAGGGCAAACAGACAATGTAGATGTCTGTTTTTTGACACTTGAGACTTTCAAGAAGAGATTAGACTGCCATTTGTCAGAAATGGTGTAGGGTCTCCTGCTTGAGGGGGGTGGTTGGACTAGATGACTAGATGACCTCCAACTCTGTTAATCTAAATCTAAATAGATAAGCCCTTGGGGAGTTGCCTTGAGCCAAAACAAACCTTTTCCCAGGTGCAAATCACACAGAGGGCAATTCTACACTTGCCATTTAAGCTGCTCCTGCCCTATGTTCCTTCCAGCTTAAGAAAAACCTGTCCAGATTGAGACACTTCGGCAACAGCTTGCAAACTATTCAGTCCAAATGCAGATCACCATCTCTTACCATTGGACAATTTCTCTGCTGTGGTGTCTTTCCAGCTTTGTGTGGGAAAGGGTCAAGGCTGGGAAGCAGCACCTGTGAGCCTTATTGAAGCAAATTACATTGCTTCCTTACCTCTGTGAGAATTGTTTTTTTCCTCCAGAATGCCAAGCATTCCAATGCTGGAGCAAAGCCAACTTTTCAGAATTTATGCACCACATACCTGCTTGAATTCATTAAAGTGAACTTCTCAAAGTAGAGTTGGGATTCTACTGGCCTCTTGTTGAGAAAAGAGTACTTTAAGGGCTGTATTAATGAGTTATTCCCTTTTATATTTTATGTAAGATGCAATCTAGAATTGTGATTTTCACTCACCCAAATACCCCATATTTCAAGACACACGTTGGCAACAAACACAAAATAAGGCAGAAGCTGCAGCAGGAAGATGTTTTTGTAGAACTGCCATTCCCACCACTTGCTCTGCAGCCTATTTGGCATTAAGGCAGGATCATCACTGCTTACTAGCTGAGATCCAGCTGAGAGCTTAGCAGTGTTTTTTAACCCAGCATCTGTCTCTTGGGGTGGGCTACTTGGCTATGAACAGGTCTGTTCATAGTAAGACAAACTTGTTTGTTTGTTCTTGATTTTGACATGAATCTGTGAGTGCACCTGGTATGTGTTACTGAAATATGATTGAGTAAAGGTAAGAATGTTGTTTGAATGAGATACGTCTTCCTGAGGTTTGGGTTCCTCAACAGCTGCAATCCCAAGAAAGGGAATAGAATGATGATAATCATTAGAGACAACCCTGATCTACATGTGATAGGTTTGAATGCCTACATATAAAGTTAGACTGAAATGGCAATTTGGGAATGCTGTTTGTGCACCATCAATCTTGCCGCAGGTCAAAGCCCTATTCCAAGCTCCTGGTTTTTACTGCAGGATAGGGAACGGTCTTGAAGCACACGGAGGAGATCTGTTATCCTAATAACGATCAGACAAACACAGTTCTTTTCTAATTCACATGAAGATAAAATGAGGAAAGAAGGAAACACATTCAGATTTACAAGATTCTGTTATTATAGCTGTTCTAAAAAAGTAGTTTGGCTCAGTTTCTCATATCAGCCTACCATATAGGCTAACAGTTGGTGGTGTAGTCTTCCCAGCTATTAGTACTGAAGAATGTTCAATCAGAATAGAGCTGGAAGGGACCTTGGAGGTCTTCTACTCCAACCCCCTGCTCAAGCAGGAGACCCTATATTATTTCAGATAGGTGGCTGGCCAGTCTCTTCTTAAAAACCTCCAGTGATGAAGCACCCACAACTTCTGAAGACAAGCTGTTCTACTGGTTAATTGTTCTCACTGTTAGGAAATTTATCCTTAATTCCAGGTTGCTTGTCTCCTTGATTAGTTTCTATCCATTGTTTCTTGTCTTGTCTTGCCGTGGTGGTGCAGTGGTTAGAATGCAGTACTACAGTACTCATTATAAAATGAGGACCCAAATTGTTGGGGGCAATATGCTGACTCTGTAAACCGCTTAGAGAGGGCTGTAAAGCACTGTAAAGTGGTATATAAGTCTAAGTGCTATTGCTATTGCCTTCTGATGCTATGGAAAATAAGTGGACCCCCTCTTTTTTGTAGCAGTCCTTCAAATACTGGAATACTGCTGTCATGTCACACCTAGTCCTTCTTTTCTCTAGACTATCCATATCCTGTTCCTGCAACTGTTCTTCATATGTTTTAGTCTCCATGACTTTAATCATCCTAGTTGCTCTTCTCTGCACTTTTCCCAAAGTCTCTACATCTTTTTTTTCTAATGTGATGATCAAAACTGGATCAGGTGTGGTCCTACTAAGGCTTTACAAAGTGGTACCAATACTTCACATGATTTTTCTATGCCTCTCTGTCAACGGTCCAATTAGCAAACCCAGGAAAAGGAACTCTCGGGGTCTTTGAATCCCAAAAAGTAAAACTTTATTGAATACACCATCTCGCAACTGAAAAAGCAAAACCGGCTCTGCTTTTCCCGCACCATTGGAGGGCTGGGGCTGACATGCGACCCCCTCTACCATGGAGATGGTGTCTAAAACAAGGAACAGCAATGAGTGGTTTAAGACGATAAAGGCCCTGGCTTGTCCGGGTACCGACGGTGGTACCTGGCAATGAGCCATGGGGTGGTTACATCACTCTCCCTAACCCACGAAGCATTGGACCATGGATATCCTTTCCACAAAATGAGGTATTGTAGGGATATAGCCTGGTATCTAATATTTCTTCTACCTCATATTGTTGGCTACCATCAAGGGGAGGTGGTGGTATGGCTGGGACCCCCCTGATCTGAGCTGGTTTTACAGGTCATAGCAGGCTACAATGGAAAACAGAATGGCTCTTCCCTAGTAATGGGGGCAGTCACAGTCTGACCGTCACTGGATTTATAACTTGTGCAATAGTAAAGGGGCCTATATACTTGGGTCCCAGTTTCTTACTAGGAAGGGTTAAATTCAGATATTTGGTCGATAGGTAGACCCTCTGACCAACTTGGAAGGGTGGATGAGGCTGTCTTTTCCTATCCGCCTGTTGCTTATATTGTCTAGCGGAACATTGAAGCGCTTCTTGTATGATTGGCCAGACAATCTGGGTTTGCTTCACCCATTTTTGGACTCCCATCTCTGTAGGATCCACCCAGGGACATTCAGGTATTAGGACGAACTCCCTACGTGTAGCTACCCGGAAAGGAGTAAACCTCGTACTACTATGTATGGCATTATTATAGGCAACCTTGGCATACGGGAGGAGGTTCACCCAATCATCTTGTCTATGTCTTACATAATAATGCAGGTATCTTTCAATCATGGCATTTTTCCGTTCTGAAGCCCCATTAGTTGTTGGGTGAAAAGCCAAACTTAACCCATGTGTTGATCCAACTCTGGTTAAAACGTCTTGCCAAAACTGGGCAGTAAATTGAACGCCTCGATCTGATATAACCCTTTTCGGTTCACTGTGTAGTCGGTATATATGAACCACAAATAATTTAGCTAACTTTCTGGCGGAAGGGAGCCCGGAGCAGGCTACAAAATGAGCCTGCTTCGAGAATAGATCTATTACAGTCCATATTACATTATGACCCTTACTGTCTGGTAACCCCACGATGAAGTCCATCGCGACCTGCTCCCATGGTTGTGTGGGGTTAGCTACCTGTTGTAATAAGCCAACAGGCTTGCCAGGTCGGACCTTTGTGGTAGCACAGATAGTACAGCTCCCTACATAATTTTTGATATCTTTTTTCATAGAAGGCCACCAGAATTGGCGGTTAACTAGGTGCAACATTTTTACAAAACCAAAATGGCTGGACATCATGGCATCTGCGTAAAATCTCTAATCGTACTGACTGAGGTACATATAATTTGGTACCCTTCCAAACGAATCCATCTCAATGTGTGAACAAAGCACGATTCTTCTGGTAGAATTCATCTTTTAAGAGAGCAATCTGAACTGCCTGAGCTACATCATTAAGTGGATTTGCGCGGGCTACCCCCTGAGGAACCCGTGGAGTTGCTAGTTGTTGAGGGATAATGGCTTGTATTATCTCCTCCCTAGTACTTTCATACTGGGGTTTCCTGGACAATGCATCGACTAGGAAATTTCTGCCTGCTGGTATATACTTCAGGGTAAAATTAAATCTTCTGAAGTAGAGGACCCATCGCACCTGTTTTGGTGATAAACGGCATGGGGTTTGCAGGGCTTCTAGGTTTTTGTGGTCCGTCCACACTTCAAATGGCAGACCCCCCCTCCAACAGATGTCACCATGTGGTTAATGCCCATCGGACAGCAAATGCCTCCTTTTCCCAGATAGGCCAATTTCTCTCGGTTTGTTAATTTTCATGATGTGTAAGCGCAGGGTTGGAGGATCCCTCTTTGTTTGTTTGAAGAAGGACTGCGGCCACTGCCACATTGCTGGCATCAGCCTGGCCTACAAAAGGGACAGCTGGATCAGGATGACGCAACACTGGATCCCTCGCAAACAGAGCTTTCAATTGCTCAAATGCCTGCTGACACTGAAGAGTCCAGCATAAGGGACTACCAGGTCAGGGTTTCCCAGCTAGGCCTTTTGTTTTTAGAAGATCAGTCAGTAGTAATGCCAGTTGTGAAAAAACTGGAATAAACTGATGGTAGAAGTTGGCGAACCCTAAAAAGCTCTGCAGTTGTTTCCTAGTTTTAGGTGCCTGCCAATCTAGTACCGCCTTAATCTTGGGTTGTGTCCTAGCACGGCACGCCCTATGGAAAATGATGCGCGCACACACACTTTGTCAATAATATTCTTTAGTACTAATAAACTCCTTAGTAACTAGAGGTTAAAAATCATTAAAGCATACGAAAGTCTGGCATGCCAAAAAATCCGGTAGAAAGCTGGCCAGAAGTCAAACCCCCAAAGTAAATAGCCAGTTAGGTCCTCTGTTATCAGTGACTCACTGACGTTGGCAAAAAGCCCGGGATAAATTAAATTCAACAAAAGGAGAATCCAGAAATTGAAGCCGAAGAAATCCTAATAGCAGCAAGAATGTAAAACGTTGTTTCCAGCAGTTGGCTTCAGCGTGCTGAAGCCTTAAATAGCCTTAGGGCGTGGCCAATCAGCCTGCAGATTTACTCGCGAGGAGACCTCCTTCTACAGAGCCACTCCTGCCTGCTAGCTGCCCTGCGTGCCCTAGCATCAAGCAGAGGCTCCTCCTCTTCTCGGAGCTCAAGGTTGACTCAGCCTTCCATCCTTCTGAGGTGGGTAAAATGAGGACCCAGATTGTTGGGGGCAATATGCTAACTCTGTAAACCGCTTAGAGAGGGCTGTAAAGCACTATGAAGCGGTATATAAGTCTAAGTGCTATTGCTATTGCTATTCTCCTGAGTCACTCAGCTCCAACTGAGGAGGTGCAGAAGGCCCTGGTTTGCTGTCATCCTCTGGCACTGAGTCCCCCTTGCTCTCTGACTCGGGCGCCGGGTGCACGGGCCAATGGTACCGTGCCACAACCGCCTCATCGTCCTCGGGATCCCTGAGCACCGGCACGGGACGCTGGCGAGCCACAACACCTTGGCGGGATCCATCTCAATCCCTGCATGGGAGATACGGAACCCAAGATAGTCTAATCGTGTTCTGTGAAATTCACATTTAGACAGTTTTATGAATAACGTGGCCTCCCAGAGTTTTTTGAGGACCTGCTAGACCAATGCTACGTGCTCCTGCCTCATTTTTGTGTATATCAAAATGTCATCTAGATATACTAATACGCCATTATACTGATGTTCATGCAGCACTTCATCTATCAGCTGCATGAACACAGTGGGAGCCCCTTGTAGGCCAAAAGGCATTACCTTGAACTGATAACTACCCAGGGGACAATTGAAGGTGGTCTTCCACTCATCCCCAGGCCTAATCCTCACCCTATAGTACGCCTCCCCGAGGTCCAGTTTCGTGAAAATCCTACCTTCCGCCAACCAGGCCAACATGTCCTTCATGAGTGGTAGAGGGTAAGGATGCTCCACACAAACTGCATTAAGGCCCCTGAAATCAACACATAAGCGAAGACCCCCATCCTTTTTCTCCCTGAACAGGACAGGAGATGCCACCCTAGACCGGGCAGGTTGGATAAATCCCCTCTTTAGATTTTTGTCAATATAAGCCCTCGTTTCTTTCAACTCCTGGGGGGGTCATTGAGTACCTTTTAGGTTTTGGGAGAACAGCCCCAGGGAGGATCTCTATCCCACAGTCAGTGGACCTATGAGGAGGCAGGTTGTCACACTCCTGTTCATTGAAGACCTCTCACAGGTCTTCGTACTCCACAGGGTAACCCAACTCCATGATTGTGTTCACTGGCATCCTACTCTTCTCCCATTCGGTGACCTGCGCTGGAAACGAACATCCATCCTCATGTGCAGGTGGTGTGGGTCCTAGGCTGAGCCTCAGATGTCTGCTACCCCCCCAGGTAGTGGGGCCCCACTTATCTAGCCACGACAACCCGAGTACTATATCCTCGGTTATCCTTGGGATGACGACAAAGCGTAATGTCTCTCGATGGGCTCCTATTTCTAAGACCATCTGCCCCATAACATGTGTGGCTGGTTGGCCCCCTAATAGTGACCCATCCATCTGTTCGAACCTAATAGACCAGGACAACCGGCAAAGAGTAACTCCCAGGCTGTCAGCCACCTCAGCACTTATGAGGCATCGGGTACAGCCAGTGTCTACAAGAGCTGTACACTTGCATCTCTGAGCAGCCTCAAGTACCACCAGGATCACAAACGGCCAGACAGGGCCACTCACCATAGGATCTAACTCCCCATCCTCCTCACTGCCACTCATTTCTGGAGACTCCTGTGTGGGGTCCTTCGTGTTCCCTGGCGCTGATGGCGTAGTTTGGCGAGCCACTCGTGATGTCTCCGACCGGCATTTGATGGACTTCTGAGCAGTACTCTGCTTTGGATTGGGAGTTTCGAGTAACGGTCTTGTGGCTGTTGTAGTACACTCCGCCACCCGATGCCCTAGCTTCCCACAGCGAAAGCATGTGAATGGTGGCCTGGCCGAAGTAGTCGTCCCCATTCTCGTAACCGGAGCCTTAGGTTCTGATTCCAGGGGCTGGTTCACCACCGAACCTCTAGGCCTAAATGGGCTCTTTGGAGCATGAGGGGCCCATGTTCTGGGCAAACGTTCCTCCTTAAACTCAGTGTCTAATTCTGTAGCGGCCTGATACCACGCCTATAGACGGTGTGGCAGGCCTCAACACATGCACACTTGTCTTAGTACTTGATCAAGCCCCCCTTTAAATTGGTGTACTAGTAAGCGCTCAGGCCAACCACGTACCCGAACTGCCAAGCGGCAGAAGTCCCGGATATAGTCCTTAACAGGCCGGCCCCTTTGTCTAATTCCTAAGAGGTCTCCTTCAGCCTGCAGTGCTACAGTCTCATCCTCGAAACGTTCTTGTAGAGTGCCTAGGAAGAGTCCCAGGTCCCCCAGTTCCGCAGCACGCTCTCCATAGAGGTTTGCCACCCACTCTGCAGCCTCATCCTCCATTGCAGTGATTACTGCCATCACATGGTCCCATTGGGAAGTATAAAGGTGTCCATACCTGTCCATGTGATTCAACATCTGGCCAATGAACAAAGCCACCCTCCCTGACTCATCATTAAAGGTTGCTCTTATAGTTGGTGGGTCCCAGCAGCCCAGGACTTGCGGAACCTGTCCCAGTCCTGCTGGTGTTTGATGCACTTGACGGTCTCCATAGCCCCTAAGGCCCTCCCCACCTACAGCACGGTCATCCCTACCAACCCGTGCCTGTTCAACGGGAGGCCTACGGATCGCTGAGGCCAAGGTATGGTGTGGCCCAATTTGCTGAACACCACCAGGGAACCGGAAACCTCTCTCTACTCCTCCCAATTGGTGTGGTTGAGGTGAAAGTCAGGGTGCAGAAGGGGTGCCATGCCAACCACTTCTTTGGCCCAGAGCCCTGAACCCAGCAGCCCCATACATTTCTTGCAGGAACTCGATGGTCTGACTACCCACAGCCATGGAGTAGCTCCAATTATCCTCCTCTGAGATCCTCCGTTCTCTCCATGTGCAAAATGTGTGCCTGCTGGTGTCAATGCAGGACCTGTAGCGGGTGACACTCGGGATTCGCCACGCTCCAGGGAGCCCAGCCACCATGTCCCAGTGGCCCCAAGGCCTTCAGGCAGCCTCTCTGACGCCTCCAACATCTCCTGGGCCACAGCCAGCCATTCCTTTGGGCGCACGTCCAAGATAGCCTCTAGCCCATCCTCTGATGCCCCCACCACAGTTACCTCCATTGCTGCAATAGACTCTTCCAGGTCTGCTGCCTCCAGCCCCTGAATAGTTCCCTCAGCCATTATTGTTTGAAGTGATGATTCTTGGCTGTTCCGTGCTGCTTTGCTGTGTCCTACGATGGCCGATGAGAAAACAGCTTCAGACATAATGCGACAGTGCTCAGCAATGGAACGGAATGGAGATCCCCACAAGAATGGCAGCCCCAGGTACCGTTGGAGGGCTGGGGCTGACAAGCTGATTATATCTTAGATCTAGTCTTCAGAGGGATTGTAACCTGTAGCTGGAGGTTGTAGTAACTTTTTTGCCACAGTGAACATAGGCAGAGCTTGGGTCTCTCCTTTCTATGAAGATATTTAGCTACAGCCACTATATCTCCATCATCACTATACCTCCATCAAGGAGCTGAATGACTATAGATCGGTTGCCCTGACATCTGTAGTCATGAAAACCTTCAAAAGGTTTGTGTTGTCCAATTGAAAATCATCATGGATCCACTGCTAGACCCCTTGCAATTTGTCTACTGAGCAAATAGATCAGTAGATGATGCTGTTAATATGGCATTGCACTACATCTTACAACATCTTGAATCTTCAAGGACCTATGTAAGGTCTTTTTGGTAGACGAGCTCAACATTCAATACCATAATTCCAGAAATTCTTCTTTCTAAATTGACTCAGCTGGCTGTGCCTGACCACTATTATAGGTGGATTATAAGCAGCAGGTGAAGCTAGGTAAAATCACATCAGATAGCTGTACAATTAGCATAGGTGCCCCCCCCCCACTTGTGTGCTTTCTCCATTTTTCTTTTCTCTCTATACCAATGACTGCATCTCAAAGGATCCTTCTGTTAAAGTACTGAAGTTTGCAGATGATACAACCGTCATTGGTTTCATTCAAGACAATGATGAGTCTGCATATAGACGGGAGATAGATCAACTGGCCCTGTGGTACAGCTGGAACAATCTGGAGCTGAACACACTTAAAATTATAGAGATGAAAGTGGATTTTAGGAGGAGCCCTCCTATTCTACCACCTCTTACAATATTAGACAACACAGTATCAGCAGTAGAGACCTTTCCAGAATTTGAAATGGACACCTAACATTAGAAACATCATTAAAAAGGCACAACAAAGGGTGTTCTTCCTTCATCAACTCAGAAAGGTCAGACTGCCCCAGGAGCTTCTGATACAGTTCTACAGAGGAATTATTGAGCCTGTCATTTGTACTTCTATAACTCTCTGGTTTGGCACAGCAACCAAACAGGACCGGTACAGACTTCACGGGATAGTTAGGACTGCAGAAAAAAACAATTGCAACCGGCCTGCCTTCCATTGAGGACCTGTATAAACAGTCTGGTTTGGTACAGCAACCAAACAGGACAGGTACAGACTTCAACAGATAGGACTGCAGAAAAAATAATTGCAACCAGCCTGCCTTCCATTGAGGACCTGTATACTACACAGTAAAAGAGGGCTGAGAAAATATCTACAGACCCCTCACGTCCTGGACATAAACTGTTTCAATGCCTCCCCTCAGGATGTGGCTATAGAGCATTGCATGCCAAAACAACTACGTATATATACTCTGTTGAACTCTTAATTCCCACAGCATTGTCTCATTTCTCATCTTTTCTCATCTTCTCATCTTTCCTACTGTCTTCTCCTATTGGTTTCTTATGATTTATCAGTTGTTGTTTGTAACTTATGATTAATTGTAACTATGATTTATGACCTATTACTTGCTGTTTACATGTACACTGTGAGCTTACTGTATGCACCGGAGACAAATTCCTTGTGTGTCCAATCACACTTGGCCATAAAGAATTCTATATAAAAAGGAAGGAACTTGGAACAAATGAGAAAATGTCACCTTAAGGTTGATTTCCTACACTATGTGTATATTCTTTAGTATATTCTCATTTAAAGCAATATTATATTTTCCGTATGCAGTTTGAGCATAGATTTTTAAGAGCTGGCCACAGCTCCCACACAATAACAAACTGCTATCATCAGGGTTTGCAGCTGAGTTTTCTCAGGCCTTTTAAGGAAGCAGGTAGCGAAGCCAGAAAATATTCAGCAGTTGCGTTCCAGTACAGATATGGAAACAATTGCCATTTCATTAGAAGAGAGTTTGCCACTGTGGCTGCAGAGAGAAGACCAAAAATAAGTTTCTGTAGGGCTTAGCTTTGTCTGTCATGCCTTCATCTTTGCTTGAAAGGGCAAAAACCTCCCCATCCCCAGAATAGTTTCATTATCTCCAGATACATTTCATTTTTCAGTCACAACAGCTTCTCCTGTCACCAAATGACAGATTTCCTGTGGAACCATAAAGCTTGCCAGAATTTAAAAAACCAACAACTAAATTGTGCTTTTAACTGTTGATTGATCATCGGTTTAAACAAGTTAAGTAAAAGAAATAAAATCTGACAGACCACTTTCTCCTTTCATCAAGATTCAGGGCAAACAGCAGCATTATAAGAATTAAATGTAATGAATGTATTGTAACAGAATAATCATACTAACAACTGAAATATTTTTTCCAGAAGACAAAGATTCATTAGTGCTGACCTTCCCCTTTCCTTGCAATTCACTTTTTAACCCACAAAGACTCTGATCTGTGGCCTGGCTGCATTTTTTGCTAAGCCAGAATGCTGAGTGGGAACTGATTAGAGAGGTTTTGCCTCAGCAGGGTTGGGGGGGGGCAGCCAGGGGAAAGCAGCTCTAGAGCCAGCAGCTCTGGCCCTCCTCTGTCATTTCAGTGGAGGCATGGGGATCATCAAACTGGGGAAAGAATGGGTGTTCTTTTGCTGCCTCCTCTCCCCCCCCCACTTTCCACTTCTGGACATTCAGCAGAGAACTGGAGGGAAGCATCTTTGCAGCTGCTTGAAAGCCAAGGAGTCAAAGGGAGGCAGGGAAAGGCTGGGGGTGTAATCCCCTTCTCTACCTGGTGGAAACTGCCTGCACTTTCAAGTGAACACCTGAGGAGCCTTTGATGTTGAAGCAGAAAGTGAAGTGTATCAGTCCTTTTCTTTTTGAACTATCCCTTTATAGGCTACTGAACAAGTTCCATATTCACTTCAGAAATGTAGCTTGATTGAACATGAAAACTTAACCTAGAGAACTGGAACAAAAAGAAGCCTCAAAGTCAAATTAACTAACAAATCTAATAATGGATAAAGCTTAACTTTTGGAGGTTTTGCCTTTGTTCCCTGTCTGATGATCTCCAAAAAAACAGAATTACTTTCACTGTAGTGGATGGGACTTTCTTCTTTTTGGGGCAATTGGGGCTCTTAAGGACAGAGGTGGGCAGCTATTTCTTCTCTTACAAATCTTCTTCCTCCACTAAGCCAAATTTCCCCATTCTGAGGAGTTTTTAAGGAGCAAAATGAGTACACTAAAGCTAAATCAATACTCTTGCCCTTCAAAACCCTCAACTCAAAACATGGACCCACGGTTTAAACCTGTTCCTCCAAGACCAGTGCCTTTGGGTCACAAAAGCCAAGTGTGTTCTGCTAGGCTGAAAAATGTGTGTGAGAATGTGTGTATGCATGCTTATTTTTAAAAAATACATGAAGTGAGCCATTCTTTTTCTTTTCAAACACTTTTTTATGCATTCAGAAGATAATTTTTTCCCTTTATTTTCACAGCAGAATAACCCTTTGTGCTAGGATTTTAATTTCTTGTTTGTTGTGTTAAGTTTCATGTTTATTATTTCTCTGTACATTTTCATATAAGTTCATCAGAGCTATTTTTGAGCTACCAGTTTTCAAGAGTCAGCACTCTCAAACATTCATTTGCTAAGCCTGACACCTGGTCATGCTTTATATGCTTTGTGTCCCCACTGCTCTTCAAATATTGGTTACAATAAAGAAGGCCAAGACTTCTCCTTTCTTGTCCAAGAGTGCCAGAAACAGATTTAAATTATAGGAATGCAGGTGGTGGTTGAATGTTTTGCAAGTGGTGGTAAAAGCAGCTTTGCAGTAGTACACTTTCAGATGGAGGTAATGGGCTCCATCTAGGATGCTTTCATAACAGTTCTTGCACTGAGAAGAAGGTTGGGCTTGATCTGTTAAATGACTTTTCTATTTCTGTCATTCATGAATATTTGGAATGATATGTGTGAAGCATTCAAAAATGTGTTTGGCATTATAAAGATCCTTCATACCACATTTTTTCTGCCTTTTTGTTTTTTGAACTAGGTTTTTAAAGGTCTTCCCACTCCTCTGCTGGGCAGGGAAGTGGATTTTGGGGCTAAGGCTCTATGTCTGATGCAAAGCATTTCTCCTGCTTCAGACCTTGCTTTGCATTTGCATTTATTAAAGCTACAGTTCTCAGTACCGGTCTTTTGCAACATTGTGTCTGGAACAAGTGGTAACTGGACTGAACCACATTAGACTAACAAAGGGAAGGGAGAATGTATTTTTGCACCCTTATGAAAGCATCATGCAGGTAGAAAGCCAGCATATTTTCTGCTATGTATTTCATTGCTTTTTTATAAGTAGCATTTAAAAATGGTTCTTGTTGAGTTGTGGGAATAATGACAGGAGACAGACTTCAAAAGGAACTTCTTTACTAGGCAACTTCTCTGTACAACCAGCAACTTGCAGTCTGACAGCTAGCCCTTTTATAGGGAGCTGTCAGATGCTTTAACCAATAGCGTTTGAGCATTCTCCTGCTCAAATGCTGGACCTGGGTGAAACCATGTATAACTGTCAGTACATATCACCCCTCCCTTCCTCGATGGAGCAATCCATGCGGCATACGTAATCACGCAGGTAGGCGGGGCGTTTAAGAACTCTCCCTGACCTGCGCAGCTCAGTTGTTGGTGAGGCAGCAGCCTAAGCAGATAGGTCTGCTGCTGCTCCAAGGTCTGAGCTTGGAAGCTCCTGGAAGCTTTCGGGCGTGGCCTCTTTGGATATTGGAACCGGTTTGTCATGTGATCGCCGATGGACTCCTGGGGCCTCAGGTAGGTCTTCCGGCTCCATCGGGCTTGAGTTAGCTAGGGAAGGAGTATAATTATTTTCAGATTGTTGATTTAGTAGTTCGCCCATTACATTCTAATTTGGTTGATGTGCCTTTTCCATTGTCGGCCATCGTTAAGCCTGATTAAATAGGACATTGGGCCTAGGATTTTTTCAACCTCCCCAGGTAGCCATAGGGACCCCTTGGTGTAATTTTGTGTGAATACCAGGTCTCCCCTGGTGAAGGACCTGGTGGTTTGGTCTGGCTTGCTGTTCTCTTTCGGGGTGTAGTTTGGGTGCAGGTGGTCTAAGACCGAACGGAGCCTGCGACCCATGAGTAATTCGGCTGGGCTGTGACCGGTGGCTGCGCAAGGGTTAATATGTTGGGTCAGTAGGAATTTGTCCACCCTGGCCTGCCAATCTCCTGGGCCTAGCCTTCCTAGGGCCTCCTTCCCTCCTAAGTCCACTAGGAGCCCCTCAAACGTATGGGTAGCCATAAACTGTGGCCCATTATCGGACACCAGGACATCTGGAAGTCCATGGGTGGCGAATAGGCACCTGAGGACTTTGATTATGGCCTTGGCAGAGGTAAAACCCATTAGAAATATCTCAACCCACTTGGAGTATGCGTCAACCAAAATCAGGAAGGTTTGGCCATGAAAGGGGCCAGCGAAATCGATATGCAAACATGACCAAGGGGCTTTTGGTTTGTCCCAATCGTGTACCGGGGCCCTTGGGGGAGCTGGCCTGGACACTTGGCAAGGCCAATATCATTCTACCCAATTTTGGATTTCCAAATCCATATTTGGCCACCAGACATAACTTCTAGCGAGGGCTTTCATCCAGACAATCCCCGGATGGCCCTCATGCAATGTCCTAAGTATGCCAGCACACAGGCTGGGCGGAATGACCACACGGTCGCCCCATAGGAGACAGCCTCCTTGTTCTGACAGTTCATGCTGCCTCTGGGCGAATGGCCTGAATTCAGTGTTGACAGGGTCCTTCGGCCATCCCCTCCACACCCAGTTCAAAACAGTCTTGAGTGAGGGGTCCTTGGCCGTGTGCCTAGCCACCTCAGCTGAGGTGATGAGGCCAGAGTCTGTGAGGTCAATAAGCAGGACCGGAGCATCCAGAGAAATGTCAGTTAGCAAGTCGGGCAACGGGCACCTGCTCAGAGTGTCCGCGTTGCCCATGTCCTTTCCGGACCGGTGCACAATCCAATAGGAGTAGGCCGACAGAAAGATGGCCCACCTGGTGAAATGAGGGGACAAGGCCACCGGGGTGGAGCGGTCCCCTGCAAGCATCCCCAGCAAAGGTTTGTGGTCCGTGACCAATTCAAAATCCCTCCCAAAAAGATATTCATGGAATTTCTTGACCCCAGCCATGGCAGCCAACACCTCCCTGTCCAGCTGGCTATAGTTTCTCTTGGCACTAGACAAGGTCCTTGAGTAATAGGTGACTGGGGCCTCAGTTCCATTTGGGAGTCTGTGTCTCAATACTGCCCCGACGTCGAAAGGGGAGGCATCATACACTAGGACCAGGGGCAGAGTGGTGTTGTATTGTATCAGAAAACTGTCAGTTGTCAGAAGTAGTTTGACAGCCTTAAAAGCCTCGGCTTCCCTGGGGCCCCAAACTCAAGGGGTATTCTTTGCCAGGAGTCTGTGCAAAGGATTGGCAATAGTAGCCTTGTTTTTTAGAAAAAGGCTATAAAAGTTGAGGAGCCCAAGGAAGTCTTGGAGCTCCGTTTGATTCTTTGGGGTGGGCACTTCGTGGATGGCCCTGAGCTTGCTTTCCGTGAGGTGTATGTCATTTCCATCTATTCGGTACCCCAAAAACTCGACTTCAGACACCCCCAACAAGCATTTACTGTGCTTGGCTTTAAGCCCCGCAGTGCGCAGTTTTGACAGGACCATTCTGACTCGGGAGCGGAGCTGGTCAGGGTCACAGGCTGAGATCAGGACGTCGTCAAAATACGGCACGACCCCGGGAATGTTCTGCAATAGGTGTTCCATTACACTCTGGAACAGCCCTGGGGCCACGCTGACTCCAAACTGCAGCCTGTGACACTTGAACGCCCCCCCTATAAGTCACAATGGTCTATGCCTCAGCAGTAGCGCCATCTACAGGCAGCTGCTGGTATGCCTGCGCCAAGTCGAGTTTCGCAAAAAGGCGGCCAGGGCCAAGGGAATGCAATAGATGGTGCACAATCGGCATGGGATAGGCACTCTGCTGCAATGCCTTGTTCAGCGTGCATTTGTAGTCAGCTCATATCCTGACAGTGCCGTCCCCTTTAACGGGTGTCACTATCGGGGTCTCCCATTTAGCATGGTCGACTGGTTCAAGAATCCCCTGCCGGATCAGCTTGTCCAGTTCCCTATCAATTTTTGGCCACAGAGCCAGCGGAACCCGCCTGGGCTTTAACCTGATCAGGGCAACCTTGGGGTCAAGGCTAAAAGAGACAGGGTGCCCACATACTTGCCCAGGTCTTGGCTAAAAATGTCCTGGAACTCCTTGAACAGGTCATTGAACTCAGGGTTGGCGATGGAATTGATGCTGGTCACCCCCAGGCCGAGGGCATCAAACCAATCCAAGCCCAGGAGGCTTGGAAGGTTACCGCCAACCACAGTGAGCTGGAGAGGCCCCTCAAAACGGTTGAACTTAACCAGGAACCGGCCTTGGCCGATGATGGGAATGCGATTGCCCTGGTAGTTGGAAAGCTTGATGTGGTACTGCTTGAGGTGACTCTTCTGGATGCTTGGGAGGGCGAGCTTCAGGGTCTGCCAGGAGACGATGGAGACCGTGGAGCTGGTGTCCACCTCCATGAGGCATGGGGCACCGTCGATGGACACGGTGATGGTCAGCTTGTTCTTGCTAGGCAGGCTAGCCCGAGCAATGTGAGTCTGGTTGGTGTCCGGCTGTTCCTGCACTGCGGTTTTTCGGCGCGGTTTCCAAACTTTCCACCGAAAAGGTTTTGACAGGTCGTTGCATGCGGCATCAGGCGCATGCGCATGGGTGCGGGCAAAATGGCACGGCAAACTTTCGCCAAATGTCCTCGCCACTCGCACCATTTGCAAATGGCATCACGGAAACGGCACGACGCCCTCATGTGCTGACCCCTACAGCTGGCCAGTCAGCCCTCCTGTCCTCTCTGTCTGATTGGTGCCTTCATTCCGTGCGGCAGACATCTTTGTCGCTATTTGCCGAGTCCTCGTAGGTGCCCTTGTCACCGAGGCCGGCGGTTTGACTTCAGCTTTGGATGCAGCGAATTTGTGAGAGATTCCGCGGCTTTAGTTGAAGACTCTGCCACCCTGGCTTCGTCCAGCGTGACGGCCAGGGTCAGGTTGGTCTTCGCAAGAAGCCGGCGCTGGAGGCGGATGTCCTGAACACCGCATATGAGCTGATCGAGCAAAATGTCATTCAGGTCACTGAATTCACAGTGACTGCGGCTTTATGGAGGGCAGCGAAATACTGGTTAATCGTCTTGCCCTCCAGCTGCATCCGTTGCCGGAATTCATAGCACCGGACAACTTTGGAAGGAGTGGGAGCATAGTGGGTCTTCAAGGTCGCTTGCAGGACCTGCCACAGTATGGATTGTACCGGGGTTGGGTCTGACAGGGCCTCTGCTGTGTTGAACACATCGTGGCCGCAGTGACTCAAGAATAGTGCTCTTTTTCAGTTATCTGCCAGACCCAACAGATCGTTAGCTTCTAGGAAGCATTCAAACCTCCTCATATACGACTCCCATTTTTCTTTCGCCGGGTTGAAAGGCGCCGGTGGGTGGAAGGCAGACATGCTCGGCGAGATGTCAGTAGCGTTTTCCAAAAACCGCCTGGCTGGTTGCAATGCCTAAAATCCGATCGTCTTTGTTCTCCAGCTCCCAAGCCCTCGTCGCCACTATTGAGTTGTGGGAATAATGACAGGAGACAGACTTCAAAAGGAACTTCTTTACTAGGCAACTTCTCTGTACAACCAGCAACTTGCAGTCTGACAGCTAGCCCTTTTATAGGGAGCTGTCAGATGCTTTAACCAATAGCATTTGAGCATTCTCCCACTCAAACGCTGGATCTGGGTGAAACCATGTATAACTGTCGGTACATAACAGTTCTTCTCAGATGAATTTCAAAAGTGCAGCCTATTCTGCCATTTCAGAACTTCGTGGTTTTCTTCTAATTCTCTGCCCCTGTATCCACACTTTCTGGTCACTTTCTCACAATTGAGTTCAGGTGGTATACATCCATCCTTGTATTGGCACAAATCCCTTATAAAATTCTTTGCTATACTGCCAATTCATATCCTGCTTCTATTGGAACTCACAGGCGAATTCTGTTATAAACAAATACTCATTTCCCCCCCTCTGCTTTGTGATCATCCCCCTTTGCTTTTTACAGCTGGAGGAAAACATCTATCAGTTGCAACACTGACTGATAAGTTATGATGCAGCTGACATTATTGTGCAGTTGACAACTTTAGAACTCCACTTTGGCTTCTCTAGGCTTCTCCCACACCACACTTAAAGTTCAAATATAAAATAATGTGAAATGATGAAACTTAAAGGAGATAGTTCCCAACCATACGTTTGTGTCTAGAAAAAGTGATGAAACAACTGTTGGGCCAGTATATAAGTCTAGTCAAATAGTAACAGATTATAATTCACATAATATAAACATACAGATTGAAAAAATAGAGTGGAAATAACTCCATGAGGAAGAGATGGGCCCTGCCATTAGGTTCTCTGAAAGTGGATCACTGCAACTAATTGCTAGGCAGCCAGGCCTCCTGGAGAATGGGTGAAGCAAGGACCTTTAATAAGAAAAGTCCAGCTCAAGGTCATATATTATTTTTAGAATATACCGTATTTTTCGCACTATAAGACGCACTCCCCCCCCCCCCAAAGTGGGTGGAAATGTCTGTGCGTCTTTTTTTAAAAAATTTTAAATTAAATTTTATTTTTTAAAACCACAAGACAATACATACATCAACACACATCAACACATAAACATATATTCACTTTTTACAGCAGTTTCGTCTCGGTAATATTCTATTATTTACATTTCCCCCTTTTTAAACTTCTCTAATTATATTTACATTTAATGATCTATTTTCACATTTCTATGTTTATTTTTCCACACAAATTACTTATACCACGGTGCTATTTAACATACAATCTCTCGTTTGTCCTTGAACCCTATTCTCTATTTCTAATCTCCAGCCAGTTATACAATTTATCCCAAACCATATAATACTCTGTCTCTTCCTTTTCTTTTATCTCCTTTGTTAGTTTATCCATCTCAGCACAATCAATAATTTTTCCTATCAATTCTTCCTCAGATGGTGTTTTATCGTTTTTCCATTTCTGGGCATATACTATTCTTGCAGCCGTAATTATGTGTAGGAGTAGGTACTGTATTTCCTTAGTGTATTTTCTGTTTAATATTCCCAATAAAAATATCTCCGGTCTCAAATCTATAGGTTGTTCCATTATCTCTTCCAACCGTTTTCTGATTTTAATCCAAAAGGTTTTAGCTTCCGGACATGTCCACCATAAATGGTAGTACGCTCCATGTGTTTTTTTGCACTTCCAACATATTGGTGAGGTATTCGGGTACATCTTTGCCAATCTTGCGGGGGGAGGTGCCATTTATAGAACATCTTCAACTGATTTTCCTTGAATGCTGCTGACATAGTCAATTTTATATTTGTTTCCCACATTATTTCCCATTTCTCCAATTCTATATTATATCTAAAGTTTTTTGCCCATTTGATCATTGTTTCCTTAACAATCTCCTCTTCCATTTTATATCTCAGTAGAAATTTGTATATTTTACTAATAGTTTTTCCTCAGTTCCTTGTATAATTTTGTCCAATTCTTGCTGATCTTTCTGCATTTCATATAATCTTTTGTCCTCTTTATATTTAGACTGAATTTGGGTATATGTCCACCAATCTACCCCTCTGCCTATATCGTGTTCCAACTCTTGTTTTGTTTTCAAATTTAGATGTTCATTTAGCAACTCCTTATACCTAATTATTTTGTCAATAGCAATTAAATTTGGACAGGTCACTGCTTCTATTGGTGATATCCACATTGGGATTTTTATATAGTGTTTCTTTTTAATTTTTTTCCAGGTCTGTAAAAGAGCATTTCTTATTATATGTCTTTGAAAGTAATTATGTGTTTTATATTTTTCGTCCCATAAAAATGTGTGCCATCCCGTTTGCAGATCATGACCCTCAATAACTAAAATTCTTGTATTTCTTAGTTCGATCCAATCTTTTAATCAAATTAAAGTGGCTGCATTATAGTATATTTCCCACTCCGGTAGTGCCAATCCTCCTTTATCTTTAGTATCCTGCAAGAGCTTTAATCCTGGGTATTTTCCCTTGCCATATAAATTTAGTGACCAACTTATTTAAATTTTCAAAAAAAGCCGCCCAGAGTCCCTTGGGAGTTGGGCAGCATAGAAATACAATAAATAATAAATAATAATAATAATAATAAAAAATTCCCTAATTTGATTGGGATAACTTGAAACAAGAATAGTATTTTCGGGAATATGTTCATTTTGATCATAGCGATCCTTCCTAACAATGAAATTTGTAAATTTTTCCAGGTTTCTAAATCTTTTTTTATTTGTTGTAATAATTTGTCATAATTATCCTCCTTAATTGTAGAACATTTCGCTGTAAGCCAAATCCCTAAATATTTTATTTTCTTAGTTGCTTGTATTTTTATTTTCTCTTCCAATTCCATTTCTTCTCTCTTTGTGAGATTTTTGGTTATTAATTTAGATTTGTTTCTATTTATCTTAAGTCCCGCTACTTCACCAAATTCCTCTACTTTTTGTATCAATTTCGGCCCAGTTTCTAATGGATCTTCTATTATGAATACCAGGTTGTCAGTATAAGCTTGGACCTTATATTCTTCCTTTCTGATTTTTAAACCTTTTATTTCTTGATCTTCCCTGATTTTTATCAACAATATTTCTAGTGAGAGAATAAATAGAAGAGGAGAAAGTGGGCATCCTTGTCGTACTCCTTTAGTTATGTCGAATTTTTCTGTGGTGTCGTCATTCATGATTACCCTAGCTGTTTGTTTAGTATAAATTTGCTCAATCGTTCTTTCAAATTTTGTTCCAAATTGCACATTTTTTAATTGTGTTATAATAAATTTCCAATTCAAATTGTCAAAAGCATTTTGGGCATCAAGGAAAACCAGCGAAGTTTGTCTTTCAGGATGCACCTCATAAAATTCCAAGGTGTTCATTAAAATCCTCATGTTATTTTTTATTTGTCGTCCTGTGAGGAATCCGTTTTGATCTATATGGATGTAATTGTTCAAGATTTTTTTGATTCTTTCTCCTAATATCGATGCGAATATCTTGTAATCTGTATTTAATAATGATATATTTCGGCCCAGTTTCTAATGGATCTTCTATTATGAATACCAGGTTGTCAGTATAAGCTTGGACCTTATATTCTTCCTTTCTGATTTTTAAACCTTTTATTTCTTGATCTTCCCTAATTTTTATCAACAATATTTCTAGTGAGAGAATAAATAGAAGAGGAGAACCAGTGAAACCTGTTTTTGTTATACCTCCAGCATTATCCATCCTAATGAGTTCTGTGTATTTTTATATAACTCAGCAGGAAGTCCATCTGGTCCTGGTGTTTTGTTGTTTTTTTGTTTTTTCAATGCAAATTCGAATTCCGTTGTCTATTGGTCTGTTTAGCATTTCCCTTTGGTCCTCCGTAATTTTACTCATATTCATTGTTTCTATAAATTGTTCAATTTTCCCTTCGTATATATACTCTTGCCGGTATAGCTTTGAAAAAAAATTCTTGTATTATTCTCTTTTTTTCTTCTCTTCTATATTGCAATATACCATGCTCATCTTGTAATTGATGTATTATTCTTTTTCCTTTTTCTTTTTTTAGTTTGTACGCTAGCCCGTTTTATTCACGTTCTCAAAATAGTTTTGCTTCACCATTTTAATTTTCTGTGCTAATTATTTTTGTGTTATCAAATTAATCTTATGCTTTATAATATTCCATTTTTCTTTTATCTTATTATTTTGAGGTTCTTTCTGTAATTCATATTCTATTTTTCTAAGCTCTTCTTGTAATCTCTCTTGTAGTTTCTTTAATTTGTTTTTCCTGATTGAATATGCTATCGTTAATCCTCTAATATATGCATTTACAGTGTCCCATAAATTTTGTGTAGAGGTATCTTCCTTTTTATTTACTTCAAAAAATAAGTTCAGCTCTTTTTATCTGTTTATATTCTTTTTCTTTACATAAAGTTTGATTCATTAACCATCTTTTTTTCTGTTTATGCCCTTTCCATTTTAGTATTATTGGATTATGGTCTGCCCAATCATTAATTCCTATTTCTATTTCATCAATCTTGTTTTGTAAATCAGCTGTCATCCAGGCCATGTCAATCCTGGACCATGATTGATGCGGGTATGAATAAAAAGTATATTGATTATCCATGTTATGAGTCTCCCTCCATGCGTCCTGTAGATTATGTTCTGTTACCATATCGAAAAATGATTTTGGTAGTATATTTTTCCTTTTTATATTTTTCTTATTACTTTTATAGTCTTTTTTAACATCAACTATTGCATTATAATCACCAATTAGACAGATATTTTCATATTCCAAGTTTGCTATTTTGTTATGTACTTTTTAAAAAAATTCTTGCTGGTTTTGATTAAATTACCATTAGTAGAATTTGGTTTTGGTCAACTTCTAGTTCCAACATTAAAATTCTACCTTCATCATCAGTGTATATTAATTTTGATTTTATTCTTTCTTTTACATATATGGTGATTCCTCTTTTCTTTTTTTTGTGCAAGAGTAGTGTATAATGTCCCTAATTTTACATTTTCTAACAATTTCCTATAATCCTTTTTGATGTGAACTTCCTGTAAACATATCACCTCAGCCTCCAACTTCCTTAATTTAGCAAATGTTTGTGTTCTTTTTCTTGGTATATTTAGACCGTTAATATTTATTGAGAAGAGTTTAATTGCCTCTCCCATTTTTACCTAAGTTGTTTTCTAGTGTTTCTTGTCTCTTTTAATACCCTTCCTTTTGCACCTTGCCTTTCTTCTTGCTTCTTTTCTTTTGTCTTTTGTTCCTCTCTTTCTTTTTCTACCTCCTCTATTTGATCTTCTTCCTGACTTTTGCTGTGTAACTCTTCCTTACTTCCTTGATTTTCTTCCTGTGTAAATTCGTAAAATTCTTTCGCTTTCTCTAAGGTATCAACTTTATATTTCTTCCCTTGCCAGGTTATAAGTACCCCTTCCGGAATTAACCACCTAAACATACTTTTATATTTAGTCAATTGGGACTTTAAGAATCGATATTGTCTTCTTTGCTCTCATATCCTATGGGGTACTTGTTTCAAAATTATAATTTCTCTTCCGTTATATAGTATCGACTCTTCCCTTGGTTTTTTGCAAATCTCGTCCCTTATTGTTCGTTTCGTGAATCGTACGTGTACCTCTGTTGCCAGTCTATGTGTACGTGCGTAATTGGTCTGCACCCGGTAGATTTCATCAATATCTCTTATTATTTCATGCTTATCCTTTTGTAATATTTCCACCAGTATCTCTGCCAGTTTTTCTCCCAGATCCTCATCTTTTTCTTCCACAATGTTTTGAAATCATAGATAATACGATGCTTTTTCTAGTTCAAGAAATGCTATTGATTCAGCCATCTCTCTGTTAATTTGCTGGGACTGTTGTTCCATTACTTCTATTTTACTATCTACTTGGTCCATTTTTGTTTCCACAACTTTTATTCTCTGATCATTTTCTATTATTGTTTGTTGAATTGTCCCTATTCTGTCATTCATATTTTTAATTTCACCTTTCATTTCTCCAATTTCATTTTTGATTTCTTTATGGTGTACTTTCACCTCTTCATGATTATCTGCAATAGCCTCTTGAGTTTTCATCATCGATTCCTGTATCATTTACAACATGGCCTGCATACTTTGTAAATTCAATGTTGATTCGGATTTTTCTTTTGCCAGCATAGTGTCTATTGTTCTTTGCTGTGAAGGTGATGCAGTTGCAGGTATGGGGTTTGTAGTTGTTGTTTTTCCTATTTTTGTTACAGTCGCTGTGCTTGACATCTTTATCATCTGAGTAAATTTACTCCACAGTAACATATGACAGTTAATAACTGTTATAACTCCAATAGAAAATTTTTTCCCCTTTTGTATACCCTGACAATATATATCTATATATGTCTAATTGTTTAACAATGGCTTAATTCTATATATAAATTTATATTTTTCCTTAACCCACAGTTATTTACTATACTTTATAATACTCTTTAAAAAAAAGAAAAAACTTACATATGTTACTATCTTATAGTCAGAATATATATATACAATTCTCAAAACCAATATTTTTATCAGCATAATATCTTTTACAATTCCAATACACTATTAGCTAAGGATTTAATCAATTAAAGATAATTTTAACTATATTTCATTAGTATATTTTTAAATATTTCTCAGTTCAATTATTTGTTTAACCAGCCCCCATTTTCCCCCAAATCTTTTTTGTTCCTTATCACACAATCTCTTCTTTTGTCATTCTATTACAATATTACATCAGCCTAACTTTTTTCCCCTCCTTTTTTTTTTTTGCTGAACACTCAATTAAATCTACAAATCCACTAGATGGCACCTGTTTTCCTCCTTCTCCTCCTCCTCCTTCTTTGCTTCTAAGTATCCAATATGTCTGAATGTCCGCCTTTGTCAATTATAATAATCCACTCATGTAAATCAATTAAGGGTATATTAAATGTTCTATCTTCAAAAATAAGGAGGATTTTGATGATTACTGTTACAGTTCTCTGTTTTTCCGATTAATACAAGTCTATTTTCATCTTGATAGTGGGATATATTAAGTTTTTCAAAAACCCCTGAGTCACTGGGTAGCTTTTTCTACTGTCAAACTTCTTTTTCTCTAGTATCCACTTCTTGCAAAGTTTAAGAAATTATCACAGTTATTATATATTAATGTTATTAAGAATCCTTCAAATATGATCAAATCACAGTTCTGGCTCTCTCGTCTTTGTGTTAAATCCGCTCCATTTTATAACTCCGTTTTATAACTCAGTGCACAGTTCTACTCCATTTTGGTCATCTGTTCCCACTGAGTCACTCAGCCCTTCTCCTTGATGTTTCCTCTCTCCTCACTCTCACACCACACTCCTCACCTCCTTCTAGGACTTTCACGACCACCGATCGAAGCTGCCTTTTTCCACTCTTTGCTTCCCTCTTATGCAGTTGTCATAGCTCCCGATCAGCCATAAAGACCAATCCTGTTCTCCACCGGCTTTAAGAGTGCCGCTCCTCTCCGCACAAATAGTTTGGAGTTACCCAGCATCTTCAGATCTTCCTCTTTGCTTTACTGATCTCTTCGGGATCAGTAATGCCCTCAAGGGGCTCCTGGTGAAGCTATTTTTGGGGTCTAGAAGCGGAGCTTCGCTTCCTTGCCTGCTCCGCAATGACATCACCACATCTTATAGAGCGAATATTGCAGTGGAGGGGAGGGGGGTTGGTGCATCAGTGGTGTTCGCTACTGCCACCGCCTGTCACCACCTGTCACCGCTGCCACCTGTCGCCACTGCCTGTCACCGCCTCCTGTCACTGCCGCCTGTTGCCACTGCCTGTCACTGCCACCACCGCCTGTCACGCGGCAGCCACCTGTCCCTGCTGCCGCCATTAGCTGCTGGCAGGGAATGCTGGAGCCTTTGCTGCTAAGCAGCTGATCGGCAGTTGGATCGGCCTCCCAGAATACCATCAATCAGCTATTCTAGGTGGCAGGGATCGCCACCATTGCTGATCACTGCCAATCGCTTCCGATCACTGCCGCCATCGCCAATCGCTGCCAATCGGCACCGAATGGTGGTGGCAGTAATAGGTGGTGGTGATCGGCGGCAATAGGTGGCATCGGTGATAGGTGGCAGTGGCAGAAATTCCTGCCACCTAGAACAGCTGATCAGAGGTATTCCGGGAGGCTGATCCAACCGCCAATCAGCTGCTCAGCAGCGAAGGCTCCAGCATTCCTTGGTGGTGGCAGAAGCTCAGCTCAGTTAACCAGTGGTGGGCGCAATGGAGCGGAGCGCTGATGAGCCACATGCTGGGGCTGCGATAACATGCTGAAGCTGACCAGGCTGTTTGCTGCAAGGACGCTAGCCAGATGAATACCAGATGGATGCTGGGAGGCAGAGGCAGATTTTTTTTCTTGTTTTCCTCCTCTATAGCTAATGTGCACCTTATGGTCCGGTGCGTCTTATAGTGTGAAAAATTCAGTAACAGTGAGGAAGGCAAATATTCCTTAGAGGCACTATTGTGCACAACCCTGTTCCCTTTTTCTTCCTCAAATAACACAGTGGAATCTGTTTTCCTTTCCCTTCCTTAGTTGGGAAAGGAGGTCTTTGGAAAGACAGTATGCAGTAGCTGACAGCTATGAAAGGAACTTGGGAAGCAAAGAAAGAGAAATGGCTCCAGTAGATGCCGACGAGTGAGAAGTGTGAGAGGCCTGTTCCTTAACACACCCAGAAATCACCTCTGGTCCCACTCCCCAAAGGTCATTTGACTTTCCCTCCAAGATAGGTGTGGCAAAGTGTCATGAAGATTGTGGCTTAAGGTAAGGGAGAAACTTACTTTCATTCTGGGACATTCAGTGTCAACACCTAACTTTTAAAATCATGGGCTACCAACCCTTTGATCAGGGCAGAAGACTGTGGTTGTTAAGGCAAAGTGGTATTATTGTAAACTGTAATGACATTATTCTTTTCCTCTTCTGCCATGGTATTAAACATTGCAATTCAGCAGCAATCTTTAGCAGTTTTCAAGCATCTTTGCACTGCACGTTGAGTGTCCATATCTTAAGTCTGCAACACTATTCCAAAGTGGGAGGTGAAGAGGTCCCCAACACTGTGAGTGTGGTTTGTGGGTAGGAGTCAACTGGTAGTCCAATGATGTAATTTGTTAAGCGTTCAGTATTGATATGGCAATTCAGGTGTTTTCCTTTCTGTACTCTTTCTTTCCCCTTCTTGTTCATCATCTAGAATTGCTCTATGGGGCAGACTCTAAATATGATATATGAATAAATAAAATAAATGTATATTGCATTCTAATAGTACTCACTATTCTGACTTTTCTGTTGAGGGGAAAGCCAGTGTCCTTTTTTAAAATATCCACTAATGCATAAACTATCTCAAAATATAATAAGGCTAGAACTGAATTCGTCTTTTTGAAATTTGTTGCATGGGTGTGCTCCCAGCAATCAGCCATGACCCGATTCCAGATGTCTTGTGATCTGTCAGGGAAGGACAGGAAGTTCTTCTTCCTCAACTGACACAGCTTGGGAAGATCCAAAACAGATGTTGCACCCTTATCTCAATATCTGTAGAAACAAAAGGAGCACAGCAGGCTAAGCAAGAGAAGAGTAGTGGAGTAATGGAAACTTATAAGATCTTCCAAAATTAGGAGAGGAGAGAAGATTTCACTTAAATTAAGGCAATATAACTTGCATTCAAATTTGCAACCACACTTCAACACAAAAGAAGCCATTCCTAATGAGCTCACTTTATGATTAATAGTTACGCTCTTGGAATTTTTGCAAAGTTTTATTATTTTTTATTGTACAATTTTCTTGGGTTGTATATAAAATTTCTATATTCACAATAACAGTGTACTGTCTGGGTGCAATCTCTTTTAAGTACAGATAGTAAATCATATACACACAATAATTATGACTATTGTTCTCAGATCCTATTCGCCATCGTCTTCACTTATCCTTATTTTAAAAAATTGCGTTATTTAGTTAAACCCTCTGTTCAGTTTTCTCTATAATCAATTGATAATACCAAACATTATAGACATCATATAGAGATCACATTTATAACCACTATCCTCCAAATAATCATAAGGTTTACTTGTCTTAATTATTTGATATTCATTATCAAATGAATATCAAAAGAGCTGATGTAGTTCCCATCTTCAAAAAAGGAAAAAAAAATAGATCCAGGAAACTACAGACCTATCAGCCTGACCTCAATACCAGGGAAGATTCTGGAAAAGATAATCAAGCAACGAATCAGCGAACACCTAGAAGCAAACAAAGTAATAACCAAAAGCCAACATGGGTTTGTCAAAAACAGATCATGCCAGACTAATCTTATTGCATTCTTTGACAAAGTGACAAAATTAGTGGACCAGAGGAATGCTGTCGATATAATTTACTTGGACTTCAGTAAGGCATTTGATAAAATAGACCATAACCTACTACTAGATAAAGTAGAAAAATGTGGGTTAGACAGCAACACCACAACACCA
>QLTV01001119.1:3940164-3951196 GCA_003457575.1 Thermophis baileyi
AAGCCCGGTTTTTTTTGTAAAGATCTATTGTATTTGGGTATATCATTGCTTCCATACTTGAGAACCAGCTCGGAATTTTTGTATAATGATTTTTTTTAATTTTTGTCCAAATCCTAAGTAGTGAATCCCTAGTGTCTTGAGAAATATGTATTTGTCTTGTTTTTTCCATCCCATAAAAATCCATGCCAACCTGTTTGTAGATCATATCCTTCAAGCATTAATATTCTTTTATTTTTTAATTGTATCCAATCTTTTATCCATAGTAGTGCAGATGCCTGATAATAGAGTTCCCATTCCGGTAGACCAAATCCTCCTCTATTCCTATTATCTTGCAGTAACTTCAATTTAATTCTTGGTTTTTTCCCAGCCCATACAAATTTGGATGTTATTCTATTTAAATGTTCAAAATACTTCTTTTCCAATTTAATCGGTATCGTTTGAAATAAATATAATAATTTGGGTAATATGTTCATTTTAATGGTTGAAATCCTTCCAATTAATGAGATCTGCAATTTGTTCCATTTTTCTAAATCCCTTTCTATTCGTTTAACTAATTCTTTATAATTATCTTCCTTGATCGTAATACATTTGGCAGTCAATGTGATTCCTAAATATTTAATTTTCTTTACAAATTTTTAGCTTATTTTTTCAACTGTTGAATATTATGACCGTGTTTCCCTGAAAATAAGACCCGGTCTTATATATACTCCTGCCCAGCAGGAGCCCATGTGGCCACTGCCAGCCCACTTCTTCTGTGGCTGCTTGCTGCTGCTTGCGTACATCACCCCTGGCCTCCGTTTCGCCATCAGAGGCCTTCAGGAAAGGCCTCTGCAGCCGAGAAACAAGTTCCAGATTGACACGTGCGGCAACCCCCGGCCTTGTTTCACTGTCAGAGGCCTGTTTTATTGGCTGCAGAAGCCTTTCCTGAAGGCCTCTGATGCAAAATGGAGGCCAGGGCAAGCTGCATGCGTCAATCCGGACCTCTTTTATCAGCTGCAGAGACCTTTCCTAGAGGCCTCTGACAGCGAAACGGAGGCTGGGGGCGACGTGCGCAAGCGGCAGCAAGCGGCCTCAGAAGTGGGCCGGCAAGGCGAGGCAGGTGTTAGGGTGTGCAAGGCCTGGCTGCAACTGTCTGAAGGTAAGCAGCTCCAACCCTCATCCCCACCCTTGTTTGATTTTTACCCATGCGCCTTGCCCCACCTAATGCAACCAGGTGCAATGGAGTGGGCAGGGTCTTAACTAGGGCTTATTTTGGGGGTAGGGCTTATATTGAGTGCACGTGTAAAAATCATCCTATTTTCAGGATGGGTCTTATTTTCAGAAAAACACGGTATTAATTTGAAAATTCTTTTTTCAATTTTTTTCAATTTTTCAATTTCTTTTTTCAACTAAACATTAGAAAAAATAACCTTAAATCATTAATCTTAGATCATTAAGTTTTTAATGATCATTAAGTTCTTAATGATCTAATAAGTTCTTAATGATCTAAGAGGGGGGAAAATAAAAAAAATCACAGAAAAAGAGACACTTAAAACAGGGAAGATAGTGATTAATTTTTCAAAACAAAAAAAATCAAGAACTCTTGTAAACTATTGTTAACTGACACTTAGCAACAGGGAAAATATTTAAATTTTTAGAAATTTTTATTTTTTTAGTAAGCAAACAAAGAAAAAAATCATGGCAATAGAGACTGATACTATAGTGACTTGCGAAGTGTGCCATATGTTTCACTTATGCCCACAGAAGACCTAAACTATGTATGTATCAAATGTAAACTACATGAATCACTAGAAGAAAAAGTAAAGCTTCTAGAGAAGCAAGTCTAGCCAGTCTGAAACTCAATGAACAAAGCGAGAAACCCCAACCTAAACAAGAAGACTACACCAAAATAAAATACAATAGGGAGCAAACAGCTTCTAAAAAATAATGATGATCCCATATATGAACATAGAGAAGAAAACCGATACACCCAAATTGAACACAATAGGGAACAAACAGCTTCCATAAAAAAATGAGCCTACATATATACCTAAAAGAGCAACACCAATGGAAACATGTCACTTTTGGAAGAAAACAACAACCAAGAGCAAAGCCCCTACTATCTACCCTAGCCCACTCCAATGAAACCCTTTAGAACTGAACAATCACTTTCATAGCCCCCCTCGGGAAGAAACTATACAGACACTCACAAAAAGCATTCATTAATATTTTCTAAAAAAGTGACACAACCCAGCATTCCTGAAATAGGAAGAAAAGTATTCCAGACTTCCCTAGGAAAAAAAAGGTGAATATTGGTGATAGTAGATTCAATTCTTAGGGGAACAGAAACTATAGTCTGCAGACCAGGCAGTCAATCTAGGGAGGTATATAGTCTCCCTGGAGCAAAAATCAAAGATATAACTGAGTACCATACTAGAATAATCAACCCCATGGATTCTTCTCCTACACATGGGGACCAATGACACAACAATGAATCTAAAAACAGTAATAAGAGATTTAAAAAGCTATGAAAGAAAGTTAAAGAATTAGGAGCACAAGTGGTGTTTTCATCTATACTTCCAACAAAAGGTGAACATCCAATGAGGGAGCAAAGGATTTTAGAAATGAACCAGTGGCTTAAAAACTGGTGTCATCAACAGAACTTTTGCTTCCTAGACCATGGTCTGCATTGCCTACAGGAAGGGCTACTGGCAAGGGATGGAGTGAACATCACAAGAACTGGAAAGAATATATTTGGAAAACGACTGGCTCATCTTATCAAAAGGGCTTTAAACTAAAATTGAGGAGGAGTGAGGGCAATCTTCATAACTTTTAGAACCTAATTACAAGCAAAAACCATTAGATAACCAATCTCATAAGGAGGAAGGGAGTAAAGAGATAAAAGAGATAAAAAAGAACATAATGAAGTAGAGAGTGATGGACAGGATGGAAATCCCAGTTACAAAGTAGGAGATATAAGAAACATACCCAAGACCAATAAAGGATTCAAATGCCTATACACTAAGTTTAGGGAACAAAGTTTAGGGAACAAACAGGGTGAACGTGAAATATTAGTACATGAAGGCTGATATGATATAGTTGCCATTACTGAAACTTGGTGGGATGAAACTCATGACTGGAATGTACTGATGGAAGGATACAAACTATTCAAAAGAAACAGACATAACAAAAGAAGGTTTGGAGTTGCATTATATATAAAAGATCACTACATCTCTACAGAATACACAAAACCAAGGATGAAAACCTCATAGAATCCATATGGGTCAATATAAAAGGAAAAAATAATGACATTGCTAAAGGCGTATACTACAGGCCAACCAACCAAGCAGAAGAAATAGTGATTAATGATTAAAGGCCTGGAGACTAAAACATATGAAGAACGGTTGCAGGATTTGGGTTTGGCTAGTCTAGAGAAAAGAAGGACTAGGGGAGACATGCTAGCAGTATTCCAGTATTTGAGAGGCTGCCACAAAGAGGTCAATTTATTTTCCAAAGCACCAGGGGGGAGAACAAGAAACAATTGATGGAAACTAATCAAGGAGAAAAGCAACCTGGAATTGAGGAGAAACTTCCTAACAATGAGGACAATTAACCAGTGGAACAACTTGCCTTCAGAAGTTGTAGGTGCTTCATCACTGGAGGTTTTTAAGAAGAGACTGGACAGTCACTTGTCTGAAATGGTATAGGATCTCTTACTTGAGCAGGGGGCTGGACTAGAAGACCCTCAAGGTCCCTTCCAGCTGTATTTTGATTCTAATTCCTGCCATGCAGATATAGTTCCATTAAGGACTACATGTTGAATGAGGTTGGTCAGCCAATTGTGATTATCATCATTTGGTGAATGAATATTCTGCTGTCATTCACCGCAAGCAAAATTTTCACATTACCTTCTGCTGTTTGTTAGTGGATGAAGTTATTGCTGCTAAGTAAACATTTCAATGAGCCATTTGTTTTCTTGGGCCTCAAGAGGTTTTCAGCTTCTAGCCTGAGTAACTAACATGGAGGAGAAACTGCAGCATGGTGAGATTGATTGAAACCATATTACTTCCATTGGACCCAGATTTAAAAAAAATCAATGGTTTTTTAGCAATCCTGCTGCCTACTAAGCTGTTCTCTTTCTTCCTCTTTTTTTTACCCCTTGCCAAGTATTTGTCTGGAAATTCTTGAATTCTGCTCCAAAGATTGCAAAAGCCCTATGAAATATCTCAGTTTTTCACAGATGGGTTTTTGCAGTGACACATTGCACAATTACTTGTGCTGGCAGCTAGAAGGGATAGCCCACTCCTTCTAAGGGTTAGGAGATTTGGGGTTTGGGAAAAAGCATTTAAAAATCTGAAATTTATCCAAAATCTTCTGAGTTGGACATCATGCTGGAAATCTTATGACACCAAGTTCTTCTCATGAGACTGCTGCTCTTTCCCAGCTGTAATGTCCTGGGAATTACTCCAGATGTCTGTTCTGGATTTTGGATTAACCGCAAAAAGACCACCCCCAAAAACCTAGTCTACAGTTTTTACTTAGCTATGATGGTGGTGTCTGCAGCATGATGGGATAGTTTTTTATTTATGACTTTGTGGCAGTCTCTCCAGCAGTTCTGAAAGAGCAAAACTTCAACCAGAAAGATCACCTCTAGGAACAGGGGCCAATCTCCCTGACAAAACCTCAGAAGGTTGAAAGAAGCCAGGGAAAAGTGATTCATAAAATCAATAGACGACTGTAAAAGTCATATTACTCATATTAGTAACATTAATATAGAATTCATAAGATTTTACATCCCACAAATCTCACATTAGAAAACATTGAGAATTATTTAGATAAATTTAGATACCAGTTTTAGACTCATCATGCTATCAGAATTAACAACATTTTTTAAACTTAAAAAATGGGTACACACTTGGTCCAGGTGGATTTACCTGTAGCAGTACTCCCGTAACGGTCGCTAGAGTCCGGGCTCTCCTGGCCCTCCTGGTATGGCTGCCGGTCCACACTGGTCCCTCACTCAGGCACCTCTACTTGCCTGGGTCACATGGTGGTCAGTCTCCTCTCAGCAGGCAGGTCACGTGATGGGGTGATGATCAGTCTTTTCCCAGCAGGCGGGTCACGTAATGGGGTGATGGTGTCAGGGGATGGATCAGAATTTTTTCTAGCAGTGAATACTGCCTCTTGCATGCTGTGGCCCAGAGTATCATATGTCAGTCTTCTAAGGGGATGTATCTCTCATTTTAGTCTCTGTTCTTTGGGCTCAGCTGTGACAAATGAGTCATCCACTCGAGACTTCTCGCACCCAAAAGTCTCTGGGGCTGGAGACCCATTCTCTGGTTCTGGCTGTTGCGAGGCATGTGGAAGGATTGAGTCTTTCCCCAGAAGCTCCTCCAGCCCCGGAACCTCTGGAGTTGGCAGCACACTCTCCAGCTCTGGCAACTGCTGGAATGTTTATCAGCCTTCCACTCTGGTTCTCCAAGAACTTCTCCCTGTTCCTGAGCTTGAGGTACAAGCTCAGGGACATCTGGCCTGAGCTGCTTGGGCTCCATCTCAGTGCCCGATGAGGGGGTGGCTGTTGCAATGTACTCCGGTGACCACAACCAGTTCATACAGCACTCTTTCTCGTCACTGTCCTCTTCTTCTCCTTCCACGGATGGAACAAGTTGTGCTCGAGTCACTGGTCTCCTCCTTATTGAGCAGGGTTCAGTTGTCTGTGGATCAGAAGGCCGAGATACTCATATTGCCTCATTCAGAGACAATAGATGATTTTGGTGCCACACTTTCAGAGGCCCTAAACTCCCTTCTGGTCAAATCCGGTACACTGGTAATCCACGTAGCTTCTCACTGACAATGTATGGTTGGGAGCTCCATCAGTCTGCCAGTTTATGCTTCCCAGGGATGCTCAGATTTCGCAATAATACCTGATCACCAAGTTGCAAATCTTGAATTCTCATCTTCGGGTCATACTTCCTCCTGTTTCTCTGTTCTCGGGCCTCTGAAATGGCTTGAGCCTTCTCATATGCTGTCTTCAGATTATTCCTCAACCAGTCCATGTAGTTGCAGTGTGAAGTGAGTGAGGTTTCGTCCATGGAGATGCCAAATGCTATATCTACCAGCAGTCAAGCCTCCCTGCCAAACATCAATTGGAATGGAGAGTACCCGGTAGCATCATTTTCTATTTATATGGAAAATGTTATATGCTGCTGTTATATGCATGCTGTCAAGTCTGAAGCGAACCTGGCTGAAACCATCTTTTGCTGCCTCATAGTTGCCATGAACCCTGAGAGGGAGAAGGGAGGGGGGAAGTAGATAGATAGACCAGCTAACTGGCAAAACAAAAAGTTTTCCTGTGGGAAGCAAGGTCATCTTTACAGGTGGCTGTGGAAGGAGGAGAGGAGTGACCAAGCAATCCGCCAGCTACTTTCATTGGACAATGTGACCGGTGACATCTGGGAGGGGGGACTTTTGCTCTTTTAATTAGGTGAAAACCGCGGGAACTTTTAGAGTTGGTTTTCACTGGCTGTGCCAATATGATGTATCAAATAAACATGTTCTTTGAGGAATCTACCTTCCTCAGAGTTCTGCTTTCAATGAGTGCATTGCTCGGAACGCTGACACATGCACAACGGTAGAAATGTGTTGTGTCCAGTGTTGCTTCTTCTCTGCAATCAGCTTCCCTAACATGTCAAGAAGAATACGGTTGAACCTCTCAAGCTGTTGGTCTCCTTGTGGGTGGTAGAGAGTGGTGCATGACTTCTGAATGCCCAGTATATCCAGCAGTTGTTTGACAAGTTTGCTCTTGAAATCTCTGCCTTGATCGGAATGTACCGTATTTTTCAGAGTATAAGACGCACCTTTTTACTCCCAAAAAGAGGGTGAAAACTTGGATGCGTCTTATACACTGAATGTAGCCCCACCCAGCCACCCCCACTCTTTGGCCTCTGCCTCCCAGCAATTTACCTCCTTGCAGCAAACAGCGCAGACCCTGATTAGCAGAAGCAACTGATTATCGGCTTCCCAACCATCAGCTGAAAGGCTGCAGGCAGGCCCATGCTAAAATGAAAGTGAAACTAGAACTGCAAGGAGGCAACTTGCTGGGAGGCAGAGGCAGCATTTTATTTTCTTGTGCAAATCAGACTGCTGAAACTGGATGCAAGGAAGTAATTCAATAACTATGAATGCCTATAGAATGCTCAAATTATTAGACTTATTTTTTAAAGACTGCTTTATTATTGTTCTAGACAACTTAACAAAATGAAGAAGATTTTTAAAATAAATGCTTGATCTGAAGAGGCCCATTGCTATTGTATCTTCTTTTAAATAGCAGAGAATAATGTATACTTCCAGAAAGCCACATCAGTTTTAACAGCATCTGTACAAGTATAGTCTGAAATGTAACAGTGTCCTGTTGTAGTATTAAAATAAGGCAGCTGAGTTAAACCCTGACTTAGTCATGTTTGGAGTAGATCTATTTAAATAATTGGGAGGAGTTAGTGTGACTACATTTAAGAAAACTTTCTGGCATTAATATACTGCCATAATGTACATTTCTCCAATTCTTTGCTATTTCTATGGGTCAGGCACACATGCACAGAAATACACAGCAAACAGTGTATATCATCTGTACTGTTTGCTGTTTGCTGGGAGGCAAATTGCAGGGAGGCAGAGGCAGATTTTTTCCCCCTTGTTTTCCTCCCCCAAAACTAAGGTGCGTCTTATACTCCGGTGCATCTTATACTCCGAAAAATACGGTATGTGCTGAAGTAGTCCATAGTGTACAAATAACTTTTTTACAAGTACCTTGGCTACCATGGTGGCACGCTGATCTCTTGTTGGGAAGGCCTGTGCATAGCGAGTGAAATGATCAGTCACACCCAATACATTCCTCTGTCCACTGGTATCTGGTTCCAGACACAGGAAGTTGACACAAACTAGACCCATGGGTCCATGACTTTTCAGGTGGCCCATCAGTGTGGCCCTGGAGGATAGGGTCTTTCACTGGATACAATGCAGGCAGTCCTCTGCCTCCTCATTCTTCAACAGATCATTGAGAGAACAGGCTATCTTTGCAAACCCTTTGACAAACCTCCAATAGTATGAGCAGAACCTTAGAAATTATCACAGTTCAGCCACATTTTGGGGTCTGGGCCAAGAAGTGACAGCCTCAAGCTTTGTGGAGTCAATTGATAACTCTTCTGCAGAGACAACATGACCGAGGTATGTGACAGGTGGCTGGTAAAATTGGCATTTCTCTAGTGACAGCTTCAACCTTTCTTCATGGAGCCTGGTCAGAACCTTCTCCAAGCACTCATCATATTGTTCAAGAGTCTCACCAAAAACAATAATATCATCTAGGTACACTAGCACCTCTATCTCTAAGTTCATGTCTCCCACTGTCCACTCCATGAGTCTCTGAAAGGTCACCGGGGCCCCTGATAACCCTTGAGGCATCCAATTGAATTCATAGAAACCCAAGGGGTAGATGAAAACTATTTTTCTCTATCATCTGGATGCATGGGAATTTGGTGGTAAGCACTTCTCAAATCCAGCACACTAAATCACTTTGCTCCCGATAAACAATGCAAGGTGTCTTCAATTTAAGGAGTAATCTATGCACATTTTCAGAGACCCATTCTTCTTTCAGACTACTACTATGGGTGAGGCTAGAGACTTCGAGATTCTCAGATGATCCCAGTCCTCTTCAATTCCGCTAGATGTTCTCTAAGGTCATCTAAGTCACTTAAGGGAATCCACCGAGACCTCTCAGAGAGGCTTATCTTCCTGTAGATGGATTAGATGTTGAGCCCTCCTAGCGCATCCCACATCAAATTTATCTTTTGAGAACAGGTGTCACCACCTCCAAAGTTGGTCTCTAGCCCTATCCCACCACTCTCGGGAAAGCTGTGTGTTCTTCAGGTAGAATTGATCTGTTGAAACCTCACCTTCAGTCTTTTCTCTTGTATCAGGAGTACAATTGGGTGGCTAGGCTCACTTGTCCCAACAATATCTGGTCCTTCAACCTCACAGGGAAGTTGGTACATTCCAGACTCTGACTGATATCCATCCTCTGGCCTGCTGCAGGGCCTTTGTGGAGACCATCTCTGTGATTACCTCCACTCCAATGTTCTGTCTTCTGGGATCAAATTCAAGGACAAGGTAGGGCCCAGGCTACTCCAAAGTGACAGAGGCCCATAAACACGCCACCTCCCTGGTTGTAGTACACTCTTCACTCAGTCAAATTTCCACAGTCATCTCACACCCTCTACAAGGGCCTGTTACTCTTGCACCAGCTGTCGGTATATGGCCTGCAGTGCAGAATGAATGTCCCCCATCACTGAGTCATTTCCTGCTAGGATAATCAGGATGAGCAGATGTCTAACTAAGTTGGTGTTCATCCCCCAGAATCAGTGAGCCCTGACTAGCTCCTGGGGGGCGGGTGCAGACAATGGCCAGGTTGTCGAAGGTTTCAGCATATCCAACAACTGGGGGCCTGAATGTTAGCTGGATAGGTAGATACCCATTGTATGGGAACTTCTCTGTTCCAATGCCCCAAATCTTAAAATCACCTAACTTTTGTATGGGTATGTGCTTCAGGTGCCTGTCATAGAAATCCCAGTACAATAATGTCACTTACGCACCTGAGTCCAAGAGAGCCTGCGTGTAGATGCCTTCCACTTGTATTGGCACTATTGGAGAAAGGCCCATCAACTGTTTAGGGATCTTGGCGGTGAGAGACACAGCATCTGGTCTGACAGTCCATGCTTGAGTGATCCTGTGAGTCTCCGAAAGCTGTTGCCAGAGTCTCGTCACTTTGACCTTGGTAGACCCTTGTGTATGGGAATCCCTCGCTAAGGGAGATGCTCCCATTACTCCTGTCACTGAGGGGGGCTTTAGGGAAGCTTCGCTCATGAAGGGTGACACCCAAGACTGCCCTCGGCCATCCCTTTGATTGGAGCTAGCTAGTACCACTGGGTTCCCTCACTGGGGCCCTCTGTAGTTTCCTGACTGAGCCAAATTTTGTGGTTTCTGCAGCTTTGTACAAGTACGCCTATAATGTCCTGCACCCCCACAGTTATAACAGATCACTGGCCTCGCCAACTTCTCAGCTGAAGCGGAAGAGCCCACTCCTCCATTAACCAGCCCAGCCAGACCTCCTTTCAAGAATGAACCACCCATTGCCATCCACTAGGCCATCATCTTGGTTAAATGGGATATTTGAGCTTGCATAGTGGTGAGCCGGGCATCATCACCTCCCGTTTTCCTCACTCCTGAGCCAGTGGCGAATCGGATGTGGCCTCTTTGGCTTCCTCCACCACTTCTGTTCCCCTAACTCTCCTAATGAGCTCATGATATCCCCAGGTGTTCCTTTCATCCTGAGTCTTTATTTGATTCCAGACTGGGTCTGAGAATAAAGCACCCTGCAAAAGTTGCTCCATCCTGGCCATTTCTACTTTAGCTGGATCCATCCCCTTCCTTTCCACAATCTGACATACCGTATTTTTCGGAGTATAAGATGCACCGGAGTATAAGACGCACTGTCAGATCCCAAAGAGTGATTGTGCCATTCAGTTGAGAGAAGGGGGGGCCTTGGGTTTGATTTATTAGCATTGCCTGTGTCAATGGACGATTTACAATCCATGCCCAGGCGCCAAACATCCTGAGATCTCTTCACTTTTGGAGAAGGTTTATGAGGGGCAATGTGGGATGTTTCACTTCAATGGATAACAGAAGATGGTCAGAGAAATGTATGTTTATCCGGTTCCCAGAGCAGTTGATAAAGAAAACATTTTCACACTTGTGTATTGCCTAGAATCTGCATTCTGGCTAATGGGAGGGGTCTCTACTGTTTTAACTCTACCTGCGTTGCCTAAGGGTATTCAGACGTTGCTTTGAATGGACTGCTTCACTNAAATGTATGTTTACCAGAGCAGTTGATAAAGAAAACATTTTCACACTTGTGTATTGGCTAGAATCTGCATTCTGGCTAATGGGAGGGGTCTCTACTGCTTTAACTCTACCTGCGTTGCCTAAGGGTATTCAGATATTCAGA
>QLTV01001119.1:3974413-4014803 GCA_003457575.1 Thermophis baileyi
GAACAGCTGGTTTATTTGAGATGTTGTCACTTTTGGCAACTCTTTATGGACTTTCTGCTGAAACCAGGACTGAAGATTATGTTTTAAAAGCTGTTCTTCAGCCTGTTTGTACGACTGGCTATGCTTCCATATCTCCTACCTGATGGTAGGAGAGTAAAGAAGTGCTGACCAGGGTGTGAGTCATCCCTGAGGATTTTCCTCACTTTTCTAAGGTAGCGAGTCCTAGCAATTTCATCTAGTGATGTCAGGGGACAGCCCATGATGTTTTGTGCCATGCTCATCACCCTCTGTAATGTCTTTCTATCCACGGTTGTCAAGCCAGCATAACATATCATAATGCAATAAGTGAGGACACTTTCTATTGTGGACCAGTAAAAGGAGGTCATCAGTTGTTGTTCCACCTTGTTCTTCCGCAAGACCCTAAGGAAGTGGAGTCTCTGTTGGGCCTTCCTGGCCACCTGGGTTGTATTGTTTCTCCAGGTGAGATCTTCGCTGAGATGGACTCCCAGGGATTTGAAGGAGGGGACTCTCTCCACATAGCCCCCCTCGATGTAAAGTGGGGCAGGTTCCTCTCTCTTCTTCCGGAAGTCTAGCACCATCTCCTTTGTGTTGCTGATGTTCAGGTGCAGGTTGTTTTCTGAGCACCATGTGGATAATTTTTGAACCTCGCCCCTGTATGCTGCTTCATCTCCACCTGTAATGAGGCCCAATATGGTGGTATCATCTGCAAACTTGATAATCACAGTGGATGGGTCAGAAGGTACACAATCATATGTTTACAATGAGTACAGGTAGGGACTGAGCACACAGCCCTGAGGAGAACCAGTGCTAAGCTTCAGGGAGGAAGGTATGAAAGACCCAGCCCTCACTGTTTGTGGCCAGTCCATTAGAAAGTCTTTGATCCAGTCACAGATAGAAGAGGGAAAATTCAAGTCAGTCAGCTTTTAGATAAGGATGCTCGGCAGAATGGTGTTAAAGGCCGAGCTGTAGTCTATGAAAAGCATTCTGACATAGTTTCTGGGTTTCTCTAAATGACTCACTACAGAATGCAAAGCAGTAGTTATGGTGTCGTCTGTCGACCTATTCCCCCTGTGTTGTGGCCCACCAGTGTCCCGTGCCGGTGCTCATGGATCCCGAGGACGATGAGGCGGTTGTGGCACAGTACCATCGGCCCGTGTACCTGGCACCCGAGTCAGAGAGCGAGGAGGCTGAGAGTCAACCAGGGCCTTCTGTACCTCCTGAGGAGCCCATCAGGGCCGAAGAAGAAGAGGAGGAGCCTCTTCTTCTCAATGCTCGGGCACGCAGGGCTGCTAGAAGGCAAGAGTGGCTACTCAGGAGGAGGTCTCCTCGAGAGTAGAGCTGCAGGCTAAGTGGCCACACCCTTAGACTATTTAAGCCCTCACCACGCTGAGCCGTGTTGCAGGAAACAACCATTTGATATCCCTCTTGAACTTTGTGACTCCAGTCTGCTCATGTATTTGTTCCAGTACGGGTCTTGTTTCTTGCATTCCAAGTTCTGGGAGTCTTGCCAGAGACAGTAAGAGCTGCTCCTTTATCTATTGGACTCCGGCCAGCTGTTAAGATTACATATTAAAAAGCTGGAGCTTTGGGAAAAAAAAACTATTCTGCCTTTATTTTGTGTTGCGTTCCAGTACGAGTCTTGTTTCTTGCATTCCAAGTTCTGGGAGTTTTGCCAGAGACCGTAAGAGCTGTTCCTTTATCTATTGGACTCCGGCCAGCTGTTAAGATTACATATTAACAAGTTGGAGCTTTGAAACAAAAACTATTCTGCCTTTATTTTGTGTTCCCCGACTCCTAAGAAATTATTAGGAGATCTTTCTTCTGAGTAAAAGAAGAGTGTTTGGAAGTTTGTGTGTGTGTATTATTGGTGGCTCGTCACTAGGGCAGAACACCCTGTAGGCAAACTGGTATTGGTTGAAATTTGGTGGGAGGCATGACCTAAGATGTTGAAGAACCAATCTCTCAAAGCACTTCATCACTACAGATGTTAATGCAATAGGTCTGTAGTCATTCAGGCAGTTAATTGCTGTTTTCTTCGGGACTGGGATGATAGTGACTGCTTTCAAGCATGATGGAACACTGGCCGTTTGCAAGGAGATGTTAAAGATCCTTGTCATGACCTCTGCTAATTGGTCAGCATAAGTCTTTACTACTATCCCCAGCACCCCATCTGGACTTGCAGCTTTGCTAGGGTTCATGGCCTTCAATACAGCTCTCACTTGGTGTTCATACAAGGTGAGTGGCTGGGAGTTGGAGGGCCGGCAGGCTGGGGCTACAGGGTTAGGTCTTTTTACCTTGTAGTGGGCAAAGGTGTTCAGCTCCTCTACCAATGAGGCATCATTCTTCTGGGATCTTTTATTTTCTCTTATTATTAACTTATATTTATAATATCATATTATATTATAGTATATTTTATTGTATTATTACTTACTATAACTCTTATTATTCCTCCAAAGGATGATTGACAGTCCTGACAGAAGAATGGGCAGGATATTGTACCCCATACACTGAACATACCAAAGGGCCACCCTGAGAAAAAAAGTGGTGTGTCACTGTGGTGAGTGATTTCCTGTTAAGGGGAACCAAGGTAGCTGTGTGCAAATCTAATATGATGCTGCAGGAGTGTTATATTCTATGTGCAGAGGTGGTATTCAGCCGGTTCAGACCGGTTTGGGTGAACCGGTAGCGGAAATTTTGAGTAGTTCGGAGAACCGGCAAATACCACCTCAGGCTGGCTCCAGAGTGGGTGGGAATGGAGATTTTGAAATATCCTTCCCCCAGGAGTGGGGAGGGAATGGAGATTTTGCAGTATCCTTCCCCCAGAGTGGGGTGGNCCACCCTATTCAGTCACTCCTCATCTTGCCTCCCCGACATAGCACACTGTGTGGCTCCTTGCTTGCATTGACCACACAGTCTCTGCAGCTTGCCTGCCTTCCCATGCGGTGCCTGCGGCCCAACTGAGCAGCCCTGATCTGCCTGCCTGGGTAAGTAAGCCTGCGAGTCGCGGCCTAGCTAGCTGCCCCCCCATCCCCAGCCTCCAGCTTGCCTGGCTTGCTTCGCCACCGCGGCTCCATCCCACATAGCGCTGTGGCCTAGCTAGCTGCCCCCCACGTCCACGTCCAAGTCCCCATCCTCCAGCTTGCCTGGCTTGCTTCGCTGCTGTGGCTCCATCCTACGCGGCCCTGCGGCCTAGCTAGCTGCCCCCCACCAGCCCCGGCCCTGGCCTCCAGCTTGCCTGGCTTGCTTCGCCACCGCGGCTCCATCCCACACGGTGCTGCGGCCTAGCTAGCTGCCCCACCCCGTCCCAGGAGCTTGCCTGGCTTTCTTTGCTGTTTGCCTCGGCCGGTCAAGGAATGCACCATTCCTCGGCTCCAGCCTTGCCCCAGAGCCTCTGCCCACTCGCCGTTCGCTTCGGCTGGGTCAGGGAATGCGCCATTCCCCTGCTCCAGCCTTGCCTCGGAGCCTCCACCCGCCTCGGCCAGGTTGGGGAATGCACCATTCCCCCGCTCCAGCCTTGCCCCAGGCCTCCGCCCACATGCTGCCCTCCCCCTCTGGCCTCAAAGGCAGCCCCCCCAGGTCAAAGCAATTTATTCAGCCTGCAGCCTGCCACTCTAGGCCGAAGGGCTGCGGGGGGGGGGCATGTGGGCACAGGCGGGCCGAAGCAGTTTGGGAATGGACCGGATGGTTCTTTTTACCTGTAAGAAGTCCCATCTGGAAAGCGCTGCAGTGGAGATCTTGCAGCTGCTTCTTCCATCTCTTGCCAAGCCTCGGTCACTTGTGGAGACACTCCATGTGCTTTCCGGGTCGGCAGCTGCTTCTCTCCTCTGCTGCTCTTGCTGGGAGAGTGTCTTGTGCAATTTAGCAGCTGTGAGCTGTTGCTTTCCTCTAAGTCCCATCCGTAAAGCACTGTGACAGAGAGAAGGGGCGTTGGTCTTACCTGATACGCCCTTTCTCGTGGATTGGAGCTATCATTCAGAGTGGGTTGTCTCCTCCAATCAGGAACTAGTTGTCTCGCCCAATGTATGAACTAGTATTTAGAAATGAAATCATAAAACAATAGTAGAAATATGAAATGAAAATTGGTAATTTTGAAATGTGATGTGTATGGGATATAAAAGACAAATTAGCATTGAAATGATAAAATGATAAGTGATAGAATCAATTTTTAGGAAGATAAAATTAGCTTGTATTAAACAGTAAGAATGATATGGAGAAGGGAAGTAAAATATTTTATAGTTAGAAATATATGTATGTATATTAGAAATTTACAAAGTGGGAAAAGACCACATCTTTGATTGTTGGAAAGGAAGGAAAAGAGTTGGAAAAAGGGGAAAGAAAAGAGTAAAATAGAAATAAAATATGAAGGGAAAAAGACTAAAAGATAGATATTAAGATGAGGAGAACATGAGAAATGTATTATAAATGAAATAATGATTATAACTATTTAAAAAATATGTTTATTGTTAAGATTATTGTATGGATGTATAAAACACAGAAAGCAAACGCTCACGACATGAGATATTGAAAGAACAAAAACAAACTTATTATATATATAAAAAAAGGATGAGAACTGAGTCTGTCAATCAAACTTATTGCTCCATCCACCATCTTGGCCCCAGTTCAGACGAAGCCAAAGAACAGACTCGACATGGAATGGATCTATCTGGAACCAATGAAGTCCAGGAAGGGCAACAAAGCGGAAAAACCTCTGGAGAGCCGCCAAAGCCTGGAGAAGAGATAGTCATGGAAAAACAAACTGCAACTGAAAACAACATGGGTGGGGCTGAATGCTAGCTCCATCCCACGAGAAAGGGTGTATCTGGTAACACCAACGTCCCTTCTCCATGGAGGTTGGAGCTAGCATTCAGAGTGGGACATACCAAAGCCACAGCAAGTCCCCCGGGTGGGAAACGAACAAATGTCACTCAAGAGGGAGCCACAAAAACTTGTTGCAAAACACGGCGTCCAAAAGTGGCCTCCGCCGATGCGAAGGAATCAATTTTGTAATGCCGAATAAACTGTGTCGGCGACGCCCAGGTAGCCGCATGGCACACCTCCTCCAACGAGGCTTGCATCACCCAGGCTGCAGACATAGCCGCGCTCTGCGTTGAGTGCGCCGTGATGCGGTCCGGACATGGACGGCCGGAAAGGTCATAAGCCTTCGCGATCGCTGCCCGAATCCACCTGCCGATCGTTGTAGATGACGCCTTTAAACCAAGGGAGCGAGGAAGAAAACCTATCAGAAGCGCCTCAGATCTCCGGAACGACGAAGTCCTGTCAATATAAATCCGAAGATCTCTCTGCACATCCAGAGTGTGCCATTGCCGTTCGCGGGGGAGATGCGGATTGGAACAAAAGATAGGAAGAACCAGCTCCTGCAAGCGGTGGAAAGACGAGTTAACCTTGGGGACAAAGGAAGGGTCGAGACGCAGGACGACCCTATCTGGATGAAAAATGCACAGATCTTGATGTATGGAAAGAGTGGAGAGCTCCGAAATGCGGTGTGCTGACGTGATGGCCAGCAAAAAGGCCACTTTGAAGGACAGCAGACTGAGGCCTGCAGATTGCAAAGGTTCATATGGAGGCCCCATGAGAGATTTAAGAACCAAGGGAAGGTCCCAGGTCGGAAACCTGTGGACTGCCGGAGGGCGGAGATAGGCAGCCCCCTTCAGGGAACGGCGGATCATTGGAAAATGAGCCAAAGATGCAGAACGTGTGTAGGACAAGACGGATGACAACGCCGCCACCTGGAGGCCAGGTATTCCGAAGAGTGTTGACACATTCTGCTCCCGGAGATGGATAACGGGAGTAAAATCTGGGGAGCTGGGCGTTCTCCGGCTTGGCAAATAAATCGATGAGGGGCAGGCCAAAGTGAACCATCAGGTCGTGAAAAATGTCCGGGTGTAGATGCCATTCCATCGGATCTAGGTCCAAGCGGCTGAGCCAGTCCACCTGCTTGTTGACCTCCCCCGAAATATGCTCTGCCATCAGGGACAGCAGGCGGTGCTCTGCCCAGAGGCCAAGTCTCATAGCCTCTGTCATCAATGCCCGGGACCGGGTCCTCCCCTGCCTGTTTACATGGGCCTTGGCCGCCACATTGTCCGTTAGGACAAGCACATGAGAGCCCGAAAGCAGATGGCGAAAGTGCTTGAGGGCAAGAAAGATAGCCCGGAGTTCCAACAAGTTGATTGGGCAGTTGGCTTCCTCCGGGGACCAGCGACCCTGTGCTATGAGACCTTCGGCATGAGTCCCCCATCCAGAAAGGCTGGCATCCATTGTAACTATAGTCCTGGGAGGCTGATGGAAGAGGCACCCCCTGGAGATGGCCTGGGATAGCCACCAGGACAGGGAGCATCTGACTGGCGGAGGGACCACCACCTTGATCAACGAAGACCCTCAGCCGGATTTCTGAAAAGGCAAAAGGAACCATTGAAGTTCCCTAGAGTGCAGGCATGCCCAAGGTGTAATGTCAATGCACGAGATCATCTTTCCCAGAAGCGTGGACAAGAGAGCCAAAGAGACTCTTGGCTCCCATTGGATCTGAAGGACAATGTCTTTAATACTGTCCTGCCATTCCTGAGAAAGATAGACCCTGCACTCCAGGGAGTCAGTGAGAGTTCCCAAATGGGAAATGGAAGTGGAAGGGAAGAGGTGACTTTTCGCCAAATTAACAGAAAACCCGTGGTGACGTAACGTGTCAATTGTTACCTGGAGATGCTGCACCGCCAGGTGCTGAGATGATGCTTGCACTAAGATATCATCCAGGTAACACTGGACACGCACGGGCAAGGACCTAAGGTGGGCTTCCAAAGACCCTAGGGGCTGAGGAAAGGCCAAAGGGAAGGGCCCTGTACTGGAAATGCCTACCTGCATAACAGAACCGGAGGAACTGTCTGAAATTCTTATTAATAGGAATATGCAGGTAGGCTTCCGTCATGTCTAAGGAGGCTAAAAAATCACCCCGCCGAATACACCCCAGAATGGACCTCAGGGAATGCATCTTAAACCTGTGGTATGTTATATACAGGTTAAGACGCTTGAGGTCCAGGATAGGGTGCGAACCTCCCGAGGATTTAGGAACCAAAAATAAAATGGAGTAAAATCTGGTACCCCGTTTGTCCAGAGGAACAGGCTGAATGGCCCTAATGTGCAGCAAATGCTGGACTGCCTCATCCATCAGGGCCTGCTTAGCAGGAACCCTGGAGACGGGACACAGGATAAAGGACCTGGGAGGAGGAGAAGAGAATTCCAATACCAGGCCAAAACGGACAGTCTCCCTAACCCAGGAATCCCGGGTTGTCTGAGCCCACATTTCTGAGAAAAGGGAGAGTCTAACCCCAATGGGAGGATCAGATGCAATACTAACGGGATCTACGGAAGGGACGGGAACCACCACCCCGGAATGGACGTTTGAAGGGCCTCCCCCTAACAGATCTGTCTTGGTGGAACTGTTTAGACCCGTACTGACCATGGGGCTGGGAAAGGCTGGAGCCCTGGTCAGCCGAACGAAAGGGCCGCCGAGCATAAGGGAACTTGGCGGAAAGCACCCTTTCTAAAAAAGGAGGGGAGGACCTTCCTACGATCCCTAGACTCCACCAAAATAGGGTCCAGGGAGTCCCCGAACAGCTGTTGGCTCCGGAGGGGAGCAGACGCCAGACACCACTTGTGTCTCGTATCAGCAGACCACTGATGTAGCCAATGCATTCGGCGGGCAACAGCGGATGCGGCGATCGCTTTAGAAGCAAAACGGGAGGCCCGCAGAGTAGCATCCACCGAGAACTGCGTCGCCGCGATGACCTTGTTGAGGTCCTGCTGAGTCCTCAGGTCCGAAGTGGACACCTGCTCCTGGATCTGCCTCAGCCATATCAGTGACGTGCGGGCAAAAAAAGACGCAGAAGAGGCCTTAACAGCCCAGGCCGCCGCTTGGTGGGCCTTCAGAAGAGCCTGCTCCATACGGTGCTCCTCCGGTTTCAGGAGCTCTTCTGCCTCCCGGGCATGGTATTGGGGGAGTGCAAGGCAGTTACAGGTCCATCCACCGATGGGGGATTCAACAAGGAAGCCAGCTCGGGAGCAACATTGAAGTACTTCCTATCCAGTGATGACGGCATAGGCCCTGAAGCCGGAGCAGACCACTGCCGTTGAATGTTATCGATGAACAATTGCACAGCAGGGATGATATCAAGCTCCGGCAAATGTTCAACAAAGAGGGGATCTTGTAAGGAAGAAGACCCCTCTGATGGTACGGGAGCTGGGTTAGGGAGTCCAGTGGCATTACGAGCCTTAAAAAGCAGTGACTTAAACAAGGCAGGAGGAAAAAGACCCAAAGACACCGGCTGTTCAGGCAGGAGACCTTCATCCTCCGATAAAGCGAACTCTTCATATTTGCCCTCCTCTAGAAGAGGGTCCTGATTGCCGTCGCTGGAAGCAGAGGAATACCGGTCCGGGCTGTGCGAGTGGTGGAAGGCTCTAGCAGTGTCCAAAGGTGGCAAAGACTGGGAAGAACGGTCAGGATACGCTGGGGTCGGTCAAGCCAGATGCTGAAGGCCCGCCAGACCCTGTTGTACTGCCACCGCTATGATGAGCTGCAAGTTGGCTGGATCAATTGCAGCAGCCGGAACCGCAGCCATCTGGACTGCAGGGACAAAGTCTCCCTGGACCATTGAAGCGGTAGCAGGAGGAACAGCCGGTCCAGAAACAACTGGAACTGCAGAGGCTGTGGCTGATGATGTTGCCGTGGCAGTAGCGATAGGTGCAGTAGCGGTGGAAAGCAGGGCCTGCCCAACAACTGAGGCACTGGTAGTAGGGGACACAGTCACAGCCCCAGAAAGGGGTAATAGAAGGTCAGAGTTGGAAAACCCAACCGAACCCCAAACATCAACGGAAATCAGATTCAGGCCCGGACAATCCAGGGCCAATTGATCCCCTTGACCGGCACCCTGAGTCATAGTGGACTGTAAGGGGAGGGAAGGCTGTTGGTCCCCCCGGGCACAGCGTGTATTCAGTGCACGATCCATACAGGCTCCAACCCTTTCACTTGCCTGAGATGGTTGGGATTGGGCCCGGTTCCTTTTGGGATGTGGTGGGGACTGATCCCGACCTGGATCCTCCCGAGGGGATTTTCTCTGCCTCTTTCCAGAAGGCTTTGTGGCCGCCGAGGAAGAACCAGCATCAGCCATAATGAGGTAAGGGCTGTTATAAAAATAAGCAGCCCGGTAAGAAAGAGGCCCCAAAGTCATTTAAAATGGCCACTGCTATTCCAAAGGCCATTAAAGAGCGAGAAAATGGCTGCCGCGCAAGTTTTTATGCAAGAAAATAGCTCTGAAGTGCCGACCAAGGGCAAGCCCTGAATAGGTCTAGGCACTCACTGCTGGCTGCCTCCCAATTAAGTCCTGAGTGAAGGGGGGGGGGTGATCAGAAAGCGAGCAAGCCCGACAGTCAATCCCACACCCCTCGCAGTCGAGCAGAATACAAATCGGATGGGGGAGAAAAACATGTCCCAACCAATCGCCCTGCAGCCTGAGGCCAATGGGCATCTCGGAGCAGTCCGAGGAAGCGGAGCAAGCAATCCAAACTACGGGTCTATCAAGCGGCGAGCTGATCATAAAGGAAAACAAATACCGATCTTAAATAGGCTCAAGCCGCACCCCGGCTCCACGCTTCGCTTCGGAGGAAATATATTTACAAGGCTCCGGCAAGAAGAGGCCGATAACGAGGCCCTCGTAGCCTGAAAGCGCAAGCGCTGTTGACAAGAAGGCTACGGAGCTGACAGCCATCAGCACGGCAAGGGCAGAAGCCCACGAGCCAATTCTTTCCCCTGTCCTCTCGGTGACAACTGACAGAGAAGATTTCACTCACAGCCAAAAAACAGTCGACCTGAAGTCCAAAGGTTGCAGCTAGCACTCAGATGGATCAGAGAAGGTAAAACCCACGTCTTTCCTCACTGAGGACTAAGTCTGAATTGGGGGCAAGATGGTGGACGGAGCAAATAGTTTGATTGACAGACTCAGTCCTCATCCTGATTGGACGAAACAACCCACTCTGAATGCTAGCTCCAACCTCCATGGAGAAACAGCATTCAACCTGGCTGCTTCTATCTGCCACAGCACTTTCCAGATGAGACTTAGAGGAAAGCAGTGGCTCATGGCTGCTAAATTTCACTGTGCTGTGCCAGACGCTCTCCCAGCAAGAGCAGTGGTGGAGAGAAACAGCCGCTGACCTGGAGAGCACATGGAGCCACTTCAAATGTTCTCTGGGTCGGCAGCTGTTTTCTCCACTGCTGCTCTTGCTGGGAAAGCGTCTTGTGCAGCACAGCGAAATTTAGCAACCATGAGTTGCCGCTTTGGGTCCTGTAATCCCATCCGGAAAGTGCTGCGGCAGAGAGAAACAGCATTCAACCTGGCTGCTTCTCTCTGCTGCAGTGCTTTCCGGATGGGACTTAGAGGAAAGTGGCGGCTCATGGCTGCTAAATTTCACTGTGCTTAAAGGGGCAGGTTGCGGCAGCTGCCTTCCAAGCAGCTTTGCTGCGAAGAGAGGCAGAAAAGTTCGGCCAAGTTGTCTCCTCCTTCTCAGCCTCAAACATACACACAGAGCAAACATGCACACATCTCATGGCACCGGGACCTTCTGGGAGGAGACGGCTGTGAGATGTGTGCGTGTTTGCTCTGTGTGTATGTTTGGATAAAGAAAGAGGTGGTTGTTGGGGAAGAAGCAGGGAGGGTGAGTAAGGGGCCTCTGAAGGAGGGGAAATGGGATGGAGGTAAGCGAGCCGAGCCAGCAAGTCCATGGTGGAAGCAAGCGGGGTGGTGGTGGGGAAGGTTTAGAAAGGCAGGAGCTGGATGCATGGACTGAACACCGCGGCTTGTTTTGTAGGATCTGGAGCTTAGCAGGATCTTCTGTTTTAGAAAGCAGGTTGCGCCCCTTGCCCTGAAGCAAACTTTTCTTTGAAGCCTGGATGGCCAAGCGCTGCACCATCTCTCCAGTTGGCCTTTGTATTCCCTGCCGCCACCTTTTGCTGGTCCAAGCTAAGAAACTTGAGTTTACTTCATGGATCTTGCTCTGCTGCCTTTCCGTCCTCCTCCCCCGCCCATTAAATTTCTCATCCTCCCTCAGGCTCTAGGCCTGATTTAGCAAGAGGAAACAGACACGCCGGGTGGGGAGGGGAGAGCTGCTTTTTTGGGCTCGGGATTGGATCTTGGCTGTGGCATTGGAGGTTTCATTAAAAGTCCTTTTTAAAAAGTGCGGCCGTGGAGCCCTTCTTCACATGGGATCACCTGGCAGTGAGGAGGGAGAGGGAGAAGGGGGTGGCTCCTAGCAGAGAGGATAGTGCTTCTGGGACGAGGGGAGCTGGGAAGAGAAAAGGCAGCTTGCAAGAGTGGAGGCAGGACAGCAAAGCAAGTGAGTGAGTGAATATTTGGCCTGCCGGGTGGCCTCTTTATTCCCCCTCGCTCCCAAGGCAGCCGGGTAGCACCCATCTCCTTGTCTGAGAAGCAACCGAAGGGCCTTCTTGCTGGAAGCGCTGCCCTCGTTCAGATTCCCCGCCTCCCTCTGGCAGCCCTCGGCCAAGTGCGGGTGCCCCACCAACCGACACCAGCTTCGGCCACACCACCACCTGCGCCCAAAATCTTTCATCTTGAAATGTTTCTTGAAAGTCACCCCAAAGGGGTGAGCAAAGTAGGCTCCTTATCCTACATTCTCATTAGGGGTAGTCCTCGATTTATGGCGGCAACTGAGCCAAAATTTCCATTGCTAAGCAAGGTTTAAGTGAGTTTTGCTCCGTTTTATGATTTTCCTTGCCACCGTTAAGTGATGTTCAGTAGTAGTAAATAAATAGAGATTGTATCTTGTTGAGGCTGGGAGGCGGGGCCAGGCATGGTGAGTGATGTTGAGTTGGCCACGCCCACCCAGTCACATTACCACCCAGCCATGCCCACCCAGCCACATGCCCACCCAGCCACGCCCACCAAGCCACGCCCACAGAACTGGTAGTAAAATTTTTTGAATCCCACCACTGTCTATGTGCCTGCATAGAACATTAAAACCTAAGGCCATGTGGGGAGGGGGGCAGAATGGGGGAGAGATTGGTTATTTGTTGTTCCTCGATCAACCATCCCACTATGCTCAGTAGTCAGATCCTATTCGAGGTAGTTTCTAGACTTGAGCACCACAGAATTTAAAATAGGAATAACTTTGGAGGAGAGCTTATAACCATGCCAATGAGGAACAGTTGAAGGATCTGCCTAAACTCTGAAAGGATAACTGAGGGGAGATCTGATAGCAGTCTTCAAATATCTAAAGATAGTACACACAGAAGGATTTATTCTATATTGTGCAGATAGCAGGATCAGAACTAATGGTTTAAAATTACAAAGAAGGAGGCTCAGGTTAGAGCTCAGGAGGAACCTCTTATCTATAGGAACTCTCAGCCAGTGGAACAGGCTGCCATATGTATGCTAGCTATATTAGTTTCAGAGTACTGAACAGAACCAAAATTCAGTTCAGTTATGCATAACTTGTATGAGTAATCATTGTTTCATTTCTAACAGTGTCATTTGTCATGTCTAAATACGGTAATCCTTGTTTTTCAACAATTTTCTCTCTAGCCTTCAGATTTTTCTATCTCTATTTTCCAAATGTGGATATTTTAAAGTGGTGGAGCTGGAATAAATGGGAAAGGTTAAGTTATATAAGTCAAATATTCCTAAACTGCAAGCTTTCTTTTTGGCCTTGATCATTCCATTTAATATTTTTCTCCTTACCAGATTTCCTCTTGTAAGGAAAAAAAAGGAACAGTGAGTAAGGGAACATGAAAGGGTATTGTATGCAGTGGAAAGCAATGTCATCAAGAGTCACACAAAGTCACATAAAATTTTAAGAATAAGGATGGTGATTGATCCATTTGGAAATATCTTAGGTTTCCAAGGTACCGTGAGCTCTAAACACCAACTGAGCCACTGGGATTGAGTACTCTTTGCCAAGTTCTTAGGAAAAAAGCAGCACCAAGCCACGTATTAATTTATTCCTTTGGCTAGGAAGAAAATCCCATTAATCCACAGAGCTGCCAGGAAGTACATCTCTGAAGCCAACATTTGCTGCTTTGGCTTCTTCCTCTTCTAAAGCAGGAAATCCCAGTAGTTCAGATTGCTATGAACTAAAGGTCATGTGAACTGGTTGTTGTTTAAATCAAATGATTCCACAAAGCCTTTTGCCAATGATCTTCAGCATTTCTTAATGTCTCATTATCCTTTGAGAAGAAGAGTTCTGCTGTAAAATCAAAATCCAGCCCATCAGACCAAGATCCACCAGGATCCAGGGTGTCTTCTACATGAAAGCAATATAGCTTGTATCCAATCCATAACCTTAGTGGTTCTACTTGCAACTTAAAGTACACTCATGCTTGCATGTGGGAGAGCCTACAAAGACGGGCAGTGTAAGGTGATTTTCAAATCACAAGACTTCAGAAACATTTCAAAATGTTCTCTATCAGTGGTCCTGCAAAGAGGATAATAGAGTGTGGGCTATTTTATATCAATGGGAATCTTTATGTCCTGTGAGTTATGGAGGCTTCACATAGGCCTCTTGAACACAGGAGAAAAACTATGTGTCCATGGCAAGATCCTTCCTCCTTGTCCTCAACACTGACAGAGGAGAGGAGAGTGGACCTTCATGAGGTGCATCAAACCAAGTGTCCAAAAGGAGGCTTGGCTCACAGAGCCAAGTGATAAGAGGTTGAGAAAGTGAACAAAACATCTTGGGTAGTGAGAGAAAGAAGAAAAAATAACTAGATAGTTTACAGAATGTGTTGCACATTTGTCTGTCCTTGAAAATTCTGCCACTGAACTGGAACCAGCTCCAAAGACCATACAGGTATAGATAAACTAGAACATATGCAACTGTGATATTTAAAAACCACCCCTCTCCCTCATACAGTGATTCTTGGCTATAATATACCTGGGTGACTTTCCCGACTCACATACCTACCAGAATAAAATGTGGTGCCATCCCACATTGGCATTGCCTGAAGGAAGTGTAAAGGAAAAATGACAGTCTACAAAATAAATACATTGAATCAATAATTAAAGTGAATATTTCATTGTAAATAATAATTGTAACCTTTTGATTGTTAACATTTCTCCACCACGGGGCAGGAGAGTATAGATCTTGGCATGCTCCTGAAACGGTAATGGTGCTCTTAGACAATCAAAATTGTGCATTCTTACATTTCTCACCAAAATCCTTAATTTTTCAATCTACATTCCACCAAAGGAGCAGAAATACTTCCCTCCAATCAGTGGGTCGTACTCCCTGAACATTTTTATCCTAAGTAAAATACTTATATAATCCATGTCTTCAATCTTCTTATCTCCTCAATCCACAGACTTGTTATGTCCAGCAGAAATGAGAAGAAGACATTTTCCTTATGATACCTATTGTTATTTCAATATACGTAAAAAATGTCACTTCAGTCAGGAAATCTGATGGTTTTTAAGGGGTTACAGAGAAGGCACTTAAGGAACCCTTCTTTTTATCTTGATTAAAGCTTTCTCATGCACCTTAACACACAGTGAGCTTTCTGTCCTCATTCCACATTATGTTCCATCATAGCTTTCATTGGTGCATAGGTATGAGATGACAAAAGGTTTCACATCAGAAAATCATTATAGGCAAATGTCTTCCTACATGGAGACAAATGAATATGTCAGGAATTCACCTACAGTATATCCACTATTTTTCCATGCAGCAAATTCCAATGTCCATGAAAAATTTGAATATATTCAGACTAAGTATTGAAAAAAAGACTGCCTATGTACCCAAGTGAATAATATAATATTTAAGGCAACAGTACTAGTATTTGTGAAATGCTCTCTATGTTTTTTTTCAACTAGCTCCATGAAAAAAGCATTTCCTTTTCAAATTATTCAAAAGAGAAGACAGTGTCAAGGAAATTCTCACAACATAAGCGTGACATTCTTTTGTTTAGTTTAGCTACAGCATGATTAAGGTGTGCATGTAATGTTGTGCTTTTCATTTGTGATGAAGCTCACACAAATTACTCTTATTTTGCTGAACAAAGACTGCCTTTGAAAAAGGTTCTATTATGACTCCAGAAAAGTTTTTAAAGGTTTAGGAAAGATTTCCTAAATTGAAGAAGGATGGTAACTGATCTTGACAAGTACTGCAGTTTTTATGAACTGTATTAATAGTCTATAATCATCACCACACCCTATTAATTCTTACAAAATTGCAGACCTTGGCTGACTGCAACTACTCACCATTTTATGAGTTTTATCCTTCCTGTCTTCCTCTCCTCTGCATACAGTGTGCATGTAGTCACATACATGTACACAGGGAGAGAGCCTCAAATTAATCTTTTTCTTAATACAATGTTATGAATTGGAATTGAAAAGAAAAAATCTAAATGTTGAGACTTTGGCAGGTTAGTAATAATAAAGTTCAGGTATATTTTATCCTGGTTGTCAGTTCTAGTTGCCTTAGGAAAGCTTTTGTCTTGGATAATCAGAGAAATCTTGTCTCTCATGGAACAAATTACATCACATATATATGAATTTTAATATTGTCTTTGGCCAACCAACACAATAAACCCTATAACTATGGTTCTTAAAATAAATAATATTAGCTTAACGCAATCAGTATGGTTGGTTATATCAAGAACAAGCTCTTTTCTTTCTAGAAAGATAAAAAACATTTTAGTTATATTAGGGTTCCAATTTGCAAGACAGTACATCTTTTACCTGGAACCTAAGCTTCCCCCTTCCATATACCCTGATTAAGCACACAATACAGAAGGAGTATGTCATCATTTCCAAGGCACAAAAGTCCCAGGATGATGATGCAGGGACTTCTGAGCTTTAAAAATATCTTCTTTAGGATGAATGAGGTAACTATGTTAAAAGATCGAAGATAGAGTCATAGGGCTGGAAGGGAGCTCAGAGGTCTTCTAGTCCAACCCTATGCTCAAGTGGAGACCCTATATCATCCTGGCCAAATAGCGGTCCAATCTCTTCTTAAAAATCTCAATGATAGAGCACTCACAACTTCTGGAGGCAAGCTGTTCCACTGATAAATTGTTCTCACTTTCAAGACATTTCTCCTTATTTCTAGGTTAGATCTCTCTTTAACAGGCTTCCACCCATTATTTCTTGTCCTGCCCTCTGGTGCTTTGGAGAATAAGTCGAGCCCCACCTTTCTGTGGCAGCCCCTCAAATACTGGAAGACAGTGTGAGAAGTTTTGTATCCAAATATATTTTATTTTTTATAGTTTCCATCTTTCCTTAAAACATTAACAGAATCCACAATGGTCTGAGAATCAGTGTCTCCACTAGGTAATTGACAGTCAAACTGAAACTAAATTAAGTAAAAATAGCAAATGGGGAAAAATCCTTTACTCAAACTTCCTCAAACCTGCAAATAAGTTCCCTAGACCTAATCCACATATCAATGGATAAGATCTGTAAACACAATAGAGTTAATTAATTTAGGTCTCCCTGACAGTGGTGGGATTCAAATTTTTTTACTACCAGTTCTGTGGGTGTGGCTTGGTGGGTGTGGCTTGGTGGGCATGGCTTGGTGGGTGTGGCTTGGTGGGCGTGGTCATGTGACTGAGTGGGCATGGCCAACTTGACGTCACTCATGGCAAGGTGGGGTGGCGCAGGCAGGCCGATGCTGCAGAGACAGGGTGATTTCTAGGTACCATTCCGAGCCCCTTCTCCCCCACCCTCTTGGTCTGACAAAACAAAAGCCCATCTAAAGAGCGCAACTGCCTGCCGAGCCTGCCTGGCACATGCTGGCAAAAGGAGGTTAAGGGGAAAAAAAGAGAAGGGCTGATGGAAACGCCCCATTTTCCGCCTCCATTCTGCTGTCTGCGCCGCACTGGATCAGGAAGGGGAGGTGGGGGGGGGGAAGGAAAAAAGCCCACTTGGTCCATATCGTACATACTCACCAGCACAAAGTGTCAGGATTCAAGTAACACCCACAATGAAAGAAAACTCCAAGGCTAGGCATTCCTCAAAGTTCCACTTTATTGGAGATGTCATATTGCCACATCTGGGAAAACCTGAATCTGAAAGCTTCCAGGTTTTCCCCACCCAAATGAAAGTCCAAATCACTGCCCCTGGACCCACATGTCCATCACGTGGTCCAATCAATGCACTGTCTGAACTGGAGATGTTTCCAAGTCACACCCCTCCAGGTGCAGGGCAGAGTGGCCTTGACTCTCAGAGAAAGGAATGTTATTTTGACTATATATCTCCCCAGCTCCATACAATCCCCCCTCCCAATTTCCCACAGTCCTAAATGTGGCAGGCCTGAAGATCCAATGCTCAAAATGCATTCCAGGCATGTCAAAATGAAGAATCTCTCTTCCAGCTTGCCGGTTCGGGCATTGAGAGCTTGAGGAATAGATTGAGCATCTGGACTTGCTGCTGTGCTGCTCCAAGCCTGGCTCTTAGTGGCAACATATTGCAATTTGCATGCCTTAACAAGCCCGCTGGTGGCCTCAGTGCGCCTTTCCTCCCCGTGGAAAATTTTGGGGATTTGAGCGCATGGGGCGCTGGGGGAATCAGTGGCTGGAGTGAGAGGGGAGCACGGGCTGACTGGGCGGGGAAGGCCGGTACTTTCAGCGCCCACGAGGAACCCAGGCTTGGAGCAGTTTTGGAGCTTGTTAAGGAGGACCGCTCCTCTGCCCCAGCTATGCGTTTTCAAGCCTGGGCTGCTTGGAGTGAAAAGCATGCAATATGCAATAGCCTGGGCTTGAAAACGCATGGCAGGGGTGGAGGAACGGTCCTCCTTAACAAAACTGCTCCAAGCCTGGGTTCCTGGTGGGTGCTGGAAGTACTGACCTTCCCTGCCCAGTTAGCCTGTGCTCCCCTCTCACTCCAGGCACCGATTCCCCCAGTGCCCCACGTGCACGGGTTAAAATTTTCCACAGGGAGGAAAGGCTGGATGAGAGATTCTCCATTGTACTGGTGAGTACATATGATACGGACCAAGTGGGCTTTTTTCCTTTCCCCCCCCACCTCCCCATCATGATCCAGCACTGTGCAGACAGCCAAATGGAGGCGGAAAACAGGGCGTTTCCATCTGCTGTTTTTCAGGCCGTTTTTTGGGCATTTTTTGGCCATTTTTGAGCCCGGAAAATGTCCAAAAACATCCGAAGCTGCCGCCTCTTTGCCGGTGCGAGCAGCCTCCAGTCTCTGCTCTTTCCCGGCTGGAACTGAGCCAGCAGCAGCGGCTAGAGGCTGCTCATGCTGGCAAAGAGTGGCAGCTGGAGGCTTCTCGCACCGAAAAAAAGAGGAGGCAGATGCAGGCATCTCACGACAAGGGGGGTGAGATGCAGGGCTGGCGGGGAGCCGAGTGGCGATGGCTCAGCCCTGGCTTGCCTTCCCTTCTGCCACCAGCCGTGGGAGGAAGGTAAGGTTGCAGGACGAAGAAAGAAGCGGTTGTGTGGGAGGAAGCAGGGAGATTGAGTAAGGGCTGGGGCCCCTGAAGGAGGGGAAACGAGGCGACGCGTGGTGAAGGGCGAGCGGGCGGCATGCAGGAGGAGGCCCCGGGAAGGCTAGAGCCGGGGACTGGCACACCCCCCGACCCAAGGCGAAGGGAGAGTGGGCAGCATGTGGGCAGAAGGATAGTGATTGGCGAGAGCCAGGCCCGAAAGGAGGCCGAGCCTCGCCGTGTCCACCCCAAGGCAACCCGTTGGCCAAGCGCCTTACCTTCACAGGCAGCCGTGGTGAGCAGAACTGGTGAGGCGCGGATATCAGCTGGGCCACATGGCTGGTGTAGTAGGCCATGACGAAGGCAGGCAAGCTGATGGTGCCATGTGATGGTGGGAGGCAGCTAGCTAGGCCACGACTCGCAGGCTTACCCAGACCGATCAGGGCTGTTCAGTTGGGCCGTGGGCACCGCGTGGGAAGGCAAGCAAGCTGGCTGGCCCACAGAGACCATGTGGTCAATGCAAGTGAGGAGCCATACAGAAGCAACAGCTATGCTGGGGAGGCAAGATGAAAAGTGATGGGGCGGGGTGGGGTGGCGGGGTGAGTGGCGAGCAGGCGGGCAGCGCAAGCGAGCGGGCGGACGGGCAGGCTGGGGTGAGCGATGAGTGGGCGGGCAGGGCAAGCAGGTGAGCGGGTGGGCAGGGGTGAGTGGGTGAGCGGGTGGGCGGGGGCGGGGCCAGCCTGTGGTGGGATTTGCCAGTTCTCCGAACTGCTCAAAATTTTCACTATCGGTTTGCCTGAACTGGTGCGAACCGGCTGAATACCACCTCTGGTCTCCCAGCAGAAGTACATGTTCACAAGAATACATATCTCTCTACACAGACACACACACACCTCAAGTGTCACCCTAGAATCAACACATATACACCACATGCAGGACAAGCTTCCCTATTTAACTGTGGTGCTTTACTCCATTTCTCTGCAGCTGCCCCTAAAAGAAAACTGTGCTTTTAGAAATAAATATTTATTCTTTCATCACAACTGTCTGGATCTCATTTTTATTTATTCTTGCACAACCCTGGCTCGAGTTGTAACCCCACATTATTCTTCTGACAACAGCTATCTTGTCCCTCCTAATCCTTCTCTTTGATAGGCTAGACATACCTAGCTCCCTCAACCATTCATCATACAATTTAGTCTCCAGGCCCATTATCATCTTCATTGCTCTTCTCTGCACACTTTCTAGGGCAGTGTTGGAGAACCTTTTTGGCACAGAGTGCCGAAATGGGAGCGTGCACATGCATGCGGGAGTGCCGGAAACTGGAAGAGCAGCTCCCCGGCGTGCATGTGCATGTCGGGAAGCTGATCTTCTGGTTTCCAGCGCACGCATGCATGCAGGCCACCTGGTCTTCTAGTTTCTGGCGCGCATGCATGTGTGAAGACCAGCTGGCCAGTGCACATGAACGTGCTGGAAACCGGAAACTTAGCTTCCTGGCACACACATGCATGGGAACATGCTGGAAACCCGGCATGGTTTCCGGCATTCCCACACACGCGAAGACCAGCTGGCCGGCACGCATGTGCGCGCCGGAACCCAGAAGAACAACAGGCAACGGCTGGCATGTCCAGAGAGATAGCTCTGCGTGACACTTCTGGCATGCATGCCATAGGTTCGCCATCACGGTTCTAGGGCCTCAGCATCTTTTTTGTATTGTGGTGACCAGAATTGTATGCAGTATTCCAAGTGTGGCCTCACTAGTGCAGTATAAAGCAGAATTATCTTGTCTCATGATCTTGATGCTATCCCTCTGTTGATTCAGCCCAGGATTGCATTGGCTTTTTTGGCAGCTGCAACAAGTTGTAGACTCATACTTAAGTGGTGGTCCACTAATACCTAGGTTCCTCTCACTGTTACTACTGTTGAGCCAGGTACCACCTATTTTGTACCTAATATGGACCCTCATAGAGGAAATAGATTACTAAAGTTAGAAAAGATACATTTGTGTATAATTTGATCCTTTGTTGTCCAGAGGAAAATATATACCAAAACTGAGGTCACAGCAGATCCTCTGAGCCTAAGATAGTAGATTCTGGTGCTTAATACTGTAAAGCTAAAGAATCTCTCCATTCTTCTCTGAGTTTGGAAATGCAAAGAAAATATCATATCACTTTTTATTTCTTTCTGACACCTTCAACATGATTTCTCAAATCTTGTGGGGCATACTCAAGTGAGAAAATGGTTTAACTTAAGTTTTATTAATCAAAATCTTCCAGAGAACAGCTCAAAGGGTTGTGGGAAGCCCCCCCCCAAAGAATGAAATATTTTGAGGAATATTAAAAAAGACAGAATATTATATTTTCCTGGATGAGAAATGGAGAAACATGATTTTGTAGAAGCAGGAAGCAGACTCACTCTTAATAGCCCCCAGCTTTTTTAATAGCCCTCAGCAGATGTCAGCACTTAAGAGATAAAGAGATAGCTAGCCCTATTCATAGGCAAAAATTTCCTGCAGCAAGATCTGAACAAAGGTAGGATTAGCCCTCAGCCACAATAGGAATTGTCCAACAAGCCCCTTCATTGCATCAGCCAAACTCCAACCAAGCTTAGCTCAGACAAACTCCTAGGATTTGTACAATGGCACCATGGGAGTCTGACAACAGCCCGTAGAATACATGTTCTTGCACAGGAACAGGAAGTTCAAGTGCAAAGCCCAAGAGAAGGTATAAAAGCCACCCACTCTCAACTCCACGTGGTCAGCTACCCAGAATCATGCGTACTTAGTGGTTCTGCTTCATCAATAAATGGACCCTCTTTCCAATAAGCCTCCAGCATCCATTTTGTCTCCAGTGCCTTTCTCCCAGCTTGGAACTGAACTAGATGGATATTTCTTCCAACAGGGTTTTCATTAGTCCCAAAACTTATGAATGGCTAAAGACTTCATACTTGTTGCTTAATGAATAACGCACACACACTTCTTTCTCTTTCTTTCTGTCACCTCTTTTTACTCGAGAAGATCAGCAGATACCATTGCATCAAAATCACCAGACAAAGTCAGGAATTTTGGATTTATTCTTATTTCTTCTAACTAGTCCAAAAGCAAATTAGCCTCTTCTGTGTTTTCCCCTAATTATTTAAAACAAGGCTACTGTTTGCAAACACCCTGCAGAAGTTTTCTCAATTTCTTCCAAATTGTTCTAAATTCTGCTTTTAGTTTGTTCTTCTTTCTTTTTCACCTTGTTCTTTAGGGCTATATATAGAATTTTTAACAAGAATCCTTGGATTTACTTCCTGCTCTATTTTCTGTCATCAAAGTAAACAAACCCACGTAGTGATTACGTCACCAGGTCATGACCCTAAGCGGAAGTGACGTGTCCAGCCTCCACCCTCTGGATATGACGTGCATAGACCTCCTCCCTGGATGTGATGTGCATAATCCACCCCCACATGGTGCAGGACTCACAAGGTCATAACCCTAGCTGGATATGACGTGTTGGCCTAAGCCCATCAAGATAAGCATGACCTGATTAGCTTAATCCCTAGACTAATTCTATGGGCATTCAAAACCAAAAAAGCTAAGTAAAGTGAATAATTAACAGAGGCCTGTGTTTTTGGGAAACAAACCCTACTTTGGGGGAGCTGTGAAATAAAAAATGCTTTTTATTTCTAATCTTTCTAGCCTAATGATGCTTTTAATTTTTTGTGGAGTTTTAAAAATCAGTGCCTCAAAAGCTGGGGAAAAAGGAGCCCCTAAAAGGCAGCCAGGGCCTGCATTTAACCCCCTTTTTTCTAAAAGGTATTTATTTCTAGGTGGTTTTAAAATCACTTCCTCGAATGCAAGGGGGGGGGGAAACACAGCCCTTTTAATAACCGCAGCTGGTTTTTACCTTTGTAAAAATCTAAAGACACATATTTTGCCAATTGCACCCTCAAATCCTTATGTACATGTAAGCGTTCGAAGCACGACCTTAATAAAATTTATTCTGCCCCCTACAGCAAAAGACAAGGAATATTTAACAGGAACTAAAATGCTCACAAGAGGCCACCAGCCGGGGGGGGTTAGGCCTTGTTCGGGGCATGCCCGGGCATGTCATACCCCCGTGATTCAGGGCATGCGCAAGGCTCAAGGACGTGTCATTGCAAGGGCAGGGGAGTTTGTGCAGGCAGGCCTGAACAGCTAGTGATTTAATTCCAGCAGTCTTTTGAAGATGGCAAATACTGATGGAGATTTGTTTGATGTAAATTTGACCCCCAAACCTCCCAAGCGTGGGCATAGAATAAGAAAAGGACCTGAGCTATATGGCCTCATTGAAGAGAACGAACTTATAAAGCCTTGTTATTGCAGGTTCTGCAAAACATCAAATGGTAAGTAAATATAACAATTAAGAAAACAGTATTTTGATTAGTTGAAACAGCCATTCTAATTCTACATTATTTCCTGCTTTAGAAACGGTGGAGTCTCAAAATGTCAGCATGCCTCAGATTCTGAAACATCTGTAAGGATTGCCTCTCCATCTAACTTAAGAAAGTGAGAACTTCTAAACAATGTAGTTCAAAAGGATCTTTTATTAAGCAGAAGTGAAAGCATCCAATTCAAAGCAACGTCTGAATACCCTTAGGCAAAACAGGTAGAGTGAAAGCAGTAGAGACCCCTTCCATTAGCCAGAATGCAGATACTAGCCAATACACAAGTGTGAAATGTTTTCTTTATCAACTGCTCTGGGAACCAAATAAACATACATTTCTCTGACCATCTTCCGTTATCCATTAAAGTGAAACATCCCACATTGCCCCTCATAAACCTTCTCCAAAGGTGAAGAGATCTCAAGATGCTTGGCGCCAGGGTATAAGTTGTAAATCATCAATTGACACAGGCAATGCTAATAAATCGAACCCAAGGCCCCCCCTTCTCTCAACTGAATGGCACGATCACTCTTTGGGATCTGACAGTGTGTATCATTAAAATTTTACATCATTGTTTAATGGGGTGTCTAAGATGAAGACCATGTGGATGGTACCAGTGAAACAGCTTATTAACAGCTTATGCTTTAGACTTTCTATGCCTTATGTTCTCTGGATCATCAGTATTTCTGACAAAGTGAATAAATTATATTTCACCCGGGATTCCCTTGGTGAGCTCAAGACATTCATACAGCGTATCGAGAAGAACAGTAAACCACTGTCATTAATGTCAATGATTGAAGCTGAATTGCCATTGTCTCTGAAGAGATTCATATGCCAGAATGTAATAGAAATTAATTAAAAGAAACTGTTAACGCTATGAAATTTATAATAAAATGTGCTTTACAAATCACATGAAAGATGTATTATGTTTTTTTCTTTTGCTGACCCCTATTTAACCTTGTCAGATGTTAAACACAGAGATACAATTTAATCAAAGCTCATGTGATATTATTCAATCTGGTTTCCTGATGAGGTGGGGCTGGCCAGTTTTGCAAAAGGTGTGAAGAACTCACCAACTCTGATGTGATTAATTTGTGACAACATCTACTATTCAAATGGGGATTCCTGATGAGGCGGGGCTGGACAGTTTTGCAAAAGGTGTGAAGAACTCACCAACCCTGATGTGATTAATTTGTGACATCACCAGCATGTATAAAAGTAGGATCCGTACTGGTCCAGTCACGTTTGCTGGTTTCTGGTATATCCATACCTCCGGAGCCATTTGATCTGCTAAGAAGACCCTTTTCAGAATGGAAGCTACTATTGTAAGTAGTTTTATGCCTAATTTTTGAAACACTTAGATGCAAAATGGGGGTTTATAACATTCTTGTCTGCTTGCTTGCTTGTTTGAATGTTTTCCTTCACTAGAATGAATTGACAGACTCAGAATGTTTAAGGGCATATGAAGGTGTTTGTCTTTCATACTGAAAAAATGGCACAAATAAATGGATATAAAGAAGCTTGCTTGTTTGTTTGACTGCATGTTTTCTTTTACTAGAATGAATTGACAGACTCAGAATGTTTGAGGGCATATGAAGGTATTTGTCTTTCATACTTTCATACATTTAGATTCTTATAAACATTTCTGCAACACTTCTGACCATTGGGGATTTTTCTTTTCCTTCAGAATGGGAGGATGATCAGCCATTCGCGGATCTCACAATTCCCACAGAGCACCAAGGGGACCAGCATGGCATGAGCCCTCAGCCTTCCACAAGCCACACAACACGAATGCTGTTAGGAGGTATAATATCTAGCATTTTATCCAACTACAAAACCATTAGTATTATTTTTTAGAAACTAAAAGGGGGTTGGTATTACATTATTAGGAATGTTGGTGATAACCTTTTGTTTGTTTGTTTGTTTGTTTAACCAGAGCCGGCCTGCAAAAAAAGCAAAAATGCATGGAGGTGGACTTCCCACATCCCCAGCAGACAGTGATAATTGTGATTCTATACCTGTATCTCAACCAGAAGAGGAGATATGTCATTCTATGCCACAGCTACAAGTCCCTAACTTTGCAAACTCTCAGAATATGAACGATGTTTATCTGGATATGGTGGGATATGTTTATCTGTATATGGTGGCATGGGAAAATATTGCACAATTTGTACACTCTTTCTCCTGTATTATAAGCGGGCTGCCAATTCTGGCAAATCCTTTTTTATCAAACAAATGTTAGAACATGGCGATGTTGCATTGTCTCAAATGCCTCAAAATATTGTATGATTTTATAGCTGTTGGCAACCTCTGTACAAAGAACCGCTTAATAAATTTCCTTATATTAAGTTTATGGAGGGGCTTCCATCTTCTTTTGAAGATGATGATTTGTTTCCACCAAATCAAATCACTCTAGCTGTGATAGATGATCTCATGGCATCGGCTGGTGACAGCGATCAAATAGAGAAGACTTTTACACAGTACATTCATTACAGAAACCTGAGCATTATTCTCATACTACAAAACCTGTTTTTTCAAGGTAAGAAAATGAGAACAATAGCTCTGAATTTCAAATATTTGGTTTTATTCAGCAGCCCCTGTGATCAGATGCAAATTGTCACACTGGCCAGGCAGATGTACCCCACTAACACAAAGTATTTTTTAGAAGTATTCCAAGATGCCACTCGCAAACCACACGGGTACCTTTTGGTAGATTTGGCAGCCACCACTCCAGAATCCTACAGGTTGAGAACAGGCCTCTTCCCGCCTGATTGGCCTACTGTTTACACAATGAAAAAGAAGTGTAAAAAGCAGTAGCCCAGTTACCTTAGCACTAGTTCATTTAAGATGTCAGAGAGGGTACGTAGAAATTGGCTTTTAAAAATCTTAGTAAAGGCCGGACCAAGACAGAGAAAAGCCATCTTATGCAATGCTAATAACGACCTGGTGGGGGCAATAGCAGAAATAGCTCTGAACACTCTAAAAGGAAACCTTCCTCTGAAACTTTCACAATTCTGGTCTCTAAAGAGAAAGAAAGGTGTCATTAAAAAGTTGAGTAATAGAAAGGTCTCACTCAAAAAGAAGAGTGTTTTTTAGGGTTCTATTAAACCTCTTTATAACGGCTGCTTTAGTTTCACTATGAGTGACAAAATGATGAATGCCATAACGTGCTAAAAGTTTCTTCAGCGGAATATTCAAGAACTCTTTACCTGCATCTGCCTGTATTTTTCGGAGTGCACATCCTGTTTCAAAGATATTCTGGAAGGTGGATGTAACTTCCCTCCCTGATTTATCAGATAAAGGGGAGGCCCAGGCATATTTAGATAACACATTGATAACTGCTAAGATGTACTTTTTTCCATGGTTTTCCTTAGAAAATTTGGAGACATCTATGAGGTCAGCCTGCCATTGATGATCTAAGCCAGACACTACTGTTTTATTTCTAGGAAAAATAATTCTTGCAGGCTTATGAAGCATATAAACATCTTGCCCTGACAGCCACATTTTGACTTGCTTCATGGTCAGATTTTTATCATGTTTTCTAGCTTCCTGAAACCTTTATGGAGGTATTCACACCTCCATAACTCCCTACACATCCTGGTGTATAATAAATATGGCTTAGAAGCTTTTCATGCATCATTATACTGAAAGACCACTGACAAATGCTCAAGCATTGACGTTAATACAGTCTTTTATTGGTTATACAGAGTTCAGAGGAGGCATGGCTCCACCATCAGAAAAATATCCCTCATCATCACTATCAGAATCAGAAGATAAAGGACCATAACATGCTATTTTACAATATGTTGACCTGCCTGTACCCCACAAATCATGTCCGCAGTCACAAGCAAACCAGTCTTTACACAAATTGCAGCTCTTTAACTCACAGGGTAGATAGTGTGGTCTCTGGGATAGCTCAGAATCCCGGTTATAGTCTAGATCAGAAAAATCTGCAGAAGCTTTGTGACTGTGGCAATTACCACAGGAATATAAAATTGGGATGTCTTGAAGTGTTTGCTGTCTAGGTGTTATTAATTCAGAGTCTGCAAAATATAAAACACATCCTGTTAGTGTGCTATCCGCTCCAGCAGCATTTACATTACCATAAATAAAAACATATTTACTTACCATTGCTAGGAGATAATGTAGCATCATTCACCATTTCACCATGTCCGGTAAGTACTCTGCACCTCATCAGTAAAATTACAACACGCCATGCTGCAGCCGTACAAAATGGGTCTGAATAAAAAATTTTCTTTATTATAACCCCTGCAACAGAGTTTGTTGCATTCTGCCGGCTGGGGCCTTGTGTCAGAGCGTGTGATGCTAGATTTTGCTGTTGTTTTAAAAACATCTTTGGAATCAGATGTTGCCATCTTCAAAAGACTGCTGGAATTAAATCGCTAGCTGTTCAGGCCTGCCTGCACAAACTCCTCTGCCCTTGCAATGACACGTCCTTGAGCCTTGCGCATGCCCTGAATCATGGGGGTATGACATGCCTGGGCATGCCCTGAACAAGGCCTAACCCCCCTGGCTGGTGGCCTCTTGTGAGCATTTTAATTCCTGTTAATATTCCTTGTCTTTTGCTGTAGGGGGCAGAATAAATTTTATTAAGGTCGTGCTTCGAATGCTTATGTGTACATGAGGATTTGAGGGTGCAATTGGCAAAATATGTGTCTTTAGATTTTTACAAAGGTAAAAACCAGCTGCGGTTATTAAAAGGGCTGTGTCGTCGTCCCCCCCCGCATTCAAGGAACTGATTTTAAAACCGCCTAGAAATAAATACCTTTTAGAAAAAAGGTGGTTGAATGCAGGCCCTGGCTGCCTTTTCCCAGCTTTTGAGGCACTTGATTTTTAAAACTCCACAAAAATTAGGCTAGAATGATTAGAAATAAAAAGCATTTTTTATTTCACAGCTCCTCCAAAGTAGGGTTTGTTTCCCAAAAACACAGGCCTCTGTTAATTATTCACTTTACTTAGCTTTTTTGGTTTTGAATGCCCATGTCAGCTGTGCCTCCGCTCAAAGTCCAGGAAAGAAAAACCCCAACTCCATGATGGTAGAGAAAGGTACTTTTACTGGATAAGAACTGATAGCAACAAGTTAAAAGCAAGATCTGAGGCAAAGGCGCGAAAATAACATATAGAAAGTAATCCCAAATCCCTCCCCCCGAAAGACCTGGGCTGGCCATCCAATCCCAATGCCCCCCAGCTGACATGTGGCCATCTTCTCAGGTGGAGCCTTTGTATCTGGTCTGCTGAAACCGTTGACCTTGAGCCGGCTATAAACATGTCCATTCAGCCATGCAACATATGAGAACTTTCCTCCCTAACCCTCTAATCAAGTACACAAGGAGACATCTCCAGCACTGTGTCAGGCCGAAGCCATTTTAGTTGGGGTCTTTGGCCTGCCACACTTTATACTATTTTAATATGTATTCTTTGCTGTGGGAATTTGGGAGGGGGAATTGCATGAGGGCTGTCTGTATCTAGCCATAAAAAATTCCTTCTAGATAGTCAAGGTCATCCTTTGTCTTCGCACTCCTGCACCTGCACGGAAGGAGATGGGTGGATGCTGCCAAGTTGGCAGTTGAAGATTGGTTAATGTGATGGACTTGGGGGTGTGGGGATAAGGGCTTGAACTTTCAACTGGGTGGAGAAACCCTGGAGCTTCAGATTCGGGTTTCTCCCAGATGTGCCAACATGGCTCTGTTAATAAATTGGAACTTTGAGGAATACTTTGCCTCGGACTCTGATTTAAATTCGGATGCTATTTGGAACCCTGACACACTGCTTCCCCCCTCCTCCCAAATACCTAAACCTCCCCCCATCCCCCTGTTTCTATGGCAGCCGAAGCAAGCAAGCAGCATGGAGGCTGACATTCAGCCCTCCTTCAGTAAGGACGTTAGTCCTAGGGAAAAAGATAACAGAACAGAACAGATACAGTATAAGTATAAACACATAGGCAGAAATACATTTAAGGCTTATCAAGGTATTTGGAATAGAACAACTGAAGTAATTTCGGGGCTGTAACATCCCGTTCATTCACCCATTCAGAATGTGAGGGAGGGAAGTGTTTCCAGGCCACCAAATATTGTATCTTGCCCCTACGTTTTCTAGAGTTGAGAATTTCCTTAACCTCGAAATGCTGTTCACCTTCTATAAGTAGGGGAACTGGAGGAGGGGACCGATCTGGTCGAAGAGAGGAGGTCAGTTCAGGTTTTAATAAATTGACATGGAAAACAGGGTGAATTCTCCTAAGGGTTTTAGGAAGTTCCAATTGAACAGTGACTGGGTTTATAATTTTCACAACCGGAAAAGGCCCCACATACTTAGGCCCCAATTTTTTCGACTTCTGGGTGGTCTGTAAGTACTTGGTTGACAAGAAAACCCTATCTCCGACCTAGTATTCTTTAGGCTTTACTTGTTTCTTGTCAGCCTGTTTTTATGGGCTTGGTGAGCATCATCGAGTGCTTTGCGGGTCATGGGCCAAGTCATTTGAAGTTGCTCAATCCACACTATCAAAGAGGGGATCTGAGGCTTTTCCTGTGCAAATTCTGGAATGGGTACAAAATCCTGACCATAGACCACTCTGAATGGGTTATTATAAGCCACCTCGTCAAAAGGTCAGCCCAATTATCTTGTTGATAATTAACATAGCACCTGAGGTATTGCTCCAGAACCGAGTTAGTCCATTCTCAGGCCCCATTCGTTTGGGGATGGTGGGTGGAGCTTAAGCCCTGGGCAGAGCCTAACAATCTGAGGAACTCCTTCCAAAACTGGGAGGTGAATTGGACCCCCCTGTCCGAGATTATACATTCCGGGACACCGTGTAACCTATACACATGCTGAATAAAGAGTTTGGCCAATGTCTTTGCTGATGGAATCTTGGAGCAGAGCACAAAATGGACCTGCTTAGAGAACAGGTCTGTGATTACCCAAATGACCATATTTCCCCCACTCTCAGGCAGCTCGACAATGAAATCCATGGATATTTCTTTCCAAGGGGCCCCCGGTCTAGCAACACTTTGCAGTAACCCCTGCGGTCTTCCAGGTGGCCTCTTTGCAGCAGCACACAAGGGACAACTAGCTACATAAGCTTCAATGTCCTGTTTCAAAGATGGCCACCAAAACTGTCTCTTGATTAAGTGCAATGTTTTAACAAACCCAAAATGCCCCGCTGCCTTTGAATCATAGGCTTGTCGCAGTACTAGTTTCCTATTTAGAGCAGGGACCTAGAGCTTGGCCCCCACCCAGGCGAGGCCATCCCGAATAGTGCACTCGTTCGAGTGAGCTAAGAACCATTCGTCGGCTTTTAGTGCCTCTGCGAGTTGTGAGTTTAAGTCAGCAGAGAGATCCAGGTCCACCTTCCCTTGGGACCTGGTGACAACTGGAGCAGCCAGTTGTTTAGTAGGGATTACTGGCCTGATCACTTCCGGTTGTGTGCTGTTATATTGGGGCAATCGGGATAAGGCATCAGCCATAAAGTTCTTTCCCCCAGGAAGATAACGCAGGGAGAAATTAAATCGATTAAAATGTTGTGCCCAACGGACTTGCTTGGGTGATAGCTTTCTTGGGGTTTTAAGTGCCTCAAGGTTCTTATGGTCCGTCCACACTTCGAAAGGATGTTTGACTCCCTCGAGGAAATGTCTCCAGGTTAACAGGGCCCAGTGGACTGCAAAAGCTTCCTTCTCCCAAATTGCCCACCTCCTTTCAGTTTCAGTTAATTTGTGAGAGGTGTAGGCACAAGGTTGCAAGGTTCCATCGGCATTCGCTTGAAGTAGCACCACCCCGACCGCCACGTCACTGGCGTCGGCCTGGACCACAAAAGGGGCGTCCATGTCGGGGTGCTTGAGGACGGGCTCGGCTGCAAATAAACGCTTGAGCTTCTCAAAAGCTGCCTGGCACTCCATGGTCCACTCTAGGGGGCGACTAGGCTTTGGCTTTGCCTCACCTTTTGTTTTTAGGAGGTTGGTAATCGGCAGTGCGATCTTAGCAAAAGAGGGGATGAATTGCCGATAAAAGTTGGCAAGGCCTAGAAAACTTTGCAGCTGCTTATGGGTGCGTGGGGCCGCCCGCTCCATAACTGCCTGTACTTTCTCCGGATCCATTTCAATTCCCTCATGCGATATGCTGTACCCCAGGTAGTCAATTTTACTCTGGTAAAACTCACATTTTGACAATTTAGCATACAGTTCGGCAGCCCTGAGTTTTTTCAAGACCGATTGCACCAACCTCACGTGTTCTTCCATGGTTTCCATGTAGATGAGAATGTCATCAAGATAGACCAAGACCCCCTTGTAAAGATGCTCATGGAGCACTTCATTAATCAATTGCATGAACACTGCTGGCACCCCCTGTAGGCCAAACGGGAGCACCCGAAACTGGAAACAACCTAATGGGCAATTGAAAGCAGTTTTCCACTCATCCCCCTCCTTAATTCGGACTCTGTAGTAGGCCTCCCATAAATCCAGTTTAGTGAAAATCTTCCCTTTGGCTAAGTGTGCTAGCATGTCCTTCATAAGGGGCAGGGGGATTTTCAACGCAAATGGGGTTAAGGTTCTTGTAATCCACAAATAAGTGAAGAGAGCCATCTTTTTTCTCCTGGAACAGCACCAGGGCAGCCACTCGTGGCCTGGCAGTTTGGATGAAACCCCACTTCAGGTTTTTATCAATAAAGTTCCGCAGCTCCTCAAGCTCACGTGGAGTCATGGAGTAAATCTTTGGTTTAGGGAGTTTTACCCCTGGCAGGATTTCTATGCTGCAGTCCGTGGGCCGATGGGGTGGGAGCACGTCTGATGCCTTCTCGCTGAAAGCCTCCCTGAGGTCCCCATATTCCTTAGGGATTTTTTCCTCCCCCACCATGCATTTGCCCCCTATTGCTGCCAGCTCCTCTGTGGCATTGGCCGTGTGGAAGGGTTTTCCTCACTGGCTATAGCGGATGCACAATAGCCCTGTTCTCCAATTCACATAAGGGTTCCATTTTCGGAGCCAGGGTAGGCCAAGTATGAGAGGTCGTTCCATCCCAGGGGCTACGATAAAACTCAGTGTCCCTCGGTGGTCCCCCATCCTCATCTCAACTGGCTCAGTCACAAAATGGGCACCCCCCCAGCTACTGACCCATCCAACTGGCAAAAGGCAATGGGCACTTTCATAGTCCTCAGTCTGAGAACAGGTATTTTCTTAACAGGGATGTAATTATAGACTATTAATGTCAGTACTATTTTTTAATATATTGTAAACAGTAATGCCTATTGCTGGTCTATGACCGTAATAAAGTTATATTTATTTATTATTTATTATTATAGTCCTCAGTCTCAATCCCATTTTTTCCACCACCTCTGGGCTGATTACACATCTGGTGCACCCAGAATCCAAGAGGGCCAGTATCTTTCCCTGGGCACCGGAAGATGGCACATGCAGTTCTACTGGGATGGTCAGGGGGCCCATGTGCTGACTTACCAAAGGGTCATCGTCGGAGTTGCTGTCGCTGTCCCCTGGGGTGGTCGGAGCTCCCAGCTCCTCCAGGCCTGGAGGAGCGAACTCAACGACTTCCACGCCTTTCAAAGCTGTTTCGCGGTTCTTTGCTGCCAGCTTGTCAATTTTCTTTCCTCCAGCAGAGGTCATCTTTGGGACTGACTTGGAGAAACATTCAGCGGCTCGGTGCCCCTCCTTCCCACATCTGAAGCAGGCAGATGATCTGGGCTTTGATCCTGACCCCCCTCTTGCCATTCTAGGGGCCTCTTTTGGTGCGGAGGGGGAAGGCTTGCTCCCACTGCGACCTCCCCTGTACCGATCTCTGGCCTGGTCAATCTCTACCTTGGCCACCATCACATACCAGCGTTGCAGGTCTCGGGGGGCCCCTCGAGAGCAGCAGCCCTGGTAAATGTCCTCATTGAGGCTGTCCTTGTACCATTCCATCAGGGTCTCTGGGGACCACTCCCACATATGGACCACCAGCTGGCGAAATTCCTGGGTGTACTCCGCCACCGATCTCCTCCCCTGGGTTAGGGTTTTCATCCTGGTTCTAGCCTTCTGTTCAGCCAGGGGTTCATCAAAATGCACTCTGAGGGTGGCCATAAAGGCATCATAATCCCTCATCGCTGGGGAATCCTCATCATGGAGGGCCACCATCCACTCAGCCGCGGCTCCTTCCAGGGCCATGGTGACACATCTGACTTTAGCTGCTTCTGAAGGAAAATCCTCCCCATACTCTTGCATGTGATTCCAAACTTGGGTTAAGAAGAATCCCAAAGCCTTGGGATCCCCATCGTATTTTAATCCTATTGGAGGAATCTTTGGAATTCGATGCCTCTGGGGAATTACCCCCCCTGGTGGGGCTTGGGCTGTGGCAGCAGCTTGCATTCCTGCAGCCCCCACTGGGTCTGGCTGGGCTCTAGAAAGCACTTCAGGGGTGGCTAGGATTTCTCCCTCTCCCCCCCTTTCTTCGGCTTCCCTCCCCACAGGCAAGGCATACCTCTCGTGACCTCTCCGACTCTCCAGAGCTTCTTTCAGAAGATGCAAAGCTTGAGTTAGCAGGAGGTCCTCTTTGTCCTCTACCTGCCAGACAGCTTCTCCCCCCCCCCCGACGTCTTGCTGCTGTTACTCTGGAGGGGATTTTCTCCAAAGCCTCCTGCCGTCCTACACCCAGTGACCATTGGGCTCTGACCGGCTTCTCTTCAATCAGTGGCTCACACACCCACTCCGATCTCTCCCAGCTACGGCGTGACTGGGGGGAAGTCAACCCAGCAGCTCCCAGGTCCTCCTGATCACTGCCTGGGCTAGACATATTTTCTCTTAGTCCCCACAGTAGAAGGTTTTTTCCGGGTTGGCCAATAGAGCAGATCTTGCTTAATGTCAGCTGTGCCTCCGCTCAAAGTCCAGGAAAGAAAAACCCCAACTCCATGATGGTAGAGAAAGGTACTTTTACTGGATAAGAACTGATAGCAACAAGTTAAAAGCAAGATCTGAGGCAAAGGCGCGAAAATAACATATAGAAAGTAATCCCAAATCCCTCCCCCCGAAAGACCCAGGCTGGCCATCCAATCCCAATGCCTCGCAGCTGACATGTGGCCATCTTCTCAGGTGGAAACTCCGTATCTGGTCTGCCGAAACCGCTGACCTTGAGCCGGCTATAAACATGTCCATTCAGCCACGCAACATATGATGAGAACTTCCCTCCCTAACCCTCTAATCAAGTACACAAGGAGACATCTCCAGCACGGCTTCCCCCATCCTCCCAAATACCTAAACCTCTTCCCATCCCCCCGTTTCTATGGCAGCCAAAGCAAGCAAGCAGCATGGAGGCTGACAGCCCATAGAATTAGTCTAGGGGTTAAGCTAATCAGCTCATGTTTATCTTGATGGGCTTAGGCCAACACGTCATATCCGGCTAGGGTTATGACCTTGTGAGTCCTGCACCGGGGGGGGGGGTGGATTATGCACATCACATCCGGGGAGAAGGTCTATGCACATCATATCTAGAGGGTGGGGGCCGGACACGTCACTTCCGCTTAGGGTCATGACCTGGTGACATAATCACCACGTGGGTTTGTTTACTTTGATGATGTCACTGATCAAAAGTACTGATAATTTTTATTAAAAAATGGTATACACTATATCTACTGACAGAATCTTGGGCCCCCACAGGCTGAACATACCGAAGGGCCACCCTGAGAAAAAAAGAGGTGTATCATGGTTAGTGATTCCCTGTTAAGGAGAACCAAGATATCTGTGTGCAAATCTAATATGATGCTGCAGGAGTGTTGTATTCTATGTGCCCACATAAAACTCAACAATAACTATTCTGTTCTCCTGATCCATGAGAGGGTTATTGATTCTGCTGGAAAAAACCTTGGAAGAATCTATGGAGACTGCAGCCCTTAGCTAGGAAGGTAAAGGAACTGGATGCACTGGTAGTTTTCCCATCAATCTTCCAGTTGAAGTCATGGCACAAAAAGAGAAAAAAGGGCCCTAGAAAATAACCTTTTTCTTGTTTCTTACACATTGAAAGAAACTTTTTAAAAATTATTTTGGCATTTGTTACAAGTCTTATAGTTTTTTTAAATAGTTTTCTGTTGGTTTTACAATCTACAGTACTACACAGTTTCATCTTCAAACTAGAAGACTGATAGGTTGATAGACTGATAGGCTACTCATTGCAGCAAGTCCTTTTATAATATCTGGCTGGAATAATAATGCTAAACCTAAGCTTGTTTGAGAGTGTTAGTGATAACATTTCTATACTGGCTGTTATGAACCTAAAATTCCACAGTCTTAGTCTGTAAATACTCCTGTTATTCATAAAGCCATTTTATCTCAAAATCTTTCCTGTCAAGAGTCATCCCAGCTTGGAAATACCATGTTTCCCCAAAAATATGACCTACCCTGAAAATAAGCTCTAGCCTGATTTCTTGAGATGGGCCTAATAAAAGCCATACCCCAAAAATAAGCCCTAGTGAAGGGAGTGGGGGTGGCCAGCACAGGAGGCAGCCCTTCCCTTCCCTGGTCACCTCATGGAGGCTCGGCCCCTTAATCACGGCCTGTGGATCAGCTGAGCCAGCAAGGGCTGGGAGCTACCTCTCATTCTGTCTCTCTGGGCACCTGGAGGTGTTTCTAGTGCCCCAGCCCTGCCCCAGTGCCAGGCAACCTTGCAACCGATCACCTTGTGGCTCTGGAGCAGGCGGCAACCACAGTTTGTGTTCTGCCAGGCATGTAGCTCAGGTCTTGCTCAGGCTGCTACTACAACAAGGCAGAAAGTTGTGCAGTGCGTTGGAATCATCTCCCCCCGCCTCTGCCTGGCTGCTGGGCCTGCTGCACCTGTTGCTGCTGGCCTCACAGGGCCTCATCGCCCTCCTGGCTGCACTGCTCTCAGCAGCCCTGCTGGGCTGTTCCTGCCTGGTGTCGGGCAACTCGGCCCAGATTTCTGGAGCACGTCCTCTGCCACCAGCCTGCCAGGGCCCCCTTCGCCAGCGGTCGCGTTGCCCTGTGCAAGCTCCGTGACAGCCCTGCAGTAGGATGGAGGAGGGAGGGGGAGATTGCCCATTTCTCCTTTGCACCCCAAAACCCTGTCTTCCCTGGTTGCCAAGCCCCCGGCCTGCACTCATCTTGCTGGAGCAAGTCAGGCAACTCAATGTTACCCATGGAGACCTCCCAGTGCAACGCTCTGTTGCAGCTTCAGAGCAAACCTCCGTCTTCCCTGCACAGGATTGCAAGGCTGAAGGTTTTGGATGGAGCATTTTTGGGATGTGCGTCTGTGCTGGGCTCCTCAAGGAAAGGACAATCGGCAGGAAAAGGGGGGGTTTCCTTGAGGAGCCCAGCACAGATGCACAACCCAAAAATGCTCCATCCAAAGCCTTCAGCCTTGCAATCTTGGGATGTGTGTCTGTGCAGGGCTCCCAAGAAAAGGACAATCTGCAGGAAAATGGGGGGGGGGCTGTGGGAGTTCTGGGAGTTGAAATCCACAAATCTTAAAGTGGCTAAGCGGCTGCCCATGGTGCTGCTGGCCTCGCATGGACTCTTCACCCTCCTGGCAGCACTGCTCCTGCCTGCATAGTGAAGGCTGGGGCATGCCGAGAGGTTGGCCCGTTGCAGCAGGCAAGCAGACAGTGGGACAGAGAGGACGGGGCCAGCGGTAGCTGCGCTCCCACTCCCGTCGGCCCCTGCACTCGCTGCCCCCTGCATGTCAAAAAAAATAAGACCTCCCTGTAAATAAGCCCAAGTGCTTATTTTCAAGCCCAAAGGATAATAAGTCAGGGTTCCAAGTAACAGACCCAACGAAATCAAAACTCCGAGGACTGGAGTTTCCTCAAAGTAAGAATTTATCAGGAATGCCATATTGGCATAGCTGGTGAAAACCCGATTCTGAAGGACCTGACATTTTCCCCACCCAAATCAAAACCCAAAGTTCTTGCCCCCAGGTCATACGTCCATCACATGGTCCAATCAGGTCATAGTCCTCCTTCAGCTGCCTTTGGCCCACACCCTCCAAACACCTGGTAGGGCTGTCCTTGGCTCCCATGGGAAAGAATGTTATTTTGGCTACAATTCCCCCCAGTTATCTCTATCTCCCCCCTTACATTCTCACAGCAGCAACCGGCCTTGCTATGGCAGCCCTGAAGACTTCCAAAATGGTTCCAGGGCTGACAACCGGATCTTATTTTCAGGGAAACATGGTAGTAATAGTAATAGTTATGAGCTGTATTTAGAAAAATGCTGTTACAAGAATCATACCACAATAATATTTTATTTCTCTGAAGACTGTAAAGCACTATGCAAAGGAGAACTATTTTAAAGTTGCTGCATAGATCTAAGAACAATCTGAACATCATTCATTGTAGAAACCACCAAATTCGCAAGTATTAAGGTATTTACCAAAAATTGTTCTGTCACTGGGATTGTTTTGACCCAGGATGGGGCATGTAAGCAACACCGGCGATGCGAAAGATGGAATCCCCTTTTATTGAACCAACTTTCCCCAAAATCCCCACAGCTCACTGTAAGCCCAAGAGCAAGGCTCTAACATGTATACACACCTCAGGCAATTCCTCAAAGTGAGAAGTGTGAGAGAGAGAGAGAGCAGCACAGTTCTGAGAGCAAAAACAGTTCAGGACACTTGGTCACGTGCGTCTTTGTCGCACAGAGAGTTCGCCAGGGCCGTGGCACTGAGCTGAGCTGGGTAGCTGCAACCCACACGCGGCAAGGCTAAACAAGGCAAACAAGGCAGAGCAAGGCAAAGCAAAACAAGGCAACTAGTCATTGGTAACAAGGCTTCTTGAATCATAGCAAGTGTTGCTGGCAAGTACCACACTTCTTCCCGATGAAAGCCTCTCTCCCCGGCTTCTCCTTAAATCCTATTCTCTAGGTGAGCCTTGTGAAGAAGGGCAGGGCGCCCTCCTCCTGAGTAGTTGGGTCACCCTGTGTTGACTCCTCCTCCTCTCCATTCTCTGCACTCAGGGATCAGGTGGGGGAGGCAGTTGCTTGTCTCCGGAGCTCCTCTGCTCCTCTGCTCCGTTGCCTGCCCTTTCCATATCCTCCCTTACTCAGTCATCCTGTGCCCTCTCTTCCTCTTTCGAGGCCCGAGAGACCTGGGACTGCCTTATCCTGCTCCTTCAGTCATTTCTCCTGGGCCAGAGAGGCTGCGCCCTCTTCTTCTGTCAGTCCTGGCTCCCTCTCCTCCTCAGAACCGGGCTCCAACGGGGCCATGACAGGGATGTTATTTTCTTTTTGTCCCTTTATCACAACTGCAGCTTACGTTTGTGGAATGAGGAAAATATATGCCTTCTAACAGTATGCATGTAGCAATAGCACATAGACTTATATACTGCTTCAGAGTGCTTTACAGCCCTCTCTAAGCAGTTTAGAGTCAGCATATTGACCCCAACCATCTGGGTCCTCATTTTACTGACCTCGGAAGGATGGAAGATTGAGTCAACCTTGAGCCTGGTGAGATTTGATCTGCCAAATTGCAGGCAGCTGGCAATTAGCAGAAGTAGCCTGCAGTACTCCATTCTAACCACTGTGCCACCACGGCTCCTATGCAGGAAGACTAATAACTCTTGTGAAGGTTAGATTCACTGGATACAACTTGCACTAAATTTGCTTAATTTAGCTTAGGTTCTATCAATTTTTCCCCTTTGGCCAATGGTCTTGTGGCCTGGTGGAAATGAGCACTTCCAGCTAAAATAAACAGAAGAATAGAATCTGAATAGAGCTGGAAGGGACCTTGGAGATCTTCTAGTCCATCCCCCTGCTCAAGCAGGAGATCCTATACTCATGATGGTGAACCTATGGCATGCGTGCCACAGGTGGCATGCAGAGCCCTCTCTGCAGGCACACCATCCATCGCCCCAGCCCAGCTCCATCATGCATGTGCGCATGCCTCCCACTGGCCAGCTGGTCTTTGGGTCTCTGCCGCACATGCGCGGGGGGCCCGCATGCAGGGGATGCACATGCGCATGGGTGGGGAGGCAGGGTGCATGCGGGGGATGCTTGCGCGGGGGCGCTCACATTGCATTTTGGGTGTTCATCTTTGTTGGTGCAGCTGGGCACGACTCCGCCCCGAGACACTGGCCTGCCGGCGCCACCACTGTCTCTTTGCTGACACAAACGGTCTGCACCCGCAGCCTCTTTGCCGGTGCGAACAGACTGCAACCTCAGCCACTTTGCCAGCGCGAATGGCCTGCAGCCGCAGCCTCTTTGCTGGTGCGAACAGCCTGCCGCCGCTGCCTCTTTGCCGGCACAAACGGCCTGCCAACTCAGCCTCTCTGCCGTAGCGAACGGCCTGCCACCACAGCCTCTCTGCCGTAGCGAACGGCCTGCCGCCACAGCCTCTTTGCCAGCGCAAACAGCCTGCCGCCACAGCCTCTTTGCCAGCGCGAGGCCCCCCGTGCCCCGTTTTGTGCCTGGAAAGCCTCCTGCACCAACCTGGAAGCCAAAACGGGGCACGGGGGAGGGGGGGCTTGCACCGGCAAAGAGGCTGTGGTGGCAGGCCGTTCACACCGGCAAAGAGGCTGCGGCGGCAGGCCATTCGCGCTGGCAAAGAGGCAGCGGCAGCAGGACGTTCGCGCTGGCAAAGAGGCTGCAGCTGCAGGCTGTTCGCATGAGTAAAGAGGCTGAGGCTGCAGGCCGTTCAGGCTGGCAAAGAAGCTGCGGCAGTGGTGACAGGCCAGTGTCTCAGGGCGGAGTCATGCCCAGCTGCACCAACAAAGGCCGGAAGTAGCTGCCCACCATGTTTTGGCTTCCAGGTTGGTGCAGGCGGCTTTCCAGGCCCAAAACAGGATGCGGGGGCCTCGTTCTGGCAAAGAGGCTGCAGCAGCAGGCCGGGCACATGCATGGGTATGCGCACGCATGCACGGGGTGGGGCACATGCGTGGGGGGCGCTCACATTGCATTTTGGGGGTTCGGGCACGTGTGCGTGCATTTGCGTGTGTTTGCGCTTTGGGCACTCGGCACCAAAAAGGTTAACCATCACTGTCCTATAGCATTTCAGACAAGTGACTGTCCAGTCTCTTCTTAAAAACATCCAGTGATGAAGTACCCACATGTCTGAAGGCAAGCTATTCCACTGATTAATTGTCCTCACTGTTAGGAAGTTTCTCCTCAATTCCAGGTTGCTTCTCTCCTTGATTAGTTTCCATCCATTGTTTCTTGTGCTGCCCTCAAATGCTTTGGAAAATAAATTGACCCCCTCCTCTTTGTGGCACTCTCTCAAATACTGAATTTACTACCACTCTGTGGGCGTGGCTTAATTTTGTGGGAGTGGCTTGACGGCCATGTGACCGGGTGGGAGTGGCTTGATGGCCATGTGACTGGGTGGGAGTGGCTTGGCGGTCGTGTGACCGGGTGGGAGTGGCCAACTTGTAAAATGTGGTGAAAAAGTGACTTATGACCATTTTTCACACTTAACGACCGTCGGTCGTTAAGTGTGAAAAATGGTCATATGTCACTTTTTTCACTGCCATTGTAACTTTGAACAGTCACTAAATGACTAGTTGTAAGTCAAGGACCAACCTGCACTTAAAAG
>QLTV01001119.1:4053532-4077192 GCA_003457575.1 Thermophis baileyi
TTTATGACCTCTGTTGGGCCCCACCTCTTAGTTTCCTGTTCCTGTGTATGTAATGCACTCTGATTGGCTGTCAGACTCCCAGGGGCATGCTGGGGCAACTCTTGTGGGCTGTCCTGAGTCCCAGGCTTGGCTGATGTAATCTTCCCAGGTCCCATGTGGTGTAATGAAAGGGCTTTGGGCAATTCCTAATATGGCTCTGTCTGAAGGAGGGAGCTCTTTTGTTATATAGAATCCAGGCTATTAACAAAAGGGGGGGGGGGACGAGTGAGCTGGGCCATTCCTTGATAGCCCATTGACAAAGGTGGGGGCTACTAAGAGTGAGTCTGTTTCCTTTCTAAAAGCATGTTTCTCAATTTCTCTAGGGATATTCTATATAATATTCTGCCTTTTTAATATTTCCTAGGATATTTCATTTTTCCAGGAGAGGGGTGGGTGCTAACTTCCTACAACATGACATGATTAGCAGCACTGTGTGCCTGGAAAAGACATATTGACCTATTCATAGTAGCAAGGGTAAACAGAAATTGTAAAAAACATTGTGCCAGAGTTAATGTAAACAGGCAGGATAACAAAACATATACGTTTGCTTTTTCAGAGTTGAGGTCTATCAAACTTCTATTTAATTGTATAGTTGTAGAATTATGTATATGATGAAGAACAGCCAAATGTTTCCAGAAACTCAGACCAATAGATAGACATTAGTGTGAGTTTAGTTTAGTGTGCTTTTGGCTTCTGATGCTTAAAGTTAGACATAAAGAATCTATTCAGTCAGCAAAGGGTAACTGTAGCTCCAACATTTCTTATTAGCAATAGCAATAGCACTTAGACTTATATACCGCTTTACAGTGCTTTACAGCCATCTCTAAGCGATTTACAGAGTCAGCATATTGCCCCCAACAATCTGGGTCCTCATTTTACCCACCTCAGAAGGATGGAAGGCTGAGTCAACCTGACCCTTATGCTCATCATTTCAGAAATGATTAAAACTATACATTAACATTAAATATTCAGTCATATAAACACTTATGATTGCTAATAAAGGAGAATATTTGTGGCTCAGGATGAGGGGTCCTTGGTGCTCTCTGAGCTTGCTTGTTTTCTTGCAGACATTTCATGATTTGCACTTATGATTGCACACTGAAATCCATTCCTCTTTGACAATAGAGACCAGCCAATGGTGAATACATACACATAGACTCCATCAAGGACTTGTACCAGGTGGTACCTGACTCAATAGCAGTAACTGTGAGGGGAATCTAAGAGTCCTAGTCAGTGGTGGGATTCAAATAATTTAACAACAGGTTCTGTGGGCGTGGCTAGGTGGGTGTGGCTAGGTGGTCATGGCTATGTGGTCATGTGACTGGGTGAGCGTGGCTAGGTGGTCATGTGACTGGGTGGGCATGGCCAACTCAATGTCACTCATGTCAAGGGGTACCTCACCTGGCCCCTCCCCTCCCAGCCATTCCTTGTCACATCCAGCCTCAACATATCTCTGTAAAAATGTTGTTCACCTTTTTTCGACTTTATTATCTACATACTATAGATGTACTTTCATGGACCACTGAAAGGAGGAAATGGCTCACATGCTTTGCCCAAGAGTGTGATAGGCAACAGGCTTTTAAGGGACTGCCACAAAGAAGGGGGGGGGCAATGTATTTTCCAAAGAAGCAGAAGGCAAAACAAGAAGCAATGGATGGAAACTGAACAAAGAGAGAAACAACCTAAAACTAAGGAGAAACTTCCTGCCAGTGGAACTGCTTGTCTCCAGAAGTTCTGGGTGCTCGATCACTGGAAGTTTTTAAGAAAAGACTGGCAGCCATTTCTCTGAAATGGTATAAGTTTCCCCCACCAAGGTCCCTTCTAAGTGTTATTCTGTTATTCTGACACCTTTCCCAGGCCCTCTACTCAGATTTTGGCATCCTCAGTTTTCCTGCCTGAGCAGGGGGTTGGACTAGAAGACCTCCAAAGTCCCTTTCAACTCTGTTATTCTGTTATTTCTGAGCTAAATAGCTAAGACCCTTATTGGGACCCTATCAGGGGTGAAATGCTCCCGGTTCAGACCGGATCGGGTGGACCGGTAGCGGTGGCCGCCAGTGGTTCACCAAGCCACTAACAACAGCTGGCCGGCCACGCCCCTGAACCGGTCCGCCAGTCGCCGCTTGCTCGCCCTGCCCCACCAGTCTCCACTCTGCAGCTTGTCTGCCTGAAGCGCTGCGCCCCTGATCTGCCTGCCAGGTAAGCCTGCAAAGTCACGGCCTACCTAGCTGCCCCTGCCCCCCCCACCATCCCAGCCTGCCTTCCCTACTCCATTCCCCGCAGCCCACGGCCCCGACATGCTTTCCTGCCTTCCACAGGGCCTTCCCGGTGTCCCCGTGGTCAGCTTGCGAAGGCAGGCAAGCGGAAGGCCACGTGGAAGGCAGGCAAGCATGTCAAGGCGGTGGGGAAGGGAGGTAGCAGCCTACTCCTTTTGCTCCCTCTGGACTAATGAGTTAAAGAGATGCCTCTAGACATTCATTTTAATAAGATTTTTAGAAACCTGCAGTTGAAAGTTCTTCATGTCTCCTTACCCTGAAGACCCAATTTCATTTGGAATTTAATCCCAAGCTGATTGCCCTTTTGGCATTTCTCTTGATACTTCTCCAAAATGCACTCCCAAGAAGCCACATCTCTCTCCCTCCATCCATCCCCCCCTCTCTCTCTCACACACACACAATTTATGCAAATCCCCTTGTCTTGGAGACTTTAGAATCATAGGCTAGAAGAAGGTACCTTGGAGGTCTTATAGTTCAACCTTCTGCTCAAGGCAGAAGACTCATATATACTTGCGGGTTCGCAGGTATACTTGCGGGTTCGTGGGCTTTGGCTGCAAGAACTGCAGGCAGCCTTCCCGGCCACACACTTCCTCGTCCCACTGCCCCATGCGAGGCGGGAAGCCCAAGAGAAAGTGCCTGGTCTGGGCACACAGCCCTTCACGACGGAGCCCTTCCAGGGGAGCAAAGCATGGCTTGGATGAACTGATCTGTCCAGAAGGCGAGCTCCAGAGCAGTGGCGGCGGCGGCAGAAGGAAGAAAGCGAGCTCCAGAGCAGCGGCGGCAAAAGGCATGATCCAGAGTGGTGGCAGCAGCGGCGGAAGGCAGAAGGTGAGCTCCAGAGCGGCGGTGGTGGCGGAAGGTGGTGGCAGAAGGGGAGCTCCAGAATGGCGGTGGCGGTGGAAGGTGAGCTCCAGAATGGTGGCAGCAGTGGCACTCTAGGAGGGCAGGCGGATGCCCCAGGGATGCACATGCACATCGCAGCAGAGCAGCAGTCTCAGCCCCAGTGCAGCATCTCCCCTGAGGGCCACCCGCCCACCCACTGGCCGGGCTGGCCCGGAAGCAGCACGTCCCCTGTCACGGGCTGGATGCAGGACCCGAGGCGGAGGGGAAGGCAAGCAGGTGGCAGTCACCTGGAGGCCCTGTGGAAGCTGAGCGCACCAGGCCCAAAAGGCGAGTGAGCCTCGCCGTGTCCCCCCAAGATGGCTCTTCGGCCGAGTGCAGTGGCTCTCCCTCTCCCGCCGCCAGCATCGGCCTTACCTTCTAGATCTTCCATGTGCCTCCGCTGGCCTGAATACCATGCCCTTCAGATCCCAACGGGGCCAATGTGCGGCTGCCCATGAAGGTAAGGCTGACGGCGGGCGGCCCTTGGGGGAGACACCACCCTGGGCCCGAGACTGCTGCTCCGCTGTGGTGCACATGTGCAGCCCCGGGACATCTGCCCACCCTCCAGGAGTGCCGCTGCTGCCGGGTGCTGGCCCCATTGGGATCTGAAGGGCAGGGCACTTGGGCCAGCGGAGGCACGTGGAAAGTCTGCAGCTCCTCAAGGCCTTTGGGACAGATCAGATTGTCCAAGGCTTTGCTCCCCAGGAAGGGCTCTGTCGTGGAGGGCTGTTCTCAAGGCTTCTCAGGCCTCAAGAAGCAGTAGGAGGCTGAGGGGGAGGAACGGATTGAGGCGGAGAGAAGCAGTAGGAGGCTGAGGGAGAGGAACGGATTGAGGTGGAGAAAAATGGATTGAGGCTGAGAGAAGCAGTAGGAGGCGGAGGGCGAGAGAAATGGGAGGCTTTGGAGACGAGCACTCTTCCCAGCCCTGCTTCCCTGAGGGGGTGCCCGGCCACGCTTACCTCTGCCTCAAGGTTTCTGCTGCTGGAGCGGGTGGGAGCAGGCCAAGGCAGCTGGGCGAGTCTAGTCTAGGTGAGCAAGGAGGAGCAGAGATTGGTGAAGGAAGGCAGAGGTAGAGCTGGACTGCGGTCACCACGTGGTAGGACGCAGTGGAAGGCAGGCAAGCTGGCTGGGCCATGTGGGAGGCAGCTAGGCCAGGATTCGGGGCTTGCTTGCAGGCTCACCCAGGCAGATCAGCTGGGCTGCGGGGAGAGCGCTGCGTGGGATGCAGCCACAGCAGCGAAGGCAGGCAAGCTGGCTGGGCAATGTGGGAGGCAGCTAGGCCAGGATTCGGGCCTTGCTTGCAGGCTCACTCAGGCAGATCAGGGCAGCTCAGCTGGGCTGCGCAGAGAGCGCTGCATGGGATTCAGCCATGCAGAAGGCAGGCAAGCTGGCTGTGCCATGTGGGAGGCAGCTAGGCCGGGATTAGGACTTTGCTGCTTGCAGGCTCACCCAGGTGCCAGGCAGCTCAGGGCAGCTCAGCTGGACCGCGCGGACAGCACCGCGTGGGATGCAGCCAAAGGCAGGCAAGCTGGCTGGCCCACAGAGACCGTGTGGTCGAGGCAAGCAAGGGAGCCAGACAGAGAGCAGCAACAGCTATGCCAGGTGAGCGGGCAAGATGAGGAGTGATTGGGTGGGGTGGGGCCAGCACAGAATTTTAACAACCGGTTCACCCGAACCGGCCCGAACCGGCTGAATCCCACCACTGGCTCCTAGTAGACAACCACTTAAATATGAGCTAGCAGTGTGCTGCAGCTGTCAAAAAAGCTAGTGCAGTCCTAACAAAGGGATAGTTTCAAGATCACGTGAAGTGATAGTACTGCTTTACAGTGCATTGGTGAAACCATACTTGGAATATTGCATCCAATTTTGGTCACCACTGTACAAAAAAAAAATGTTGAGACTCTAGAAAGAGTGCAGGGAAGAGCAACAAAGATGATTAGGGGAGCAGAGGATAAAACATGCGATGAATAGTTGCAGGAGCTGGGGTACTGTATGTCTAGTCTAACAAAGAGAAGGACTGGGATGACATGATAGCAGTGGGGCTGCCACAGAGAAAAGGAGGTCAACCTATTCTCCAAAGCACCTGAGGGTAGGACGAGAAGTACCCTGTTTCCCCCAAAATAAGACATCCCCTGATAATAAGCCCAATCGGACTTTTGAGTGCATTGCAATAAGGCCAAGCGCTTATTTCAGGGTTCAAAAAAATATAAGACGGTCTTATTTTCAGGGAAACACGGCAATAGTTGGTAATTTATCAAATAGAGAGCCAACCTAGAATTAAGGAGAAATTTCCTGACAGTGAGATCAATTAATCAATGGAATGGTTTGCCTCCAGAAGTTGTGGGTGCTCCATTGCTGGAAGTTTTTAAGAAGAAAGTGGACAATCATCTGACTGGAATGGTATAGGGTTGGGCTTGAGCAGGGAGTTGGACTAAGACCTCCAAGGTCCCTTCCAACTTTGTTATTCTGTTACTGTTACTCAGGGGTGGATTCTGGATCTTTTTGCTGCCGGTTCGTTCAGGGTCGCGCTGTGCGCGTGCGCTTTGCGTGCATGCGCTTTGCGCGCATGCACGTGCCCGCAGCAATAAAAAAATAGCTTCTACACATGCGCAGAAGCAAAAATTAGCTTCTGCGCATGCGCAGAAGCAAAATCCAAGATGGCGGCGCCCACAGAGACACTGACAGAACCGGCTCCGTGACGTCATCGCCAAGCTACTAATGGTTCTAAAGAAACAGTTAGAACCGGTAGGAACCCACCTCTGCTGTTACTTCAGCTGAGCAGAACAAGGTGCAATACAAAATTTATCAGCATGAGCCACATCCCTGTTAGATGTTTTCCATATAGATGCCATTAGGAACAAAGCACATTCAGAAGGAAAAGGCATTTAAAGGCCTGAGACAAGGAATCTGGTATGCCCTAATGCAAGTGCTACCATGTAATGGGGTGGCACTGAAATCAGAGAAATGAAGAAGTAATTTCTGATTTTTTACTGGGCCTGAGTGGAAAGGCTAAATTTGTGGATTTCATATTTTTTCAGGTCAGCACCCTGCTGACAATGGACATAGCATCTCTACATCTCATGGACTCTACAGAGGATAGGATGGCCCTTGTGGCAAACAAATAGAATGAGGCAAGTCACTTAGCTAGACTTTCCCCCCTTGTCATGCAAATTCAAATGACAATCCCAAGGTTCAGACATCTGCAAAGCTTTCTCATAATAGAAACCCTCTGGAAGCCACTTAATGGTAATGGTTAACAAGTGTCACTCAGGCTTTTTGTTTTTCCTTTTTGTACCACTCCCATCAAAGCTCCTTTATGGCAGAAATATTTATTTTATTTCCTGACAACTGGAAGTAATTAATGACTTCAGAGTAGAGGATATGAAAAGCCAGATGTTCTTGTCCTACTTAGAAAAGTCAAGAAAAGAGTGCAGCACCTGTGCCCAGTTGTATCTACAGTCACCCAGGGGTCCAGAGGGACCCATGTCTGCTGAGGAGGTTTATATATACATATGTATACATATAGATATAGATACATACCAGGGGTGCAGGGGTGAAATGCTCCCGGTTCGCTCGTGCCTGTCGGTCGCCGTAGAGCCGGTCGCCAAGGTAGCGCGAGGCTCCGGCCACCCGCCTGGACACCGGCGTTTGGGTTCTTTTACCCTCTGCGCATGCACAGAATGCTTTGTTCATACGCAGAGGGTAAAAGAACTCAAACGCCGGTGTCCAGGTGGGTGGGCGGAGCCTCGCGCTACCTTGGCGACCGGCTCTACGGCGACCGACAGGCACAAGCAAACCAGGAGCATTTCACCCCTGGATTTCTCATATATTATGCACATGCTGCATAAGAACGGTTGCAGGAACTGGGTTTGTCTAGTTTAATGAAAAGAAGGACGGGGGTGACATGATAGCAGTGTTCCACTATTTGAGGGGCTCAACCTATTCTCCAAAGCACCGGAAGCAGGGGTGAAATGCGCCCGGTTCGCTCGTGCCTGTCGGTCGCCGTAGAGCCAGTCGCCAAGGTAACGCGAGGCTCCGGCCACCCGCCTGGACACCGGCGTTTGGGTTCTTTTACCCTCTGCGCATGCACAGAATGCTTTGTTCATACGCAGAGGGTAAAAGAACTCAAACGCCGGTGTCCAGGTGGGTGGGCGGAGCCTCGCGCTACCTTGGCGACCGGCTCTACGGCGACCGACAGGCACAAGCAAACCAGGAGCATTTCACCCCTGTAGGGGTGAGTTCTAACTTACCTCACTTCCGGTTCGCTTCCTCCTGCATGGCCGCGCCGCGTGGGTGCGCACGCATGCGCAGTGCAAAAAAATAATTTAAAAAAAAAATGCCAAAAACAAGATGGCAACGCATGTGCAGTGCCAGAAACTCAGCTTCTGTGCATGCACAGAAGAAAAAATAAATAAATAAAATAATTCAAAAAAAATAATAATTCAAAAAAAATTCAAAAAAAAGAAGGCGGCGCCCACAGACCGGCACCGACCGAACCGGATCCGTGACATCATCATGACATCACCAGCGGGGCGCTACTGGTTTGGGGGAGGAAACGGGAGGAACCCAAAATACACACATATATACGTGTTTGTGTGTGTGTGTGTGTGTGTGTGTGTGTGTGTGTGATATATTCACATATATCAGGTGAACAAACTACTTGGTTTGAACTTGTTCCATCTAGCTGGTGGTCCTGTACACCTGGAATTTAAAAAATGGAAATGTCCCTGAGGAGATTAGTAATTTGAAAAATAAAACCAAGACATTAATTTAAGGATACTAATTGAAATGTATTATACATTTTGCTCAGTTTTATTGATCAACAGAACAAACAATTCTTATGGCTTACACTCCAACACACTCCAAGTAAAGCAATTTGTGAGAACATTACAGATAAATAGCCTGTTATGTAAATGGACTCCGGGGGATGGTAGAGGATAGGAAGGCCTGGAGGAACATTGTCCATGCGGTCGCGATGGGTCGGACACGACTTTGCAACTAACAACAACATGCTTTAGGACCAAATAGGTTTACATCAAGACAAAACTAATCAAAAGTGCACTGAGAAAGGCCACATTTATCATGCAAAATCTTTTTCTAGGGGGTCACTGTTTGATACATTGATTTCAAGTAACATGGAAAACGTTTAAGAGTGGGATTTTGAAATGCCTGCATTCTGAAATGTTGATGCTATCATCTGTAAGCCAAGCCTTGTTCTAAGGAACTGATTTCACTGAGTCAAATTACATATCATGGCTCCTTGTCATTGGCAGTAAAATGGTGGTGGTGCTTCTAAGACCTATCATAGCTATCAAGCTGTCTGCTTGCCAGCTGCGAAGCCTCCAGTAGGTCACATTATGACTGACACAGTATGACTGTACAATGCTTCCATTTCCACATGTGCTTCAAAGCACCTGGAAGCATGAATAGAGCACATAAACTCACCATGCTCCTTTCTAGGATTGTGCAGCAATTGTAGAGGTCAGTCACATGATCCCAGGAAAAACCATGGAGTAATTTGAAGGTGTTGGCAACAGATATTAGATTTACCCTCCCATGTGCACAAAAGCACATTTGAAGACCAAATCCAAAATATTGTAGAACCATACTATTCATGATCAGCAAACCCCTTTCCTGTGTTTTTATAGAATGATTCCTGTATTTTGTGTACTAACATTTCAAGATCTCTGGGAATCCCCTCCAAAATTCCATGTGAACTGTTTGAATAAGAAAATGCCAAGACAAATAAGACTGAACTGTGAGCATATCTCAGGAGTGTTTTTTTCTTTCTTTCCCAGACTACATTTTTTTTTCCTTCCCTTTTCCAGACAAGAAAGGTAAATCACCAACTAGCTTTCTGAAAGTTCCTGTCACATTTTGGATGAATTCAGGCCCTCTCAAATTTCACTTCACTACAAAACCATTTTCTAACCAAGCCTGAAGCAAAGTCACAAACTACATCTCTGTATTTCTTCTCAGTGTGCAGATTATTCTTGCTATAGCTGACCAAGTTTCTACTCGATTCCAGAAGTGGAAAAAATAAAATAAATGGGGAAAAGTTTATGAAGAAATGTAAAAATATGAACTCTATGTTTTAATTCTGTAATGTGCAAAAAAGACAGAATTCTCTTTTAAATGGTTAAAGCTGCTTTAAAAATCATAGTAGTATTGATTTGGTGCAAACAAATCTTCCCTTCATTGTGGTATTTATTATTTCATATCTATGAACAAAGAAAAAGAACTCATAAAAAATATGACTTATAGAAAATACTCTATGAACTATACAGCCCAATGCAGAGGTGGGTTCCTCCCAGTTCGGACCGGTTCTATAGAACCAGTAGTAACTTGGCGGCCTGGGTTGCTAGAACCGGCAGCAACCCATGCCTGCCACGCCCCCAAACCGTTTTTTTTATGGCGCCATAGGCGCCGCCATCTTGATTTTTGCTTCTGCGCATGCGCAGAAGCTTTTTTTAAGCACTGCGCATGCACAAAGTGTGTGCACGCCAGTGCACGCACGGCACGTCACTGAGCAAACTGGCAGCGAAGAAAAGAAGAACCCACCCCTGGCCCAATGTCATATAAATAGGAAAATACCTATCTAGGATAACAAGGATGTGGAGTTACTAGGTGCTTGAGATAGCTTAGTGTGTAATATATTTTCACTACAAGGAAAAAGACACTTTCTATGCTGCTTTTAGAAAATTTATGAATTACAAAAAGGGAGAACTAGGAGCATTGAACACCTCACTTTTCGAGTACCTGCCATACCTCTGTAAGCTTTTTGGATATCCACAAAACTGGCCATGGAGCTTAATAGAGAAGTCCAAAGGATCTGTCTTCTGACCTCAGCGAAGGAAACTACTCCTATGGCTCCTGAAACACTGCCTTAGAGGTCATGAGATTATACTATAAAATACTGAGGATAATGCTATGATTGTACTATTAATTGATCCTGGTTCCCATTAAAGTCAGGATTTCAAGAAGTGAAGATTTCAATTAATAAGAATAATTTGTTCAACTAAGCTAGGAATAAAATGGCACAGTAGCTCTAAACTCTTTAGAGTTAATAACAGAACAGAGAACATATGCAGAGGCAACTGCTGAATCCTATGTATTTCAGGTTCATTATTTCTATTTTTTTTACCAAAATTGCTAACCACATTGTTTCTAATGCTACTGCAGCTATATAATAGTGCAAATTATGTGCAGAATTCTTTTTTTATTGATACATTGGATATTCTGTTTTTATGTCACTGCCTATTGCAAATATCAACTGCTAAAAGACTCCTTATATTCCACAGAACAAGAATTACCAAAAGTTTCACATATTGTGCACAGATTAGCTTCAGACCTTGCATCATAAATTATCTCTGTGTTTGTTTGTTCTAATAACATCTGCAGACATTGGATGGTACCCAAAGTCTTAAATCAGATTTGAATGAGTATAAAAATGAATTTTTGAGCCATTTTAATATGTGGGGCCAACTCTGTTAGTGTCAAATAAAGAACTCAGAGAGAACTTGCTGAGAAAAAAAAATTAAAATGTTTTCTATCATTGTTTTCTTTAAAAACAATGAAAGAGTCTATCAAGAACTTTATTTATATGGTCTGTACCCAAAGAAAACAAATAAGTGAAGGCAGTAAACCACTGCTTTAGAAGGTAGGCTCAACATCCAGAAAGATTTTGACAAACTTGAACACTGAGCCCTATCCAACAACATAAATTCTCTGTTGAGAAAAGTAAAGTTTAACACTTAGAAAAAACAAATGCACAGGTATAGAATATGTGATACCTGGTTCAACAGGAATAACTGTGAGAGGGATTTAGGAGTCCTAGTGGACAACCACTTAAAGCATACCCAGCAGTATGCTGCAATTGCCAAAAAAGCCAATGCAGTTCCAGACTGCATCAACAAAGGGATAGTATCATGATCACGTGAAGTGATACTACTGCTTTATACTGCTTTAGTAAGATCACTTGGAATACTGCATCCAGTTTTGGTCTCCACAATACAAAGATATTGAGACTCTAGAAAGAGTGCAGACAAGAGCAACTAAAATGATTAGGGGGCTGGAGCAGTAGTGGGTTTCAATTTTTTTTACTACCGGTTCGTGGCTTGGTGGGTGTGGCGTGGCTTGGTGGGCGTGGCTTGGTGGGCAGGGGAAGGATACTGTAAAATCTCCATTCCCTCCCCACTCCAGGGGAAGGTTACTGCAAAATCCCCATTTCCTCCTGATCAGCTGGGACCCAGGAGGCAGAGAATAGATGGGGGCGGGGCCAGTCAGAGGTGGTATTTACCGGTTCTCCGAACTACTCAAAATTTCCGTTACCGGTTCTCCAGAACTGATCAGAACCTGCTGAATCCCACCTCTGGGCTGGAGGTTAAAATACACAATGAACCATTGCAGGAACTGGATATGTCTAGTCTAAAGAAGAGACGGGCTAGAGGTGACATGATAATCTTCCAGTATTTCAGGAGCTTTCACAGAAAAGAGAGGGTCAACCTCATCTCCAAAGCAACTGAGGGCAGGACAAGAAGTGATCAATGGAAACTTATCAAGGAAAGATCCAACCTAGACCTACAAGAATAAATTTCCTGTGAGAAGAGTTAATCAGTGGAATGACTTGCCTCCAGAAATTGTGAGTGCTCCACCACTGGAGGTTTTAAAGAAGAGATTGGACAGTCATTTTTCTGGCATGATGTAGGGTCTCTCGACTTAGAAGGGGGATTGGACTTAGAAGGGGGGGTTGGACTCTAAGGTCTCTTCCAACTCTGTTATTCTCTTATTTTGTCATTTACTCTATTATCTGATCCAACTTTTCTATCTTGTCATGACTGGGTAGTGTCACTCAACATGAGACATCATGCATATATAAGGTGACTTTTATTACTTCTCTCTTTTTTATTGCATTTTCTTGCAGCTGATAAGTAGATCTTAGCAAAATATTGTTTTCCTTCAATCCTACTGGTGCATTTTCTTTCTTGCACTATTTTTCAGTGTGATCAGCAGATTCAGTGCGAACTAACTTATCTAAGTAAGTTGTAGGAGGGCTGTACCCTTTTGCAAATGCGAAATGTTCTTCAAATTCCCCATGTCTTCACCAATAACCCTCATCTGTCAAGTTTGCTTTTGTTAATAGATCTCATAATAACAGTTTAGTAGATGAGGCTTACAAAGATTCCCTTTAAGTGAGTCATTTAATGGTATAGTCAGGCAACAGATTATAGCAATTTCTCCAGCCTGCTGCAGTTTCTAATTAATATAATGTAAGCAAAATTTCTACTGGGGTAACAGAGTACAAGGTGTAAGATCTTCTGTCTCCTGCATCCCCTTATTCCTATACCTTATACAGAGAAAAATATGGAAAATCTCTGGTGTTTCTAGACATAGTTGAAATGTTTCCATGAATGGCATTCTGACAATTTCTTTGCAATCAAATAAACAGATCAACCAACTTTTTAGCTTTCTATATTTGTTTTTAGATGGCTTTATTATAACAGAAGAGACAGGAATTAGCAAATACTAAGAAAGTGTCCTTCTTAGGCACAATTATATTAAAGTACTCAAAGTAAGCAGATTCAAAAAGAAGTTAATACTAGGGAAAATTTAAGCAAAGGCTTCAGAAATTCCTTGGCTGCTTTGGTTGCTTGGAGAGAACAACAGTGACATCTACTGAGTATCAGGTGATTTTAGGCTTTCTCCACTAAGATTCCAGGTGGGCAATATATCTATCATTACTTTCTCTAAGGGAATTAAGGGAACCTTCATTTAAAACTAAAAAAAGGTCACAAGAGTTTAAAAATCATCTTGCTGTATCCAGCCCAGGGGCATTTTTATCTAACTCTTTCTCACAGTGGCCATCCAGATGAGATATACAGAGGTGAGAATAGAATACCAGCAAATAGCCTTAATCTGCAGGGGGGGTAGGGTGTCAAAAAGACTAAGGCTCAGAATGAACTAAAGTTTGCAATAAATGCCCCCCAAAAAGAGGTTTATTTTGATGTAAGAAACAAGAAGAAAATCAAGGAAATGATCAGTCAACTAATGATAGGCCGAGAAGGTGTCAAGAAGGTGATAGGAAAGAAGGAAGAAAGCAGAATTGCTTAATTCCTTCTCTGTCCTTGTGCAAAAGGAAAGAATAGCTCAACTATAAAAAGCAGCAGTATGGGTAGCAGACCAGGGTTGCGGGTCAAAATAGGCAAGAAATTGATAAGAGACATTTATCTACTTTGGATGAGTTCAAATCACCAGGAGCAGGTGATTTACATCTCAAGGTACTGAAGAAGCTGTCACACATGATCTCAGAACCACTGAATGAAACTTTTCAGAGCTCATGGAGCACTGGGGAATTGCCATAGGACTAGAAAAGAGTTGGTGTGCTTCTAAGCTTCAAAGTGTGTGTGTGTGGGGGGGGGAGATGGATCCAGGAAACTACAGGCCAATCAGCTTGACATCAATACCTGGGAAAATCCTGGAAAAGATCATCAAACTGCAGATTTGTGATCACCTAGAAATGAACAAAGTGATTACTAGAGGCCAGCATTGGTTTTTTAAAAGCAAGTCATGCCAAACAAAACAAAACTTTTTTTAGTGGATTAAGGAAATACTACGAATATAGTAAGACTTCAGTAAAATATTTTATAAAGTAGACCACAGCCTACCTCTTGGAAACATAGAACAATATGGGATAGACAGTACTACCACCAGATAGATTTGCGGTTGGCTGACCAACCAAATTCAGCATCTGGTCTTCAATGGAGCTACAATTACATGGAGGGAAACATGCAGTATGGTATTTCAAAGTTCTGACTTGGGCCCAGTACTCTTCAACATTTTCATAAATAACCTAGATGAGGGGCTTGAAAGTGCATTCATCAAATTTGCAGATGACACCAAACTGGGAAGAATTGCTAACAATTTGGAAGATAGACTCAAACTTCAGAAGGATCTTGACAGACTTGAACACAGCCCTATCCAACAAAATGCAGTTGAGTGCTGAGAAAAGAAAGGTCCTGCACATAGATAGGAAAAACTAAACACATAGGAACCCAAAATCAGTGCCTGGCTCAACAGTAGTACCTGTGTAGGTGACCTGGTGGACCACCACTTAAGTATGAGCCAGCAGTGTGCTGCGGCTGCCAAAAAAGCTAATGCAGTCCTAGGATGCATCAAGAAAGGGATAGCATCAAGAACACATGCTGTGATAGTATCTCTCTATACTGCACTAGTAAGGACACACCTGGAATATTGTATCCAGTTCTAATCACCACAATACAAAAGATATGCTAAGGCCTTAGAAAGAGTGCAGTGAAGAGCAATAAGGATGATAAGACGACTAGAGGATAAACCAGGGGTGTCAAACTCAAGGCCCGTGGGCCAGATCTGGCCTGCGGGGTACTTAAATCTGGCCCGTGGGGCCGGCCTGGAAATATCAAAGGACCGGCCTGCGGTGCCTCTGCCGGCCAAAATGGGCCACAGGGGGTCTGCATGTGCCCCCCCCTGCAGCCCGCTTTCGGCCTCCCTGGCCTCCAGCAGCACTCTGCCAGCAAAAAAACAGGTCACACAGCGCTCGCCTCCCCCCACCCCGGCAGCCCATTGTCAGCCTCCTGCAGCACTCTGCCTGCCGAAAATGGCCAAAAAATTCATGGCATTTGTAAAAGAAACAAACAAGGAAGCAAGTTTCTCTAGGCATCATATTCTTGCTTGCTTTAAATGAAGCTAGAGGTAGATTTTGTTCTTTAAAAATTGTCTCAGAGCTCTTAATTAAGCTCTTAATGAAGCTGAAGGAAGAGGTGGAAGGACTGTGTGCTTCAGGTTTATTTCTCCTAGGACCTGGCAGTATTTGCCACAGATAAAAGGGTATGTAAACTGTGACTTTACTAGAGAAAGAGAATACATGAGGTTCTAGTGGTGAAGGTAAAATAAGGGGGAAATGTTGTTAGATTAAAGTGACTCAAAATCAGAGCGAGGAAAAAGTTTATCTTGAACAGCAGTCTGATGGTTATTGTTTTTTGCTTGGTGATGTTGGGTTCATGATGGATAGCCTTCCACCATGAACTCAACCAACCTGCTCCTTTGAAATGAACCTTTCTTCTTGCTCAAGTGGGGCATCTTAGTGCTCCAGAGCTGGCTTTCTCCTCTTCCTTGAAACCTGGACAGCTATCTTCTCTGAAGGATGATGCCCTCCCTCCCCCAGCATTCTTTTCCTAATGCTCCCTCTTCTCCCTCCCTTTGATCACAACTGCAAGCTTTGTCTATTTGTTCAACATCTTTCTAGTTGTTTAGGGATTTACCATTTTTCTGTTGATTAGCTTTCTTCTGCTAGTGGGTCTGTGCAGCACTTGAGATTCAGTTCTCAAAAGATTCTTTGGAGCATGAAGCCATGAACAATAACACCTATCTGCAATTGTTTTAAATTAGCTGCATCTTTTCCAGGCAGCTACAAAAGGAAGAACATGACAAAAAAATTGTCTGGACTCTCTAATTTCCCTTTACGTTATTTGTTTAACTTCTTCACCTTCTCTTTTTCTGCCAACTAGAACTAGGTACCCTCCAAGATCTGGATGGCTGTTGTTCAGAAGAGCCAAAAACACTTGGCTCTTCACCAGTAGTGGGTTCTGAATTAGTTTGCTACTGGTTCGCAGGCGACGCTTCTGCGCATGTGCAGAAGCGTCCTGGGTGGGTGGGCGGAGCCTCCTGCCGCTACCAGTTCTAAGAACTGGTCCGAACCGGGAGCAACCCACCGCTGCTCTTCACCCAGATCTTTGATGAGAGAGAGTGAGCTCCCTCATATCACTGAGTTTGTCATCTTTTATCTTAATCTTTTACCTGTGATTGATTTAATTGTAAATTTTTTTATTGTTATGAGCCACCCTGGATCATTGAGCATTGGGTGGTATATCAATTTTGTAAATTATTACTAATATTAAGTCCTCCTCTAGGGCTGTGTAGTAACTAAGATTGATAGACTGTTGGACAGACAGTTTTTAGAGACATCTGGAGAAATTGTCAGCTCATTTATGCTCTGCTCCTATACAAAAGAGTCAAGCCCCATAGCAGCTGGGCACTCTACATGTCTTTAATCTTTAGATTATGGAATTGAGACTATTTGTGCCAAAAAGTAAATCTCCCTTTGTCTGGAATAGCTGTCTTGAATGCAAAGGGGAAAAAATGCATCTTGAGCCTGTGTCAAACGCCCACCATGGCCACGTCCCCCAGCCATGCCTTCCTGGCCACGCCCCCCCCCGGCCCTCTGAGGTCAAACACAACCCTGATGCGGCCCTCAATGAAATCAAGTTTGACACCCCTGGGCTAAACCATACAATGAATGGCTAAGGAAACTAGCTTGTTTAGCCTACCTAACAGGTGATATGATAGCCATCTTCCAATACTTGAAGGACTATCATGAGGAAGAGGGATTAATTTATTCTCCAAAGCACCTGGGGGCAGGACAAGAAGCAATGGGTGGAAACTGGTCAAAGAGAGATCCATCCTCGAATTAAGGAGAAATTTCCTGACAGTGAGAACACTTAATTAATGGAACAGCTTCCCTCCCAGAGTTGTGGGTGCTCCATCACTGGAGGTTTTCTAGAAAAGATTGGACAACCATTTGTTTGGAATGATATAAGATCTCCTGCCTTGGGCTAGGGGTTGAACTAGAAAACCTCCAAGGTCCCTTTCAGCCCTATGATTCTATAAATTATATCACTGCACTTCTGAAAATGATAATATTTCACTGCACCATTTCTTTGGAACTCGGGAATTGGCTAATTTTAGGGTTGTGCCGGGGGAAAAAATACATTGCACTATACATTTATTTATTTATGGGGCAGCCAGAGGATTTGTGGTAAGACCCTGTTTTTTCATGCTACAATCATATATTCTGAGGTCTACAGCAGGGGTGAAATGCTCCTGGTTCGGGCATGCCTGCCGGTTGTCGGAGAGCCAGTAGTGACGGCAGTGCTAGGCTTCGCCCACCCGCCCGGATGCCACCATTTGGGTTCTTTTACCCTCTGCGCATGCGCAGAACGCTTTGCGCATGTGCAGAGGGTAAAAGAACCCAAATGGTGGCATCTGGGCGGGTGGGCGAAGCCTAGCGCTGCCGTCGCTACTGGCTCTCCGACGACCGGCAGGCACGCCCGAACCGGGAGCATTTCACCCCTAGTGTACAGTCTCACTTGTAATGGAATGTGTGAGCTGTTGGCAGCTGCAGGCACATCTGGGAGATAGTTGGGATATATAATTGTCCAAATGGGAAATCCCTGACTCTCTGCTCCCATCTACATGGAGAGGTAGGCTTCCACCTTACCCCACCATGTTTCCTTCAGGGGCCAGCTTTCTTTAAGATGTCTCTGTCTGGAGAAAGAAAAAGGAAGGACATTTCTGTTGTTGTTCCTTCCTTCTTTTCTAGAGCACCAGAGCAATTAGGAGTGTCAGGCTACTTCCCTAAACAGAATGAATGTATCACATACAAAGTATAACAAGACAATCTAAGTCATGAATGCTGGGCATGAAAAAGAAAATGGGTAAAAAGAAATTAGGGTTCCTACCAGGAGCAACCCACCTTTTTTCTCGAAAAATTACCAGATAGATTTCAGTACCCAGTAGGCTAATTTGTCTAAAATTGTTTATTCTTTTTCTATGCTCTAACAGAAGTACTTTCTAATATGTTTAGATCTCAATTACAAGGCAATATTCCTTTTTTCCTCACTTTAAGATGTTTAGTTGTCTAGTTTAGACTTCAGAAAATCCTTCATTTCATAAAAAAAAAATACAATTCCTTGAGGACCTGCTCCATTGTGTTGGGAAGCCACCACAATGCCACTGTGGTGCTTGAATGCACTGCATGTACATTGTACACTTGTTCAGCATAAACACACAGTTTCTGTTTGGTGCTTCCTTCCCTTCTGACAAAGTTGTGACTCAAATGTTCTGTACCAACTGTACTTGGATGCAGCTTAAATACTATTCTGAACATAATGTCCATCGTCAAATTACTTTATATTTAATGGAGTTCTCTACATTCTGAATCAGTCTCTGTGCAGCCAAGAACAATTTGTGAAATCCAAACTTATTGGATTTAAAAGATAGTTTTAACTTCCCTGTATGGTGAAGCCTCCACCAAAACTCCCCTTCTTTTTCCCTTCCAAGAAAGGTTGCCAAGATACAGAAATTGATATGAAGTTTCATTCTGAGAATCTTTCTTGACAAGGGTACTGGGTGTTCCTTCCATTTCAATCAGCTCCATTTATTTATTTGTTTGTTTGTTTGATTATTAAATCTACTGTATTTGCTGCCCATCTTGCCACAAGGCTAGTCTGGATGGCTTACAAAGTTAAAAACAATAAAATTATACCAATATAAAATTATTAAAAAATATAAATTATGGTAAAAAGGTAGGGAGGGAGGGAACAGAGTGTGCAGGGGGTGAGGTGGGGTCTGCTATTAGTCCATCAGTGACCTCCAGCTTGACACTCCCCCACTGGGCCCCAAGCCAGCTGGCAGAGTCAGGTCTTCAGGTCCTTATGGAAGGTCAGGCGTGTGAGAGCAGTGCTCACCCTGGGGGGCAAGAGATTCCAAAGGGCAGGAACCATGGCAGAGAAGGCTCTTCTCCTGGACCCTGCCAGAAAATGCAGGGCTCCACCCCTGATTATTGAGAGACTATCCTGTAGCTCTTAAGAGAAGATCTTGAATCTGGGCTCCGAGGTTGGAAAGAATAATTGGGTGGAGGGGCAGAATCCATTTTTACCGGATCTTCATAGAATGAAGGGTATGGGTAATAAGGTAATAAAGTAGGGATGATTAATGCAGGAAAAGAAAGGAAAGGTGGGGTCATAGAGGGGGGAAATTGGAGTAAATTGCATTAACATGAGATGATGACAAGTGAGGCAATCGAAACAGAACTTTTTATCTAGTTTTCAATCCTATTACAATTCTCGGGGGAACAGTTTTGCCATTTTCTACAATAAGGTAAGGAAAGAGTTCATACAGTACATCATGGCATATGATGTATGTCAGGGAAGCTACAAGCCACTTATCTAATTCAATTCAATTCAGTTTATTACAGTCATAGACTAGAGAGCAAGCCCTTATCCAATGGTGTCTTAGAGATACTGGGAATGCAAAAATCATTGGAAAGATCAACAATATCCTGTAGTTTTATCTATGATTATGATGCCTTTGCCTCAGTGTTGACTCCTGACAACTTGTCTTGGCAGTTTTCTTGGCAAACGTTTTGGAAATAGTTCGACATTGCCTTCTTCCTAGGGCTGAAAAAAAGTGACTGGCCCATCACAGCCTAGTTGACTTTGTATCGAAGGCAGGACTCAAACTCCCAATCTCCCAATTTCTAGCTCGTTGTCTTAACCACAACATAAAACTATCTCTCCCTGTATTTTGATATTATTCTTCATATATTTTAGTCTGCTTCGGTCACTGCTGTTGCCACTGCCAAGAGTTGTAGAATGGAATCAACTGGTAATCAAGGGAATTAGGTGTCACTCCCCCTGCAAGCTAAGTGATATCTAATTTTGTGAACACTCTTTAGTATTATACTGGGCCAAAACAAATATCCAAGAGACTATTGCTACTTGCTTCTGATCTTTGAATATCTGCTTAGTTATTGCAGCAGAAATAGAGTGAATGTCATTATCAGTACCCAAATCCTTCTTAAAGGTATGCTTAATGAGCATTAATTTTATATCATGCAAATGCAAAAACAGATGCTTGACCTTTTCATCTTCTGTATATCTTCTCTTCTGGTACTACAGTTCATTTGTCTCCTTGCAAATCCATTTAATCCAAGACCTGTGTTATATGTCCATACTTGGGCAATACCAGGGCCGTCTTAACAGCATTATGTGCCCACGGGCAAAGGAGTGTACTGGGGCCCCTACGACAACTACTCACAGGAATAAAAATGTAAATGGCCGATAAAATTAAACATATATTTGCATGTTAGTATTAATAAAAATGCAGTAAAATGTAACAAATATGTTGCTGTATTTATATGATACAAGGTGCATTGAAGGGTTAACATACACATATTAGTATGGGGCCCCTATGCTCATGGGGCAATGTGTGTTAAGACAGCCCTGGGCAATACTAGATAAAAAAGAGGATAATACCTTCCAATAATCTTATGTCAGGGAGCTGCCAGTTTAAACCAGACATAATTTGTCAGAGAAAGTCTGTGGAGGTTGAACATGATGGAGGGGCAGACATGAGCTTGGGTGTTTATAATTTTTCTTGGTGTTCCAGCCAAAGTGAATGTAACTGGATTTTCCATTGAAGGCCTCTGCCTGAAGAGAAGCAGTTCACAGAGTCCATAGAATTGTAGCTCCTGTTGCCCTCTTCTGACACCTGGGAGCAATTGCAAAGTTCACCATTTAAGGCCACACTCCAAGATGCATAAAAATATTTATTTATTTAGAAAATTTACATTGCTGCCTACTCGCACATGGCAATTCAAGCAGGGGTGGGTTCTAAATTTTTTTACTACCAGTTCTGTGGGCGTGGCTTATTTTGTGGGTGTGGCTTGATGGTCATGTGATGGTGGGCATGGCTTCATGGTCATGTGACTAGGTGGGCATGGCTTCATGGTCATATGACTGGGTGGGTGTGGCTAGGTGGTCACGATCCTAGTTCCCCCTATGAGGATTCCTGCATCCTGCATCTGGACCTTTTGCAATCCCCCAAAGGATTAAAGGAAACCAGATGCCATACAGCTCTGAACCCTTAAGGCAGAGGTCTTCAAACTTGGCAACTTTAAGACTTGTGGACTTCAGCTCCCAGAATTCTCCAGCCAGTTTCCAACAATTCCTTCTGATTTCCGTTTAAAAATGCCCATTGGGGAAAATGGACTTCTTTAACAACCACATTGTTCTCTTAATGACCACAAGGTTTGTTCTGGTCCAAGCATAGGGTCGCTTTTCTCAGAAAGATAAACTCCACGCAAATGGGAAAATCATGCAGATTACATTTATTGTCCAGCATCCTCATATCATAGACTTACAATTCAAGATGAGGTTCTTCAGGATATTCATAATCTGTCCCATTACACGTAGGTGAAAAGAGATTCATTTTCCTCATCTTCCGGCTGCTGCATGGTCCTTTGTTAAGACTTAAAAATGCCTGCTGGTCTGCATGGCACAATTACCCAGCAGCAGAGGTATAGCTCGATGGCCAATAAGAACACACAGATATGGTCACATGTCATGGACTACATTACCCAGGGTGCAATCTCCGACTACATTCCCCATAATGCAATCTCTTAAAGAGACAGCTCTTAATCCAAGCTAAATATCCCTCTAGTCTATCAGCACAAGGTTCATTTAATGGCCATGATGTTTGCCTAACTCAGGGGTCTGCAACCTTAAACACTCAAAGAGCAATTTTTCTATTTTCTTTTAAACAGGTCTCTCTTTCTCTTTCTTTCTCCCTATCTCTCTCTCTTTCTCCTCTCTCTCTTTCTCTATCATCTTTCTCTCTCTCATCACCTCTCACTCATCTCTATCATATATCTCTCTTTTTCTTTTTCCCCCTCCTCTCTTTCTCATCTCTCTCTATCTTTTTTTTGAAATTTTTTTGGATATTTTTTTTTTTTAATTTTTTTAAAAAAATTTTCCGGTTTTTTTCTTCTGCGCATGTGCAGAAGCCGAGTTTCCGGCACTGCGCATGCGTCGCCATCTTGTTTTCTGCTTCCCCCCCTATTTTTTGCTGGTTTTTGCTTCTATGCATGCTCGCCCTGCCTCGCCTTCGCCATGTGCATCCACAGAACTGTTGCCTCCTGCCTACACACAGGTAAGCATTCGTGCTAGCCTACCCCCCTCCCCACTGAGCCAGCCTCTCCCGAAGGCTGCGGGGATGGGGGGGGGGCAGAGGGCAGCCCGGCAAGGTGGAAGCTTTCTGGGCCGGCGGCCCCCTCCCGCCCCCAGCCAGCATCCCCCGAAGTGCCCTCCCCGCCGCCACTGCCTGCTCCTACCGCCGCCCTGTTCTTCCGCCGCTGCCCTCTCCTCCGTTGTGGAGGGTCGGGCTTGGCGCAGCGGCCGGGCCGCGTGGATCCTTGCTGGGTTGTCCCAGCAGCAGCGGCGGCATCATCCGCAGCTCCGAGGCCCTTTGCTCCGAGTCAGAGCGCACCGAGCCGTGCAGGGCAGGCAGCAAGCATGCTGCCCAGGAAGCGGAGAGACCTCCGGAAAAGCGCATCCATGCCCAGGCTTTGGCTGCGATCCCTCAGTGCAGTTGGATCCGGAGCAGAGCGAGCAAGGGGCTGGGTGGGTCCCACCACGCTTTGGCACACACCTCTCCTTGCAATGGCGCAGACAGAGCTCCGGTTCCCTGGCCGCCGCTTCCTGTGCCCTGGCCGCCACTCACCGGCAACGCAGGGCCTTGCTACCTGCCCTGTACGGCTCGGTGCGCTCTGACTCGGAGCGAAGGGCCGCGCAACCGGGCAGGTCGCATATCCGTGCAGCTCAGCAAGGCGAGGGCTGAGTTGCATGCTTCGGGGGGGGGGGATGCCAAGAGTTGGATTAGGCTTCCCAGGAATCTGAGTCACCCATGAGAACTTGAAACTTGAACCGGCGATTGCACCGGCAAGACCAGCCAGCTGGCCAAGGAGGTGGGCAGCTGACAATGGTGTGGAGGCACGGGCGAAGGCTGGGAGGGGGTGAGAGGGATGCAACATGCGGGAGGCTCCCTGCAGTTCCTCAGCTAATCCGGGCTGCAGATGAACCCATTGCCTTTTGGGCCTGGTGTGCTCGGCTTCCGCAGGGCTTTTGGGTGACTGCTGTGCGAACGGCTGTGGGGACGGGGGAGAGGGGGCAGCAGGCAATCTTTGCAGCCACGTGGTTAGAAGCTTTCCGGGCCGGCGGCCGCCTCCCGCCACCGGCCAGCGTCTCCCAAAGCGCCCTTCCTGCCGCCACTGCCCTCTCCTGCCCCCACCCTGTTTTTCCGCCACTGCCCTCTCCTGCCACCACCCTGTTCTTCCGCCGCTGCCCTCTCCTGCCACCGCCCTGTTCTTCCGCCGCTGCCCTCTCCTGCCGCTGCCCTGTTCTTCCACCGCTGCCCTCTCCTACCACTGCCATGTTCTTCCGCTGCTGCCCTGTTCTTCCGCCGCTGCCCTCTCCTCCCGCTGCCCTGTTCTTCCGCCGCTGCCCTCTCCTACCGGCGATCTCGCGCTAAGATGGCCATTCTCCGGCAAGACCAGCCAGCCTGCCAAGGAGGTGGGCAGCTGAAAACGGCATGGAGGTGCAAGCGAAGGCTGGGAGGGGGGGGGAGGGGGTGCAACATGTGGGAGGCTCCCCACAGTTCCTCGGCTAATCCGGGCTGCAGCTGAGTCCACTGCCCTGAGCCTGCGGAGGCAGCGCAGGGCACGGCTGGGAGCATGCTAACCTTGCCCTCCCTGAGTGCCGGACTCTGCCATTGCCATCGCCCCTCCCCTCGCCCCCGGCTGGCCCCCGAGCTAGG
>QLTV01001119.1:4078480-4101848 GCA_003457575.1 Thermophis baileyi
GAGAGAGGGAGAGAGAGAGAGAGAGGAAGAGAAAGAGAGGAAAAGTGTATGTGTGTGAGAAAGAGAGAGAGAGAGAGAGAAAGAAAGGAAGAAAGAAAGAGGAAGTGTGTGTGTGTGTGTGTGTGTGTGAGAGAGAGAGAGAGAGAGAGAGAGAGAGAGAGAAAGAGAGAGTGAGAGAGAGAGAGAGAGAGAGGAAGAATAGAATAGAATAACAGAGTTGGAAGGGACCTTGGAGGTCTTTTAGTCCAACCCCCTGCTTAGGCAGGAAACCCTACACCACTTCAGACAAATGGTTATCCAACATTTTAAACAAGGAAGGGGGGGGGTGTGTGTGTGTGAGAGAAAGAGAGAGTGAGAGAGAGAGAGAGAGAGAGGAAGAATAGAATAGAATAACAGAGTTGGAAGGGACCTTGGAGGTCTTTTAGTCCAACCCCCTGCTTAGGCAGGAAACCCTACACCACTTCAGACAAATGGTTATCCAACATTTTCTTAAAAACTTCCAGTGTTGGAGCATTCACAACTTCTGGAGGCAAGCTGTTCCACTGATTAATTGTTCTAACTGTCCGGATATACTCATTGGTATGAATTTTCAACTGGTTTGCTACATTCACATATTTTATTTAAAAGAAAGGAATGGGGTAAGGGCAAAACCAAGAAGCTGATTTCAGGTGAGATTTAGCTAGTTAGGGAATTAAGTGTGGTGCATAAAAACTGGAATTTCAAAACTATACTTGTGGGACAAGAGATTTCAACATCTTGAGCTTGAAGAAGCTGGCTATAAAAATGCTTACTTTTTCAAAACAATTTCATTTCCTTCTCAAAGTGCTGGGGAAAGGGGCTCTTTAGTTAGTTAGTTAGTTTACTTTATTGTCATTGCACCTCGTACAACGAAATTAAATGTCATCTTCAGTGTACAGTGTACATCCGCCCAGAGTCCTTCGGGAGTTGGGCGGCATATAAATTTTATAAATTAAATTAAATTATAATTATAAAAATAAAACACAAACACACATCCTTCACATTATATACAATTGAATTGAAAACCGATATTGCATTAATATTGCACTATACAGTAGAATTCAATATAGTTACTGCCAGAGGTGGGCTGCTGCCGGTTCGGACCAGTTCACCCGAACCGGTTGTTCCGATTCTGCACGGTTCGGAGAACCGGCTAATCGGACCACTGGCTGGCTCCGCCCCACCCATTTTTCAGGCCGTTTTTGGCCATTTTTGGGTTCAAAAATGGTCCAAAAAAGGCCCGAAAAATGACCTGGAAATGGCCCAAAAAATCTGGCTGCGAGAGGAAGAGAAGCCAGGTGAGACGGACCCACACATGTCCCGGGTCCCCTCGTCCCAGAAGCAGCAACCTCGCACTCTTCCCCTCTCTGCTAGCCCACTTCTTCACATGGGATCGCCCAGCAATGGAGACAGAGAGGGAGAAGGGGGCAGAATTTCTGTGTGCTCCCATTTCTGTGTGACACTCTCCCCTGAATGCTAGCAGCCGCCACTGCCCCCTTCTCCCTCTCGTTCTCCGCTGCTGGGCGATCCCGTGCAAAGAAGGGGGCTAGCAGAGAGGGGAGAGTGCAAGGTTGCTGCTTTTGGGATGAGGGGACCCGGGAAAGATCTGGGTCCAGCTTACCTGACTTCTCTTCCTCTCGCAGCCAGCTTTCCCAGTCTAGCCTGATGCAGGCTTCCTCCCCAGGCCCCCGTCCATTTTACCCTGGCCGGACAAAGCTAGGCAAAAAGCCAGCCCTCACCAGCGCCCAGCATCACTGACAGTGGGCTTGGAAAGGGCAATGTGAGCTGTGCTGCCGCCTGCGTCAAGGTAGACTGGGGAGGGAGAACATGAGCCAGGCAAAGGGATGAGCGAGAGGCGTCCACAGCATGCCGGGCCTGGTGGACTTTCTAAGCCTGCCTAAAGCAGTGAGGGAGTGTGTGTGTGTGTGTGTGTGTGTGTGTGTGTGTGTGTGTGTGTGTGCGTGCGTGCGTGTCCTTGCTAATCTCATTTCTCCAAAATTTTTGGAATGATTTGTATTGTCTCTCTCTCTCTCTCCCTCTCCCTCTCTCTCTCTCTCTCTCTCTCACACACACACACACACACACACACACACACACACACACAGAGGTTGGATCTTTCTTTCCTCCTGCCCCCCCCCACCGGACCCAAGTTATTGTCTCCACACCACGAAAGCAACCGGTCCACCTCATCTCGATAGGCAGACTCATCCCCCCTGGAGATGAGTCCCACCACTTTCTTTTTCTGTCTTTCTTTTTCTTCATGTGCCTAAATAAAGAATTTAAAGTTTAAGTGGTAATGGTATCACCTTGCATACCTGTGGTACATAGATTTTTCATTTTTAAAGCATATAGAGGCATATTTCCATTGGAATAAGATTTAGTAGCAGTGTGTTTGACATGTAAACAGAATTTACCTAAATATGTTTCTGATGTGCTAATTTACTATCTATAAAACCTGGTTTGGGAGTTGACAAAATTTGAACTTTTTAATAATTTTAGATAGCAAAATATAAATGTAAATATGTCAGAATACAGTCAAAATATTATATATACACTTGTGCCTAGCTTTTTTTTTTTAATTTTTTGGTACGGCTTGCACACTGAATGAGAATAAACATTAAATTTAATTTCAGAATTCAATTCCAACACTAAAAACTTTGACTTCTGACAGATTTGAATTTCAGAATTGAGGAACATTTTCCTTTCAGGCCTTATTTTGATTATGAAACTTCTATGGGACTATAAATATATAAACAGCTGTGGGGAAGGGGGAAAGGAACAAGTATTAAGACATCTTTCCCATCGCTAAGTGTAGGAGTTCCTCATGAGGATTAGGTCTATATATGAAAATCTCCTCATGGAATTCATTAGGGAGAGGAAAGCAGAAAAGAAGTGGTGGGTAGTTTCAAAATCAGGCAGGCCTGAGGCTACACTTCCTTCCAAAAGCTGTTGTTCTTCAAGGAAGAGTTCAGGTGAAACAACATACAGATATGGCAGTGCAGAAAGAATAAGATACTCTTGCTTCCTCTAATCATATTTCTGTTTCTGCAGCAAAGTAAGCAACGTTTATATACTTTTACAGTGGGAGACTCAGTGTTGCCCTCTCTCCCTAGACCAGTGGTTCTCAACCTTCCTAATGCCGTGACCCACTCCCCGCCGCTGCGACCCCCTCCCCACCGCCTCCCCGTGCGTGCGTGTTGCCAGTCACCAAGATGGCGGGCTAGTGCACGCTTAGGCGACCCCTGTGAAAGGGTCATTTGACCCCCAAAGGGGTCGTGACCCACAGGTTGAGAACCGCTGCCCTAGACAGCTGTCTCAGAGTGCTCCACTCTGCCCAAAGACCCAAGGGCATGAAGGAGAAAGCTGTGGTAACTTCGCTCTCTGGTGGAAAAGTTAGGAAGAATCACCATGAGCTACCCCTTTTACTTTGAATTGGCAAGAGAGTACATAGTTCTATATGATACAGGTCTCTGCATAAATAAATTTAAACTGAAATAAATATACACAAGAGCAAAATGCATAAATGAACAGGATTAGCAAAGTTCACCTAGATAGAAACGTTTCATACCACTATTAGATGGGAGGGAGAATTGCTCAGAGAAGCAGCCAGAATTCCTCAGCCTGGCTTAAGCCTGACATCTTCTGGAGGGATTCAGGGAGCCCCTATGTCTGTATGGGAAATTCTTCAGTTTGTTCTTTACCCTAAAAAAGGCAAGCATTTTTCTTTCCTGAAGCAATTCAGTCTTTCCAGATGGAAAGAGCACACCCATCATGGTTTTGGCATCAGAGCCCTCCAGCCCTGTCTTCAGATGAATTGAGCCCAAGTGTTTGCTTAACCACTTCAAGCAGCCACCGTCCAGGGCTTCCAAGGTCAGGAGGAGGAGAACAACAAGGACTCCTATAGGTAGAAGACTAGCTGGCATGTGTAGAGGAGAGGAAACACGACTAGCAAATGCTACTAAGAAGAAACATTGGTGAATTCTTTAGGCCAGAAAATGGGAGGCAAAATACAGCTATTCTCATTGTGTTTTGCTAATCATAAGCTCTAAAGCTTGTTATTTTGTTTGTGAGAGACTATTTTAATGAAAATATAGGCAATATCCAAATGTTTCAGATGACAGCTCCCCTAACCCTTTGTCCTTGCTGTTAATGTGAACAGAAGTCCAAAGCACCTAGAGAGCAAAGGCTGGCCAAGTAACTCTTTGACAAATTGTTACTAAGCTCATTGTGCTAAAAGTAAAATATGATATTCCATTGAGGTTTTCAGTCTTTTTTTTTTAATAAAAAGACTCACTGATAGCTCAGAGAAGGAAAAAAAAACTACTGAATCCAACTCATTCCTTAATGCAGGAATTCAGCCTAAAGAATCCCAGATGGCTGTTTAGGTTCTATATAAACACATCCAGTGAAGGGGAGCTCACTGCTTTACTGGGTAATTGTTTCCACTGGTAAGTTGCTTTTGCCATTAAGAATTTCCCACTAATATTCAAAATCTGGCTTATTATTTAAATCCATTATGCTATGACCTGCACTCTGGACTAAAGCAAGTTTTAATCTTCATATATGTGGCGTTTTTCCCCAGGTGTTTGAAGAGCATTCCTTTAACCACCTTTTCCCAAGATTAAGCATGCCTGTCTGTTTTCATAGACTTGGCTTCTAATCTTTTGATCATCTTGTTTATTCTTCTTTGAATCAGTTTCCTGAATCTTTCTTAAAGTGTGGTGAACAGAATTAGATGCAGCACTTGTGGTCAGACAAATGTAGAATAAACTGGAATTTCCCATGTCAACAGGTCAGGTGGAGCTGGCTGGCTGGAGAGGGGGGATCATGGCCACCCAGATGGCTCCTGCCACCCCCACCAGCAGCTTGGGTGCCCCAGCGGAATTATGGATATCTCTCTCTCTCTCTCTCTCTCTCTCTCTCTCTCACACACACACACACACACACACACACACACACACACACCCGTGTTTCCCTGAAAATAAGACAGGGCCTTATATTTTTTTGAACCCCGAAATAGGGCCTTGGCCTTATTATCGGGGGGGGGGGCTTATTATTTTCGGGGTGCAGGGGGTGGGCCAGGCCACGAGACGTGCGTCTTTGTCTCGCTCCAAGTGCCCCATGTGCACGCAGATGCCCCATTTGCATGCAAGCATGCAATGAGGGCTCATTAAGTAGTTAAGTGGAAAGTAGTTGGGGGGGAGGAGCAGGAGACCAGCAAACATTTTTCGCGCTGAGTATGAAAGTTTCTGGGTCCCTGACTCTCTGCAAAAGAGGATGGGTGCCTGAACCTGCGCGATATTATGGCACCCAGGAGTGTCCCTTCTTGGCACGAAAAGCATTTCCAAGCCAACTCTCCTCTCAGATATTTGCAAGGTAAGCAAGTCTGTGTGGTAGGAAAGGAGGGAGAAACATGAGGTATCTTAGTGGGTCGGGAAGGCCTTGTGGGCTTGTTCTATCACTAGGCCTTTCCCACCCTGAGATACCTCATGTGCACTTAATGAACAGCACATTGGTATTCTTGAATTGTGAGCTCTTGGGAAAGTATCCCCTCCTTATGTGTTGCAAACACCATTTGCAGTGGGGAAATAGGACAAAGCAAGTGGGGGAAAATATTTTCCTTTGCTATATTTCCAGTCTGAATTAGACCATGGCAGGGTCCCTACAGGAGAGCCCTTTTAAGGATTATGTATTATTAGAACAGCAACTAACTTACCTCTGTTCCTAAACGCTAAAGCTGTTGTACATAAAAAACAGAGGAGCTCTGATCAACTATCAGAGCCATCATTTTGACAGGTTGGCTGTACTGTTGTCTGAGGACACCCCCATGAACTGCAAGATTGGGATAAACTAAGCCTAGTTTGTTATCAGTCTTTTAAGTAGCCACAAACTACTAGCAAAAGTGGCATTTGATCACAAGGCAAGGAGGCATTGAGAAATGTTTCCCCTTTTGCATTTGAGCATCCAAGCAGGGACAGGAAAGACAAAGAAAAAGAAAGAAAGAGGGGAAGGAATAAGAAAGGAGAATGAAGAGGGAAGGAAAAAGAAAAGGAAGGAAGGAAGCAAGGAAGAAGGAAGCAAGGAAGCAAGGAAGGAAGGAAGCAAGGAGATTATAATAAGTGGGAGGGAGGGTGGGGGAATGAAAGTGAAGGTCTGAGGTAAATCCTGCTGTCAGATCCCTATCGCGATACTGCCATTTCTGGGGGGGGGGTGGATCATTTCTTCACTTATTGCCCTCTTCCTGTTTCCTACATATCCTGCAATCCCTTAGTTTATAACCCTAGCTCTGACACCTATCTGCCCTGTGCTTTGATTTACCTTTAGGGAATGTGTAAGGGGGGGAGGGCCATCTGTTTTGTCTCAGTTCTGACACCTCCTGAAAGAAGCTCCTGGGAACAGTCCCTTATCTTCTTCCCAGGATGACCGTCTTCACATCTTCGCACCTGTGGATTGGTTCATTCAACATTGGACTGAGGGGAGGGGTTTCTAACTCCTTTATCCTAACGGAATTGCCTAAGGGGACCTTAGATCCTGCTTTGCTTTTGTCTTGCAATCATCTCCTTTCAATAAAAGATTCCTTTTGAAATGCTGTTATCTCAAGAGTTCATACTTTCTTGAATGGGGAGTAGAAGCAGGACCTTACATAAAGCAGGATCTGTAAAAGTGGTCAACCCGGAGAAGCAAATTTGCTCTACCGAGGGACCCAGCAAATAATGTCTGAACAGAGTGGCGAGCAAGGGGAGGCAGAATGCTGAGGTGAGACCTCTACCACCACCCAGCCAGATGCCGGCTCCACCTGCCCCATCGAAGACATCGAAGCCATGCTGGAAGGCTCCACAAAGTCCAGGTGGTCGATCGGAGTGGGGAAGAAAGACAACTGGGATGGCAGAACCAGAGGAGTCACCCTTACCGGTGACTCGGTAGTCGATAGTGGCAGTCGACAACCGGGCTGGAAACGTGAGCTGGAAGCCCTGTCAGACCAAGAAGAACTGACTGAGGAACTGGCCGGGGACGATCAACTCAAGAGACATGTCATGCGATGTGTGATGGAAGCTTTCGAGAACCTCAGAGTCCAGGGGGAGCTGGATCCTCACCAGAGGGGGAGGCGAGGCTGCAGTGGCAGCTAAGGGAGCCGGTACCGTCACCCCAGACCCAATGGCCACAGACCCAGCCAACAACACCGCAGGAGCAGCAGCCGCCCCGCCAAACCTGCCCTGCACAGCATCGGCTCCTGCGAATGTCCCCGGTCAGCCCAGGGCACCGCAACTTGAAAGGAAGACTCCCCCAGGAGTAAAGTATGATGGTGACCCGCAACAACTGGGGTTCTTCCTGGTGCATGTCCTCACATACATGCAAGAGTATGGGCGGAATTTCTAAACCCAGGGTGCCTGAGTCCGAGTCGTCACCCTGGCCCTAGAAGGGGCGGCAGCCCGATGGATGGTGATCCTCCACAATGCCAATGATTCTGAACTGAGAAATTTTGACCGGTTTATGATGGCTCTCCGCCGCCAGTTAGACAAACCCCTGGTGGACTGAAAAGCCTGTGGCCACATCAGAACCGTGAAACAGGGCCGCCGGCTGGTGTCCAAATACAGTGAGGAATTCCAAGACCTCGCCTGCAGGCTAGACTGGCTGGAAGGCATCCTAGTGAACTGTTTCAGGGATGGCCTGAATGATGATCCCTACCAGGCCTGCCTAGCCAGAGGGGCCCCAAACTGCCTACATGAATGGTATATCCTAGCTGAAGAAGTAGAGATTGACCTGGCCAGGAACCAGTACCAGGCAGGGTGAGCTTGGAAGAGATCCCCACCCCAGGGGAAGCGGGAGGTATCCAAGTCACAAACCACCCTAGCACCGAGATCGTCCGCCTGTTTCAAGTCCGGGAAGGAGGGGCACCGTGCAGCTGAATGCCATTTGAAAACCCCTGCCAGGAAACCTGAACGCCTGTCAGGCGGAAAGCCCGTGAAAACCAACCCACGCAGAATAGACACCATACTGAGAAGTGGAGAGGCCATGGAGTTTCGCCCACTCGCAGTCAGGGAAATGGACTCTGGCACCACCAGGGGAAGGACCCAGCCTGTCCGAAAGCGACCCGCTGGTAAGTGAACCAATTGAACAGCTCACCCTACCCCTAAGACTATTCATCCCCGGGGGAAAAGAGTAAAACTCTTGGCCCTCCTGGACTCAGGATGCACCCGGTGCTTAATTAGCCCAACTCTGGTGGGGAAACTGGGCATCCACCTGTGGAAGCTGAAAACCCCCATCGCATTTTGCGTTAGATGGATCAGTTGCGGGGGGGGGGAGCCGGCAACTTTTGCTACAGAACCCCTAGACATAGCCATGGGGACCCATGATGAGAGACTCATATATTATTATTATTATTATTATTATTATTATTATTATTATTATTATTATTATTAGAGAAACCAAGCCTAAGCCCAGCCATCCCCTTGAGTGGACCATGGAATGCCAAGCAGCCTTTGAAAAGCTTAAGCGGCTGTTTGTGGCTGAACCCATACTTAAACACCTCAATTATTATTATTATTATTATTATTATTATTATTATTACTATTATTATTAGTAGTAGTAGTAGTACAATTTTCTTGGGTTGTATATAAAATTTCTATATTCACAATAACTGTACTGTCTGGGTGCAATCTCTTTAAAGTGCAGATAATAAATCGTATACACACAATAATTATGACTATTGTTCTCAGATCCTATTCGCCATCGTCTTCACTTATCCTTATTAAAAAAAATTGCGTTATTTAATTAAACCCTCTGTTCAGTTTTCTCTATGATCAATTGATAATATCAAACATTATAGACATCATATAGAGATCACATTTATAACCATTATCCTCCAAATAATCATAAGATTTACTTGTCTTCATTATTCGATATTCATTATTCAATTATACAAATTACTTCATCTTCCACATTTGTAACTTGTTTCTATTTTCTAATCATTAATAAAATAATTCCCAAGTTAAACAAGTAATATTTTCCCCATTTCTAGTTTCTACCTTTATACTAGTTCTTAATAGTTTAATACTCCTGTATTAAACAGTATTCTATGTTTATCCTTCATCTCTTGCCTGTTTTCATATCTCCACTCTTATTGACTTCTTGGCACATCTCTCATACTCCTCCCTTGGGTCTTGTAACTTCTTGTCTCGTTCGTGTTTGATCTAAGTATTTCTTCTATTTCTGCTGCTTGTTCACTCTTTTGAGCCTTCAGTACACCTTTCAATAATCTTTTCCTCACTTCAGGGGTGTCTTTCTGTATATCCCCTTCTATTTTTTGATCTCTTGAAATGTAATTTACCTTTTCTATTTCATCATTTACTAACTCTTCTTTTTTATCTTTTGGTATCAATTGTCGTCTTTCCTCCCCTGTCCTTTCCTCTGTTCTTTCTGTTTTCTCCTCTACTTCCTGTGTTTCATTATCATTGTTCAATGTAATATGCTCGTAAATTTCTGGTCTCACAACTACGTCATGTATCAATTCTGTTATCTCCCTATGGTTCCTTGTCATCATTTCCTGTGTACCTTGGAGCATCGATAGTATTTCTTTTAATAATACACTCATTTCCTCCTGCCCCATTTTGCCTTATTTTAATCAATCTAACGATTTACTCAATAATCTATCAAAGTCCCACTATCCTAATTATTCATCACACCAAGATAGCCAATATTAGAGCAGTTCACACAATCACTCCATTAAATAGTCTCTTAACAATTTCCACTTTGTTTCAAAACTCCAAGCTGTTTCACACTCTCATGCTGTCCAGCATGTTTATAATCCTCAAGGTTCTGAAAGTTGGATGTTTTTCACAGTCTGTCTCTTAAGTACCAAATATAATCAGTTTGTATGTGTTATTTTGTGTATTCCAGCTAATCTGCCCAAGATATAACACCTTTCACTTCTTTGACTTTCTTCAGCTCTAAGTTGCCTTCCCAGCCAGTAGGTGTCACTGTTACTTTTTTTCTCTGCTTTTTCTGTAAATAAAATGTCTCCAAAAATATTTTCCAATAATTTTCTAAAGTCCTTCAAATCAAGATGGTAATAAAAACAAAATCCAGAATTTTGAAATGATTTAGGTTGCTAAAAACTAGCCAAAACAGTCTATCCTTTATCTTTAAGATTAATTCTGTCTACAATTTTTCTTTCTTTTACAAAACTGACAGTAGCTCCAGATCTTAATCACCGCTATTTACCTCCATTGAGTCCCACCTTCCAAAGGGGGGTGTGTGAGGGAAAATTCCATGGCAAAAGTTAGAAAAGTTCTTACCCAGACTGAGCACACTGTTACAAGATCTTTCCTTTCTTCTCTTCTGTTTCAGCTGTCATGGCTTCGGTTCAGCCATAATGTCTGTCTTCTCTTCTGCCGGTTCAAGGGGCTTTCTTTGGGTCAAATGAAGAGACTGTCCTCTTCTCATGACCACCAAAGCATCCCCTCTATCTTTGTCACCCCTACAGGGTGACTTTCAGCCCCTTAGAGCCTCCAGGCTTGAAGAACTTGGCGGGACTTCACAGAGCTACCGCTCATCTGCACTGCTTCACTGCAACGTCAGCTGCCTTCTCCAAGACTCACATTTATTGTGGCACCCAGAATGGAATGGCCGCTAGTCCTGGGACTCACCTGGCTAAGGAAATGGAACCCGAGAGTAAACTGGCAGCAGGGAACCCTAAGATTCCAATGGGGAGTGACCAGACCAGATGGCCGAAGGGAGGAACTGGGAGGAAATCCAAACAAAGAAACAGCTGTGGCCGGGAGAGCCACACCAACACAGGGCATTCCCAGGGAATATAAGGATCTAGGGTTCTTCTAAGGTTCAGCGAAGAGGGCTCTGACAAGCTCCCCCCCCCACACCATCCCACAGACTGTGCCATTGAGATCCTCCCAGGCGCCAAACTACCAAAGTCCAAGATGTATAGCATGTCCCCCAGAGAACTCGAGGAATTGAGGATCTTCATAGATAAGAACCTGGCTAGGGGATTCATCGAACCAACGTGACCACAAATCGCCGCCCAGTGTTGTTCCGAGAAAAGAAGGATGTGTCTTTGCGCTTATGTGTAGACTATAGAAATTTAAACACTGTAAGCGTAGAGAACGTGTACCCCCTTCCCCTCATGAAGGACATGTTAGCCCACCTATCCAAGGGGGAAATCTTTTCAAAACTGGACCTAAGAGAGGCTTACTACCGAATCAGGATTAGGGAAGGGGATGAATGGAAAACAGCTTTTAAGTCCCTTTGGGGTGTTACCAATTCAAAGTGCTCCCATTTGGACTACAAGGGGTTCCCTCTGTGTTCATGCAACTCATAAATGAGGTGCTCCATGAGCACCTATACAAAGGGGTTTTGGTGTATTTAGATGACATTTTAATATACGCCGAAACGAAAACTGAGCACACAAAACTTGTCCGGGCAGTCCTAAACAAACTCCACGCCGCTAAGCTTTATGCAAAACTGTCTAAACGTGAGTTCCACAAGGATAAGATAGATTACCTGGGATACCAGATATCCCACGAGAGTGTGGAGATGGACCCAGGGAAAGTACAAGTGGTGATTGACTGGACCCCTCCCCTCACACGCAAGCAACTGCAGATTAATTAATTGCAAACCTGGGGTTTGCAAACTTCTATTGACATTTATCCTGGCTTTTGCACAAATTGCACTCCCCGTCACTAATCTTTTGAAAACAAAAGGGGGAGACAAGCCAAAGCCAAAGCAACCCTTAAACTGGACTATGGAATGCCAGGCAGCGTCGAGAAATTGAAACAATTATTCTCAACTGAGGCAATCTTAAAGCACCCAGACCCCGAAAAACCTTTTGTCATACAGGCAGATGCCATGACGTGGCTGTCGGGGCAGTCCTACTCCAAGAAAACGAACAGGGCCAACTACAACCCTGCGCGTACACCTCTAAAAAACTAAAAGACACTGAACAGAGAGCTATCTGGGAGAAAGAGGCATATGCAGTATGATGGGCTCTCCTTACCTGGAGACATTTCCTAGAGGGGAACAAAATCCCCTTCAAAGTGTGGACTGATCATAAGAATCTGGGGGCTCTTAAGACCCCACAGAAACTCTCCCCAAAACAAGTGCGCTGGGCTCAATATTTTAAACATTTTGACTTCAGCCTCAAATATTTTCCTGGGGGAAAAATTTTCTAGCAGATGCACTGTCCAGAAAACCACAGTATAATAGCAAAAAGCCCAAGGTGATCAAACCCCTGCTCCCAGCCTCCCAGCTGGCAGCCAAGATGATAATCAGGGCACAAGCTAAAAAAGACCCCTTAGCGGACAATGCCACCATTCAGGCATTCAAACAAGTCCTACTTAACGATGAATGGTTCTAAGCCCATAAAAATACCTGTTTACTTAGAGATGACTTGGCTTGGTTGGGGGGTGGGGTAAATTATACGTTCCAGCTAGCCAGAGGCTGCCTCTCATGAAAGTATGCCACGATTCCAAACTGGCTGGCCACTTTGGCTTCATGAAAACCCTGCATCTTATTAAAAGACAGTTCTGGTGGCCATCCCTCAAGAAAGACATAGAAAACTACGTTGCCAGTTGCCTTGTCTGCACAGCAGCAAAAAGGAGGCAGGGAAAAACCTCGGGACTTTTACAAACCGTAGCTGAGCCTTCAGCACCCTGGAGAGAGATCTCTATGGATTTTATTGTAGAGCTGCCCAAAAGTGGGGGGAATACTGTCATTTGGGTTGTAACGGACCTGTTTTCCAAGCAGGTCCATTTTATCCCCTGCCAAAAAATCCCCACTGCCAGGGCACTTGCAAAAATGTTCCTGCAACACATTTATCGCCTGCATGGGGCCCCACAAAGAATAATATCTGATCAGGGGGTTCAGTTCACTTCAAAGTTCTGGAAAGCCTTTTTGGGCCTTCTAGGTACTGGACAAGGCCTGAGTTCAAGTCATCATCTGGCCATTAACGGCGGATCAGAGAGAACGAACAGGGTTCTAGAGCAATATTTGAGATGTTTTATTAACTATCAACAAGATAATTGGACTGACCTCCTGCCCTTTGCAGAGGTTGCATACAATAACTCTGTGCATTCTAGCACTGGATTCACCCCGTTCCGAGTTGCAACAGGCCAGGATTTCACACCAATGCCAGAGTTCCCAGGAGAGGAGCCAACTATACCCTCCCTTAAGGAGTGGATACAACAACTGCAAAACACCTGGCCAGTAGTAAGATTGGCTCTGAGCGAGGCTAGGGCCACTTTTAAAGCTCAGGCTGATAAAAAAAAGAACGTAACCAAAACCTTTTAAAATAGGGGATAAGGTCTACTTATCCACCAAATTCCTACAGTCCTTGCAATCCTCCAAAAAGTTGGGATCTAAGTTCATAGGAACTTTCCCTATAACTAGGATCATTAACACAGTGACAGTGTTAACCTCCATGCTGCTTGCTTGCTTCGGCTGCCATAGAAACAGGGGGAGGGGGAGGTTTAGGTATTTGGGAGGAGGGGGGAAGCAGTGCTGGAGATGTCTCCTCATGTATCTGATTAGAGGGTTAGGGAGGGAAGTTCTCATCATATGTTGCGTGGCTGAATGGACATGTTTATAGCCGGCTCAAGGTCAACTGTTTCTGCAGACCAGATGCAGAGGCTCCACCTGAAGAGGTGCCCACATGACAACTGGGGGGCATCGGGATTGGATGGCCAGCTCGGGTCTTTGGGAGGAGGGTTTTGGGATTACTTTCTATATGTAACTTTCGCGCCTTTGCCTCAGATCTTGCTTTTAACTTGTTGCTATCAGTTCTTATCCAGTAAAAGTACCTTTCTCTACCATTATGGAGTTGGGGTCTTTCTTTCCTGGACTTTGAGTGGAGGCACATCTGACATTAAGCAAGATCTGCTTTACTGGCCAACCCGGATAAAACCTTCTACCATGGGGACTAAGCAAAAATATGTCTAGCCCAGGCAGTGATCAGGAGGACCTGGGAGCTGCTGGGTTGACTCCCCCCCAGTCCCGTCATGGCTGGCAGAGATCGGAGTGGGTGTGTGAGCCACTGATTGAAGAGAAGCCGGTCAAAGTAAGGCACACTGTGGAAGCACAACAGAAGCATGAGTTGTACAAATCTAGAGCCATCTGTGCAATGACTGCAGTATCTGCATATTTGTACAACATTCTGTGCCAAAATTGGCCTGACCAGTCGTCTTCAGACACACTACACCTAGTTTTAATATGATTAACTAATGTTTAGGTCTTTGTCAATGATGACAGATGAACAACATGCTAGTGCCATTTGGTTTCTTGAATTCTCAATCTGAAATATAAAAGTGAATACATATAATCATGGAACATTTAGTGGTTAGTTTTGTTTTTCTGATACAAACATGACAAATTATGTGTATGTTGAATAAATTGTAGGCATTAAGTGGAAAATATTAAGCATTTAAAAATTAAAAAATGGTGACTATGATGAAAATCGTATCTATTTTAATTGTTGCATTCATTACAGATCAGTGCAAGATGGCAAAATAACACTCAAATTGTATCAAATGCTATTGTAAGAAATGTTAACGTTAGTATTTACAAAATACTTTTCTTGTGAAATAGCACTAAGAAATTTTAAAAGCAAGTAATAATTTTAAAAGACCTGGCAGGAAATTGAAAAGAAAGATCAGAGAGTACCAAATCAATGTATTAATAATATGAATCTACATAAATTTATCCATAAAATATCAATCAAATAGCAATCCAGGAGCTTCAAAACAAATATTGGTTCAAACTAAATTTTGCTCTGGACACTGGCTGTTCTGATTCTTTTGGATAATTTCAGTAAACTACAAAAGTCCATTCCCAGATGATTAGTATGGGTTTTCAAACAAATTTTTGTTAGAAGTGGGATTTGATAAAGTGAAAGCTGAAACTTAAACCTTTGCCTTAGATATTGGCATCCAGACAGATCATGTAGCCTCCATGAGATTCTTCAGCCTGACGATAATAAGAAAGAGAAATTGTAACAAATTGTAACAACATACTCATCTCAAAGCAAATTCCCCTATCTGCAGTTCAAGAAACCCATCCTCACCCATCCGCAACTCATAGCCGTTCCTGCAGGATTCTATATCTTGACTTGAACTGACCTGGTTGAACAGAGGAGCAGTACTCTTCTTTCAGATCGATGCCCAGAGATCACAAGAAGTTGCAAATGCCCATCTATCACCACTGTATTAGAGCAAGTCATTTTCTATCAAAGTATTGTGTTTTCTCCTCTGTTTATAAATCATCTCTTTTTTTGAATGTTGTTTCTCTATATAATAGAATCTGATGCTTGCTCCACTTACTGTAATGTCATTAATATTTTCAGAAATTCTAATTATGCACGCAAGAAGCAATAAAGGCAGAATAAAAATAATGGGAGAAGATGGCATTCTTCTTTTTTTATCACAATATAAACATAACCAAGGAACCCCCAAATAATTAAACTGTCAATGGTCTGACTAGCGAACCCAACAAAACGAACTCTCGGGGTCTTTGAATCCCGAAAAGTAAAACTTTATTGAATACACCATCTTGCAACTGAAGAAGCAAAACCAGCTCTGCTTTTCCCGCACGAAAGCTTGCTTAGTTAAACAATAGATTCCCTTTCTCCCACCCCTCAAGTGTTCTCATAGTCCAATAGTAGAACTTCTTTTTGTTATGGGAACAGTCCACTTCTCCATCGAGCACCTGAGGTAGTGACCTTGGCATTTTGCAGCCTCTCACAGTCCATGAACAACATCTTGGCATCCTATTTCCTCCATTCACATTCCATCCCTCGCCCCTTATCATTGGCAAGTTGAAAAGCGATAGGAGCTAGAAGGCAATAAGCAATTCAATCTTGACATGCCAACCCCCTGGAAGAAGGGTAGACCTGGAAAAATATTAAACACAAAATAACATTGTTACTCAGAAATCCTTAGCGTTCAATGCAGTAGTGAAATCTAAAAATTTTCCCTACTGGTTCTGTGGGCATGGCTTGGTGGGCATGGCTTGGTGGGCGTGTGACCGAGTGGGCATGGCCAACTTGACGTCACTCACATCACTCACTGTTAGAGCCAGGAGCTGCACATTCTGAAGCATATTCAGTCCTTCTGAAGCCCCCAACGCTTTGACTTTCCCTCCGCCATCTGGCTTGACTGCCCAAGTGAACCTCGGAGCCTTCTCTTGCCCCGCTCTCCATCCTGGAGGGCCGCACATCCCCCCCACCAATCCTCCGTACAAACCGCCCACCCCATTTCTGCAAAGGCAGAGCCCCCCCCCCTTGCAGGGCAATCCAAAGAGGGGAGGGGGATGCTGTAGAAAAGGCCGCCTTCCACCCATGCCTCCCATGCCGGCTCCGCAGGGCTTGGGGCTCCGAAGCAGCCCACTGGCTTCCCACCCGGCCACCTGCCTGCTCTCTTTGACCACTGGCACCACTCCGGGAACTTGGCTTGCGGAGTCTGGCACTCCAGGGGAAGGAGGCTCAGCCACGGTGCCGTTTCCCGCCAGCGAAGAAGCGGAGCGAGAGGGGTGGAAGCCGCCACTGGCCAGCGAGGCAGCAGCCCCCCATGCAGGGAGAGGGCCAGGCCCGGCCGTGCCACCGCGGAGCTTTCCCTTCAGCCTGGGCGGCGGCGCTTACCCGGGCAGGCCAGTGTGGGTACCCATCATCTTGACGAAGACCAGGTCGACCCACTTGTAGTCGCGTGGCTGGCCAGAGCGGAACATGGCACAGGCAGAGAGGCCAATGCAGCCCCCACCGAGGCCACCCTGGCTGAGCGATCACCGCACCTCACCAGCAACAGGTGCGCCAGGGCCACCTTGCCCGTCTTCGCTGCCTCCGTGCGCTGCATGTGGAAGGGGCCACTGCCACTCTTGCCACCCTCCCTCCCCGCCTGGCTGCAGACGTCCACCTGCCCAAAGCAACCTCCCAAAGCAACCCCACCGCCATTTGCTTTAGTTTCGTGGTGGGAGAAGGAAAAAAGCGAACGGCGAGGAGGTTGCTTCAGGAGGTTGCTTCAGGCAGGCAGATGTCTGCAGCCAGGTGTGGAGGGAGGGTGGCAAGAGCAGTGGCAGCCCTTTCCACACGCAGCGCACGGAGGCGGTGAAGGCAGGCAAGGCGGCCCCGGCGCACCTGTTGCTGGGGAGGCACGGCGATCGCTCGGCCAGGGTGGCCTCGGCAGGGGCTACATCGGCCTCTCCACCCGCGCCATGTCCCGCTCTGGCCGGCTGCGCGACTACAAGTGGGGCGACCTGGTCTTTGCCAAGATGAAGGGCTACCCGCACTGGCCCACCTGGGTAAGTGCTGCCGCCCAGGCCGAAGGGAAAGCTCCGCAGTGGCGTGGCCGGGCCTGGCCCTCTTCCCCGCATGGGGGGCTGCTGCCCAGGCAGCCGCTGGTGGCTTCCGTGCCTCTCGCTCCGTTTCTTCACCAGCGGGAAGCAACTCCACAGGCCGAGTTCCCAGAGTGGTGCCGGCGGTCGGCCGGGCTGATCCGCAAAGAGAGCTTTTGATTGCCCTGAAGTGGGGGCTCTGCCTTTGCAGAAATGGGGTGGGCGCATGTGCAGCAGCCCTGGGACATCCGCTTGCCCTCCTGGAGCACCGCTGCTGTCGCCCCTCTCAGCGTCTGCATTTCTACCAAGGGCCGCCCGCCTACCCACTGGCCAGCCGGGCTTGACGCCGACCTCAGAAGGCAAGCGGGCATGGGGGACTGCCAGGAAGGCCGCGTGGAAGGCAGGGAACCATGTCAGGGCTGCGGGCCACGGGGAATGGAGTAGGGAAGGCAGGTTGGGACGGTGGGGGGGCAGGGGCAGTTAGGTAGGTAGCGACTTCGCAGGCTTACCTGGCAGGCAGATCAGGGGCTCAGTGCTTCAGGCAGGCAAGCTACAGAGCAGAGACTGGGCAGGGCAGGGCGAGCAAGCAGCGACCGGGGGATCGGTTCGGGGGCATGGCCAGCCAGCCGTTGCTACCAGTTCAGCAAACCAGGCCACATGTCCGATAATGGTTCTCCTGAGCCGGTCCGAACCGGTAGCATTTCACCCCTGGTTCAATGGTCCTTTTGGATGCTGAGGGTATTTAGCATGAAACTTTCTTACTAGCTTGTCTGCACTAACATTATGGGCCATTACCCACTCAGAATCCGCTGAGGGATAACCTTTCCACTGTAATAAGTATTGTAATTTCCCTTTAAAATATCTTGAGTCCAGTATTTTCTTAATTTCATAGTGTTCCTCACCACCCACTACAAAAGGCATTGGGGGCTCCTTTTCAACTGGTCTTAGTTTACAGCCTTGGAGAGGTTTTAACAGATTGCAGTGGAACACTGGATGGACCTGTCTGAAGCCTTTTGGTAACCACAGTTCTACTGTGACTGGGTTTATAATTTGAATGATTGGGAAGGGTCCTATAGACTTGGGACCTAGTTTCTTACAGGGTTGCCTCAGCTTTAGATATTTGGTAGTAAGTATACTTTATCCCCAATACTAAATTTCTTTTGTGGGGCTCTTTTCCATTCAGCCTGCTTCTTTTGTGACTCCCTGGCTTTATTCAATGCCTTTTGTACATGCCCCCAGATGGCTTTTAGGGTATCCATCCATTTATATAGAGATACTAAAGAGGGAGGTTCCCTCGGAAACTCTGGCATTGGTACAAACTTTATTCCCGTGGCTACTTTCAATGGGGTGAACTCAGTGCTATATGCACAGAGTTATTATAAGCCACTTCTGCGAAAGGTAGGCACTCCGCCCAATTAGTCTGCTGATAGTTTACATAGCAATGTAGCAATAGCAATAGCAATAGCAATAGCAATAGCACTTAGACTTATATACCGCTTTATAGTGCTTTACAGGCCTCTCCAAGCGGTTCACAGAGTCAGCATATTGCCCCCAACAATCTGGGTCCTAATTTTACCCACCTCGGAAGGATGGAAGGCTGAGTCAACCTTGAGCCGGTGAGATTTGAACCATTGAACTGCAGCTAGCAGTCAGCTGAAGTAGCCTGCAGTACTGCACTCTAACCACTGCGCCACCTCAGCTCAATGTAACTATTGATCTACTATTGCATTAGCTCATTCTGATGCTGTTAGTACTTGGATGGAATCCTGAGCTAAATCCCTGGAAGGAGCCTATTAGCTTTACAAACTCCCACCAGAAATTTGCTATAATTGCACACACACACACCCCCAGTCAAAGATGATGCATCTTGGGACTCCATGCAGCTGATAAATGTGCTGCATAAACACCTGGCTGAAGGAATCTTTGGACATGCCACAAAGTGCACTTGCTTTGAGAACAGGTCAACCACAGTCCAAATCATGGTATTCCCAGTACTCTTGGACAATTCCACAATAAAGTCCATGGCAATCTCTTCCCATGGATTGTTAGGATTGACCACCAGTTGCAGCAGTCCAGGAGGCTTCCCTGGCAATCGTTGCATGGCAGCTTGTTACATAGCTTTCTATGGAGGGGGACGGGGATGATGTCATGGCAACACGACACATCTCCACAGGGCTCTGTGGGATCGCACCGAAATTTGAACTGCAAGGAGGTTCAGATGGACCTAAATCACCTCGGAGGGGTGATGAAGTAAGAGAGCACACTCCGTCGATCTCAGGGAGTCCGCAATCTCCCTGATTGATCCGGAGAAGGCTCTAAATCCGGCAGGAAGAAAAAGACGGCCATTGTGTGCCTGACTGAAGCTGTGACAGCCGTCCAATGAAGAAAGCATGAAAGACTCAGGAACGGTGTGAACGATCTGGGTGAGAGATTTCTAACTTCTAACTTCTATTGAGAAATGAGCCCCCTGAAAATTAGCTGGGTGAAAGTGGGAATTGTTTTCCTTCCACCTCCCAAGAAAAGCAGTGAGCAAGCCTGAGAGCCATTTTTGAAACCGGAAAGAAAGACAAGAGAACTTTTTAAAAGAGTGAAAGAACTTTGAAACTAGGAAGCTGGACTGGGGACCTCAAATATAATATTGACTAACTTGGAAGCTTTCAGGGACTATAAAATTTGGACTTAGAGAACCTTTTTTTGAAAAACTTGGACTGGATAATACAATATAAAATAAAAAGGAAGGAAAGGGAGAGAAGCAGAGTAACAGTGACACCTACAGGCAGAAGGAAATGTTGAGAGGTGCAAGTGAGAAAGGAAAAGAAAACATAACCTTCAGAGGCTGAAGAAGATAAAAGACTGCTTGTTAAAACAAATAACACCTGCACCAATAAGCTGTTCATGTTAGATAGCTGAGACAGAGAGTGAAACACTGAGACTTTTTAAAAGAGTCAGCTCTTGGAACTTAAGCAGAAGCTAATAAGAGCTGAGGTGGCGCAGTGGTTAGAGTGCAGTACTGCAGGCTACTTCAGCTGACTGCTAGCTGCAGTTCAGCAGTTCAAATCTCACCGGCTCAAGGTTGACTCAGCCTTCCATCCTTCCGAGGTGGGTAAAATGAGGACCCAGATTGTTGGGGGCAATATGCTGACTCTGTGAACCGCTTAGAGAGGGCTGTAAAGCACTATAAAGCGGTATATAAGTCTAAGTGCTATTGCTATTGCTAAGCTAAACAGATAAAGCGAATAGAAGCTGAGAACAGCAAAATATTTTCCTTTTCTTTTACTTTCTGTTCTATGAACTCTCCCTCTGAAGATATAAGACAGTTGATGGTTGAATTCTGGGGCTTGGTGGGCCTATGTGGATTACAAACTTAATCAGAGAAGAAAAGAATACTTTTTGAAGAATGAAGGGGCTAACAGTCTAATAACTCTTGGATTACAATTTATATTTTTGCTTTCCTCTTGGATTATAATTAACAATCTCACTTCTTGTTTTTTGTGGATTATAATTACGCTCCTCTGGGATTACAATTAAAAAAAACAGTGTCTTTTTTTGGAGATTGACGATAAGAAGAAGGAATAAGGAAAAAGGGATACTGTGACATTGAATACTCTGACTCCTGAATAGCTTTGTAAAAGGGGAAATTGGAAGGAGACAGTGAAGTTGGCGGTCAATACTGGGGCTGTAGGGGTATTGTAGTTATTATTTTCAATAATTGGTTTAAAGCATCTCAAAATAAAGAAAACTACATCTGCGCCATCCTCAACATCAGCAGCAGCAGCATCTAGTCCAGCAGGTCAAAGGTCATTGGACATTATGTTGCAGCAAGAGAAAATGAATATGATGCAGTCAGAGATGAAAGTTATGCTTCAAGCCATGCATGAAGACATTAAGGAAAGAATAGGAAAAGTAGACGACAAAATAGAGAATATTCAACAAATAATGACTAAAAATGGACAACTCATTCAGAAAGTAGAAGAGAAAGCTGAACAAACAGAGAAAAGAGTGGAAGAGGTTGATTACAGACTTATCCTGGCAGACAAAAGGCATGAGAAAAAAATAATATCACTTGATATGGATAAGGCTGATTATTATTTGCGGTTTCAGAATATTGAGAAAGAAAAGGGAGAAAACCTGGCGGAGATAATGGCAGAGCTGCTGGCAAATGCTTTAGAGGTGACCAAAGAAAAGGTGCTCACTGAGATGCATGAATTATTTAGAGTCTACGCCAGATATGCAACAAGAAACAGACTCCCCAGAGAGGTACATGTGAGATTCACTAAAAAAGCAATAAAAACAGAGATACTACAAAGAGCGAGAGATGACCCTTTAAAATACAAAGGGAAATAAATAGTAGTCCTAAAACAGATCCCCAGAAGAGTAAGAGATATAAGAAAGGAATATCAATTTCTGACAAGACAGCTCTTTAAAAATGGAGTAAATTTTAGATGGCTGATACCGGAGGGAATACTGGTGATCTGGATGGAGCAAAGACATAGACTGGATTCCATAGAAAAATCAGAACAATTTTATGATCATTATTTTGGATTACAAGAAGAAAAGAGAGTAAGAGAGGAAAAAGAAGAGAGACAACAAGAGGAAGCCATAGGAGAGAGAGATACACAACAAAAAGAAGACGAAAGAGAGTTAGAGGAAATAGCAAAGAGAGAAGGAGCAAAGGCAAAAGAACAGAGAGAGACAAGAGCGATGAGAACAACAAAACCCATCTATAAGTAAAACCATGGAAGAAGAAATAAAATTACTGTCAATTAATATAAATGGACTGAATTCTTCTATAAAAAGGAAAAGGATTTTTTAGTAAACTAGAAAAATAAAAGTTGGATATAATTTGCCTGCAAGAGGTTCATATTAAAAAACAACACAATAAACTATTGGGATATCCCAAAATTGGGAAACTATACACCTCTCTATCACAATATAAGAAGAAAGGAGTAGCCCTTTACATAAAAGAAACAATAAATGTTAAGCAAATTTTTACGGATTGATGGTGGAAATAACAATGAATTACAAACAGATACTCTTGGTAGCAATTTATGCACCAAACAGCAATCAAGAGGACTTTTATGGTAAACTCCATAAGAAAATAATGGAATTGGAGTATGAAAATATATGTGTAGTAGGAGACTTTAATGCAATTGTAGATGCGGAACTGAATTATAAAACTAGGAAAGTAAATAAAAAAGCTAGGAAAACACTTCCAAAGGCTTTCTTTAAAATGGCGGAAGAATTAGGTATCCAAGATGTATGGCGAGAGATACATCCTAAGGAAAATCAATATTCATTCTATTCAAATAGGCATATGTTTTGGTCAAGAATAGATATGATATGGATGTCAGCTGAACTAAAATCTAATGTACAAGAAATAAACATAGAAACAAGTACTTGGGTAAAACTAGGAAAGTAAATAAAAAAGCTAGGAAAACACTTCCAAAGGCTTTCTTTAAAATGGCAGAAGAATTAGGTATCCAAGATGTATGGCGAGAGATACATCCTAAGGAAAATCAATATTCATTCTATTCAAATAGGCATATGTCTTGGTCAAGAATAGATATGATATGGATGTCAGCTAAACTAAAATCTAATGTACAAGAAATAAACATAGAAACAGTAATTGGGCAGACCACAATCCAATAAAAGTTAAATGGAAAGGACAAAAAAGAAAATTAAGATGGATGTTGAACCAATCAATATTAAAAGATAAAGAATTTATTCAATGCATGGAAAAAGAACTAGACTTTTTCTTTAAAGAGAATAGAAAAGAAGAGACCTCATTACAAAACATATGGGATACAGCTAAGGCAGATATTAGAGGTTTAGCTATAACTTATATGGGAAAGAAAAATAAGAAGAAGAAACAAAACCAAAAGATATGAGAAGAAGAATATAAGAGGCTAGAGACAGAACTACAAAAGGAACCACAAAAAAAGAATCTAAAAAAACCAAATGGAATTAATAAAACATAAGTTGAATTTAATAGATAAAGAAGAATTAGCACAAAAAATTAAGA
>QLTV01001119.1:4121510-4135707 GCA_003457575.1 Thermophis baileyi
CCAATCATGTAGGGGTCCAGAGATGCCATAAGATTTTAGTTTCAGAAGTAGTTTGTCGTATACCACTGAATCAAAGGATTTACAAAAGTCTCTGTAAATTGCGTCTATTGCTTTACCCTGATAGAGATGTGTAGTACATATGATTTTGCAGAGTAGGAGTTGCAGATTACAGGATAATTTTTTCCTGAAACCAAATTGTTTGTTAGAAAGTAGGTTGTTAGTTTCTAGGTGGAGGGTAATGGATTGGTTTATGATTGATTCCATGACTTTGCAGGTGACGCAACATAATGAGATTGGTCTGTAATTTTCGACGTTGCTGGGATCTCCTTTTTTGAAGATAGGGATGACTGTGGCTAGTGACCATAAGTTGGGTAAGGAGCTAGTCCTGAAAGATTTATCGAAAATTATGCTAAGAGGTTCAGCTAGGGCTGTGGAGAGCTTTTTTAAGAAATATGCACATAGTCCATCAGGTCCAATAGATAGAGATGGTTTTAGGTTGCGTAATGCCTTTCCATTTGTGTGGAAAACATGTACCCACTCCCCTTAATGAAAGACATGCTGGCCTATCTAGCAAAAGGAAAGATCTTCACCAAGCTAGACCTGAGGGAGGCATACTACAGGGTGAGGATCAAAGAGGGAGATGAGTGGAAGACTGCTTTTAACTGCCCACTGGCAGCTTCCAATTCAAAGTAATGCCATTCGGGCTCCAAGCACCTGTACAAGGGGGTCCTAGTGTACTTAGATGACATTCTCATCTTCACCAAAACGATGGAGGAGCACATCAAACTGGTCCACCAGGTACTCAAGAAACTCCTGGTTGCAAACCTATATGCCAAGCTATCCAAATGCGAGTTCCATAAGACCCACCTCGACTACCTAAGCTATTGAGTGTTGAGTGAGGGGGTAGAAATGGACCCAGGAAAAGTAAAAGCCATCCTGGAGTGGCAACTCCCTCACACCCGCAAGCAACTGCAGAGCTTTTTGGGGTTTGCAAACTTCTACTGGCAATTCATCCCCTCTTTTGCCAAAACAGCCTTGCCCATCACCAAACTGCTAAAAACAGGGAAAGCGGGGGGAGGGGGGACCACAACCCAGCCAGCCACTAGAGTGGACTGTGGAGTGGACTGTGGAGTGCCAGGGAGCATTTGAGAAACTCAAACGGCTATTCGCGGAGGAACCAGTCCTAAAGCACCCAAACCCCAAGGAGCCATTCATCATTTAGGCAGATGCCAGTGATGTAGCCATAGGGGCAGTCCTCCAGAAGAACAAGAAGGGGAACCTCTAACCATGTGCCTACACCTCCAGAAAACTCACCGACACTGAACGAAAGTGGGCAGTGTGGGAGAGAGGCTTTTGTCGTCCGTTGGGCACTATTAACCTGGCGGCACATCCTAGAAGGGAGCCAAGTGCCATTTGAAATATGGACTAATCACAAAAATCTGGAGGCCCTTAGGACCCCTTGGAAACTCTCCCCCAAACAAGTTTGATTGGTGCAGTATTTTAACCAATTCGACTTCACGCTGAAATACATCCCAGGAGGGAAAAACTTCCTAGCAGATGCCTTGTCCTGAATGCCCCAGTACAAGAGTAAGTGTGAAGAGGTGGTCAATGCCATAATTCCCATCCCCCAGAAGGCAGCACAAGTCACTACAAGGAAACAGATTCGGAGGCGATCGAGCGAGCCGGGGGAAGAGATAACTCAAAAGCTCAGAGCAAACCGACCCGATTCAGGGACAACCAACAACTCCTGACCTCCCAAGATGCATTGGCATGGAAAGATCCCAAATTGTACATTCCCAGCACCCTCTGGGGTTTGGACACGCTCTGGGTCCAAGTTCTGCAAAGAAGCCACGACTTCAAGCAAGCCGGCCACTTTGGATTCCTAAAGACATGGCATCTTGTACGAAGACAATTTTGGTGGCCAGCAATGAAAAAGGACATTGAAAGCTATGTAAAAAGCTGTGCGACATGCGCAGCAATTAAAAAAAGACCTGGAAAACCCCCAGGATTGTTACAAGTGGCTGAACAGTTATAACCCTGGGAGGAAATAGCAATGGACTTTATCGTGGAATTCCCAGAAAGTGGGGGAAACACTGTAATTTGGACAATGATTGATCTTTTTTCCAAACAGGCTCATTTCATCACCTGCTGTAGCCTCCCTTCAGCCCATAAACTGGCTAAGCTATTCCTGAAGCACATTTACCGACTGCATGGAGTCCCAAAGAGGATCATATCTGACCAGGGGTCCAGTTTATGGCCAAATTCTGGAGGGAGTTCATAAAGTCAATTGGGTCTTCCCAGGGGCTTAGTTCAGCTTTTCATTCGAGTACTAACGTGGTGGCGGAACGTACGAACGCAATGATAGAGCAGAACTTGAGGTACTATGTAAACTACCAACAAACCAATTGGGCTGATCTGCTACCTTTCACTGAGGTGGCATACAACAATGCTGTACATAGCAGCATGGGCTTCATGCCTTTCAAGGTGGCCACAGGGGTAGAGTTTGTCCCAATGCCTGAGTTTCCTTAGGAGCCCCCTTCCTCAGTAAGCCTGACTGAATGGGTAGACTCCCTGCAGGAGGCTTGGGGGAATGTGAAACTGGCACTCGCCAAAGCCACCAAGATGCAAAAAGAGCAGGCAGACAAAAGGCAATCCTCCCAGAAGCCATTTCACATAGGGAAGAAAGTTTACCTCTCCACCAAATACCTGAAACTAAAGCTGCCATCTAGAAAACTGGGTCCTAAGTTTATAGGACCTTTTCCCATCATAAAAATCATTACCGATGGAGCTGAAACTCCCACGCCTGTTGGGGAAAATAAACCCGGTTTTCTACAGTAGTTTATTGAAGCTGGTAATAGGCTCAGAGCTAAGGCCAGTAGCTTGGGAAGCCCCAGGTCCCATTGCAGTGCAGGGGGAGACCCATTACGAAGTAAAAAAGAATCCTGGATTCTAGACTGTACAAGGGGAGGTTACAGTACTTAGTACAGTGGAAAGGCTACCCCCTTTCAGAAGCCACTTGGGTGGAGAGGGTGTGGCCAGCGTTTCCATGCCATGACATTTCCCTCAGAAGCTCCGTGGGAAACACCGAACTTTCGGCAGCTTGGGGGCCCAGATCTATCAGAATCTGGACTGGAACTCCCCTGGAGGGGGAGGGAAGAAGTGAGGCACCTGTCAGTAACCCGAAGGGTAAGGCAAACCCCCAGGGAAACCGACACCAGCCTCTCGACCAGCAGCAGTAAAGGGGCAACGAGTCACCCTTAGCGGAAACGGCCACGAACGGAATGATGGAAACAGAGATCGTGAACTGTCTGGGTAAGAAGATTTAAGTGTTGGTGCAGGAGTGGAGAAAAAGTACAATGTTGGAGTCGGGCGAGTGACTGGCCAATTTAAATACAGAATAACTTAAAAGAGAACAACATAACCCACCCCTGAAACCAGGGGATAGATTTAGATTTGGTTTTCCATTGAAACTATGCCGATATGATGTACTCATTAAAGAAGATATTTGAGAAGGAGCCAAGTCTCAGAGTTCTGATTTGCTTGAGTTTATTAGTCAGAGCCTTGACAGATATATTGATCTTCAATTAGTATTTATGTTTCTCTTTACCTGTAAACTCATTCATATTTTTAATCTATATAGATGAGTATATTAATATGAATTAAAATATTTACATCTATTAAGAATTTGGAGAAGGGATGGTAATGATAATTTTTTCAAAATATATGAAAGAATTCATACACTAAATAAAACCATGTTTTACTGATTTCCTTTGATATATTACAGCATATAAGAAATATACGGAATTTATTCCAATTATTTGCCAAACTGTTATAGCAAAACATTTTAGCATAGAACTTTCATAATTACTGATGACATATTATCAATATACTGTATAACAAATTTACCAGAGTATTAGCCACTTTTATGCTCAGAATGTCTATTATTTGATAAGACAGACCAATGGATTCAGTATTGAATACAATATTAAAGGAAATAAAGGAAATTTTATGAGTTTCATGAGACACCCTAAATATAAGGAAATAATTTTATTAGTAAAACAGCTAGGGAATTGAAATATTACATTTTAATTTGCTTAATTAAAAAAATCTTTATTTGGCCACAACTTGCTCCAAAGTTTTTCATCGCATCATTTAATGCATCCATGTCCAGCAAGCCTGCTGCAAACCCTGCAAATTCCAGGATTTCTAAATGTACATTTATACCGATTTTTAAGGTGCCCACTTTCCAACGACTCTATAGGGCTTACAAAAGAGTTAAAACAATAACCATCCATGAAAGCAAAATTAAAAAAAAGTCTCAGGGAGGGAGGGAGCAGAACAGTAACAGTTAAACAATATCAACTGAAGACTGTCATGGCTAAGGCAGATTAGCTCCAGCTGTCTCCCTTCCCTTGTGGAAGGTGAAACATGGTTCCCTGGATTTTATTAATACTCTTTCAGCTGAAAAAAAGCTTCACAACCATTTTGGTACAGGTAGTAGTGGATTTGTTTCTCAAGATGACTCATTTTATTTCTTCCAAAGGACTAGTCTCAGCTCAGTTGATAACACAACACTTTTATACCACACTGTGGGGTACTGTGGGGCCTATGATCTCAGACTGTGGTTCTCAATTTACATCCATGTTTTGAAAGTCCTTTTCTATTTACTGGACATTTCTATTCATTTGTCATCCTCTCATCACCTGCAATCTAATGAATAATCAGAGAAGACAAATGCATTATATGAACACTATTTGTGGTGCTATGTTTCTTATTAGTGAGACAATTAGACATATTGTCTCTTGTAGAATTTGTAACTTGCTGCATTCTTTCATTGGCACATTTCCCTTTCAAATCTGCTTAAAATTCTCTGTCCAACATCTTGCCTTTCAGAGCTCCTGCATCCATTGCTCCTCAGGCCTCAGACTTCCCCTGGGAGAGACAGGCTGGTCACATTGTTTTAAAGGGACAATTAAGATTTGGCACATGTATGGAGGGGCAAAATAACAGCAAGATTGTGGTGCCAGGTTTGATATGGCTTCCCACCAGAGGTGGGTTCCTCCCGGTTTGGACCAGTTCGCCCGAACCGGTAGCGACTCGCTGGTGACGTCAGTGATGTCACAGATCCAGTTCGGTTGGTGCCGGTCCGTGGGTGCCGCCATATTTTTTCTTAATTTTTTTTTTAAAAAATGAAATTTTTCCCGGTTTTTTTTCTTCTGCGCATGCGCAGAAACTGAGTTTCCGGCACTGCACATGCGTCACCATCTTGTTTTTGGCTTTTTTTTTTTTTGGATTTTTCGGCACTGCGCATGCGCACACATGCCAAGACGCGACCACGCTGCGCGGGAGGAAGCGAACTGGCAGCGAAGTAAGTTAGAACCCATCCCTGCTTCCCACTACATTTACACCTTCTTCCCATCTGTCTACTTAAGCTGGACAATGTCTATTGGGCATTTCCGTTACATATTAAATTAGCCCAGTGGCCTTCTGGCTGCAGTTACCTGCTTCCATGAAGTATGAAATATGAAGTACATCCAGTATTTCATCAGTCACCTGTCCTTATTTGCCACCTATTCGTCTCTTGGTTCTGGTGGATGTGGGTCATGGAATGTATTTCAGTCTTGAGCCAGAGAAAGATGCTTAGAATATCTCTAGAAGAGCTATCCTGAATCAGAGAGATTATGTGAGGATGTCCATGCACCACACAATTTATCTGCCATCTGAAATTCCCCAAGCATGACTGGTAAGTACAAGACTTACAATATGGGTGGACTGGCTTTTAATCAGAATAGAGCTGGAAGGGACCTTGGAGGTCTTCTAATCTAACCTCCTGCTCAAGCAGGAGACCCTAGGGCAGTGATGGTGAACCTTTTTGGCACCGAGTGCCGAAAAGGAAGAGCGTGCACGTGCGCTCATCTGGGCCGCAACCCAGAAGAGGAGCTGCCCAGGGGGCATGCATGCACCAGAAAAAGAACTTCCGGTTTCTGGCGGGCAGATGCGCATCGGCAAGCTAGTCTTCCGGTTTCTGGCACGCATGTGGGCGCGACAATCAGCTGGCTGGTGCGCATGCTCACGCCGGAAAATGGAAGACCAGCTCTTCCAGTTTCCGGCACTGCTGCATGCAGAAAGGCCAGCTGATCGTCACGCACGCATGCATGCCAGAAACTGGAAGAGGAACAGGCGCCGCTGCGCATGCCAGGCGACATGGCTCCGTGTGCCACTTCGGCCACGCGTGCCATAGGTTCGCCATCACGGCCCTAGGGCCTATATTATTTCAGACAAGTGGCGTCCAGACTCTTCTTAAAAACCTCCAGTGATGAAGCATCCACAACTTCTGAGGCAAGCTGTTCCACTGGTTAATTGTTCTCATTGTCAGGAAGTTTCTCCTTAATTCCAGGTTGCCTCTCTCCTTGATTAGTTTCCATCAATTGTTTCTTGTTCTGCCCTCTGGTGCTTTGCAAAATAAGTTGACCCCCTCCTCTTTGTGGTAGCCCCTCAAATACTGGAACACTGCTATCATATCACCTGTAGTCCTTCTTTCTCTAGACTAGCTATACTGAATTCCTGCAACCGTTCGTGTTTTAGTCTCCAGGCCTTTAATCATGTACTTGGTAGAGATGATAGGATGGTGACCCAGAGAGGGCAGAGATTGTCAACTATTTTACTTCATTCTTCTTTCCTGGACTTATTACAGATTAACAGTTGGTAGGGACCTTTTAGGTCATCTAGTCCAACCCCCCGCCCAAGCAGGAGACCATTTCTGACAAATGGCAGTCCAATCTCTTCTTGAAAGAAAAAGAGGGCTGTGTTCAGATAGACCTAGGCCAGAAGAGTTGACAGAAGCAGCAACTCTACAGGAAGAAAAGGCTGTTGCTTCTTTTTCTGACACTGTCAACATTATTTCTCATACTCTTTAAGGGCCATGTTGGTTTCTTTCATCCATCGTACCTAAACCAGCAGATTAGAATAAATATACCATTGCAATAATTTCAATTTCTTCCAGTTAATCCATAAAAAATTAACTACTTCTACATGCACTTTTTTCTTATTTTTCCCCAGCATTTTTTTAAAGTTTCCTAAAATTATTCCCAACTTTACTTTTTTTTAAAGATGGATTCTTTCTACCACCTCTTCTTTCAATACTGGGCCATCTTAGTCAATCTCTTTTCTATATTGGCTACATTTTGAAAGAGTACTATTCTTTTTCTTTCAACCCTCGTCCTTCCAAAAGAAACCTTATAGGCCAGTGATGGCAAACCTTTTTCTCGTGTGCCGAAAGCGCGCGTGCGTGCCGGCACCCATAATGCAATGCTTCCCCCCTGCACATGCGCGCATGACCCCATTCACCCTGCCCCTGCACGTGTGACATCCCCACGCTCGCCTGCCCCCCACACATGTGCGCGCAGCCCCCTGCCCATTTTGGTCCTAGTAGGCCTCCCTGCAGCCTCCTGGGACCAAAAACAGGCCGTGGGGGGGGCCCTGCACCCCACGCCCCGTTTTGGGCCTAGCAGGCCTCCCTGCAGCCTCCTGGGACCAAACATGGGCTGCAGGGGGGGCGCCACACCTGCCCACACTCCTCCCGTCCCCTGCACATGTGACCCTTGCTCCTGCACCCCCCTGCGCATGCACGCACGCACATGCAGGTCCCCCACGCATCCCTGAAAATCAGCTGGCTAGCAGGAGGCGCGCGCGCATGCACGGTGGAGCCAAGCTGGGCGACGGCTCACATGCCTGCAGAGAGGGCTCTGCGTGCCAGGTGTGGCACTCATGCCAAAGGTTCGCCATCACGGATATAGGCCTTTAGATTAGTAAACTACTATTTTTCTAGTGGAATCACCTACAGCCACAGAAAATTAAAATTAGAAGGAACCTTAGACATCGTTTACTCAAGCTCTTGCTCAGGATGCATTAGGCTATCTCTGACTGAACCTTTTATTGTAGTTTTAATCCCCTGGTTCTGGGGTAATATATAGTAGAATAAGTTCATTCCTTCTTCTATGTGAGAAACCCTCCCCCCCTCTCTCTGGCAGTTCTCTGGACTCATTTAATTTTTTCATTGTCTTTTAAAACTATGGAACTCACAGCTGAGTACCACACACATAATGCAGTTATTTTCTAGTAAATTCCACTCTGTTTATTTCAGCCCACTGCTAAAGCCTGTGTAGAATTTTTTTTGTGTGTTTTCAGTCACACTTACCAGGTTTGGATCAAGTTCAAACTTTTTGACTATCAGGAGACACTTCATCAGTGTGTTGAACTCCAGGTAACCCACAACATTTTAGAACTAGTAAGCAATTACCGTATTTTTCGGAGTATAAGACACACTTCCCCCCCCCAAAAGAGGGTGGAAATGTTGGTGCGTCTTATACACCGAATACAGCCATTTTTGGCCTTCCGAAGCCCCACCCCACGCGAAAACGGGTGCGCAGAGGGTTTGGGAGGTCTGCAGTGTGCTCCTGGGGGCTGGCGGAGGGCAAAAACACTGTTTTTGTGAAAAATGGGCCGTTTTTTGCCCGTTTTTCACAAAAACGGGGTGCACAGAGGGTTTGGGAGGTCTGCAGTGTGCTCCTGGGGGCTGGGGGAGGGCAAAAATGCCATTTTTGCAAAAAATAGGCAAAAAACGGCCCCTTTTTCACAAAAACAGGGTGTGCAGAGGGTTTGAGAGGTCTGCAGAGTGCTCCTGGGGGCTGGGGGAGGGCAAAAACTTTTTTTTTCTTACTTACCTCTTCAAAAATCTTGATGCGTCTTATACACCGGTGCGTCTTATAGTCCGAAAAATACGGTAGTAACTTTATCAGTGGAGGACTCCATTAGTTTGGCATGATTTGTTTATGAGAAACTGATACTGGCTATTAATTTTAATCTATGTTTGAGGATTTTGCCCATACAAAGAGCAAGCTAGCAGGTTTGTAATTTTCTTGGTCTTCTTCCTTCTCTTTTCTGTAGATGGAAATGATATCTGATCTTCCCCAGTATCCTGGGACTTCACCAATTCTCAAAGATTACTGCAATAATCTGTGAATTACTTCAGTTCTGCAATAATCTGAGAATTACTTCAATCCTGCAATAGTCCTGAATTAACTTCAGTGCTGCAATAATTTCTGCTAATTACTAAATACTGTAGAATATAATCCATTTGGTCAGAGAAACTTGAATTTAATACAATTTGTTAGGTTTTCTCTTATCACCTCGTCTTCCCTAAACAGCAGCTTCCTCATTCTTCTATAACAATGCCCAGCTACAGTTGCAAGAAAAAGTATGTGAACCCCTTGGGATTACGTGGAGTTTTGCATGAATTGGTCATAAAATGTGCTCTGAACGTCATCTAAGTCACAACAATAGAAAAACACAGTCTGCTTAAAATAATACTACACAAACATTAGATGTTGCCATGGTTTAATTGAACATAACATGTAAACATTCACAGTGCAGGGAGGAAAAAGTATGTGAGCCCCTAGCCTAATGACTTCTCCAAGAGCTAATTGGAACCAGGAGTGAGCCAACCTTGACTCCAATCAGTGTGATGATATTGGATGTGTCGCTGACAGCTGTCCTGCCCTTTAAAACCACAAAACTGGTTTGGGTTTACTGGTTTCAAGAAGCACGGCTGCTTTGCTGCCTCAGGGCCTGGACGGTTTGTTGTCATTGATGGGAAAATGAATTCGAGAGTTTATCAAGACATTTTGCAGGAAAACGTACGACCATCTGTCCACCAACTGAAGCTCTGCAGAGGATGGGTGATGCAACAGGACAATGACCCAAAGCATACAAGTAATTGCCCAGTCAGAGTCCTGACCTCAACCCGATTGAAATGCTGTGGCATGACCTTAAGAGAGCGATTCACACCAGACATCCCAAGAATATTGCTACACTGAAACAGCTTTGTGAAGAGGAGTGATCCAAAATTACTCCAGATCGTTGTGCAGGTCTGATCTGCAACTACAGGAAACGTTTTGTTGAGGTTATTGCTGCCAAAGGAGGGTCAACCAGTTATTAAGTCCTAAGGTTCACATACTTTTTCCTCCCTGCACTGTGAATGTTTACATGTTATGTTCAATTAAACCATGGCAACATCTAATGTTTGTGTAGTATTATTTTAAGCAGACTGTGTTTTTCTATTGTTGTGATTTAGATGACGTTCAGAGCACATTTTATGACCAATTCATGCAAAACTCCACGTAATCCCAAGGGGTTCACATACTTTTTCTTGCAATTGTAAATTGATTGTCCTGAGAAAAGATAGATACAAAATCATTATCTATGGTCACTTCACCACCTCTTTCATCACCAACTTAAACTTTGGCTTTCTTTTTATTTCTAATATATCCTAAGAACCCCCTTTTTGTTGTCTTTGGTATGTCTCACAAACCTTGGTTAATTCTGAACTTTAGTCTTTTCTCCCCACTGAAACCTGCTGCATTTTAATTGTATTTTATGTAACATTCTAATTCCTATAGTATATGTTTGGAATTTGCATCAGTTTTAAAGCAGTTGCCTCTGGATTTACAGGTTTTCTCAGGCATCCATGATACAATGCCACAGGATTCTAAATTTATGTAATAAGCATGAACTATTCAAATGAAGACATTTCGTAACACATTTCATATCATGTGGTTTGAAATGAATACTTACATAAATGTAACTGAGTGAATTGGTCACACTATGCTATAAGCTCAAAGTGATTAAATAGCCCTTTCCTCTCTAGATAACTGTCTTATTTTATCAAAGAAGGGTACAGACGTAATTATCAAAGAACAGCCCTAGAGCCTCTTAGTCTAATAAATGACAGATGTAGTAGAAAGTATGTTGACTGTTAGGGAATTCATATGTCTACTTCATATGTCCCATAATATCTGGGAGACATTATATGGAAATCATAGACATAATGCTTTCCATTTCCATCTCTACAGGTAGTCCTTGACTTACAACAGTTCATTTAATGAGTTTTCAAAGTTAAAACAGCACTGAAAAAAGTGACTTATGATCATTTTTCACTTTTATGACTGTTGCAGCATCCCCATGGTCATATGATCAAAATTCAAACACTTGGCAGCTGACTCATATTTATTAAGGTTGCGGTGTCCCGGGCCATGTGATCATCTTTTGCAACCTTGATAAACAAAGTCAATGGGGAAGACAGATTCACTTAACCGTGTTACTAACTTAACAACTGAAGTGATTCACTTAACTGTGTCAACAAAGGTCATAAAATGGGGTAAAACTCATTAAACAACTCTCTTGCTTATCAACAGAAATTTTGGGCTCAATTGTGGTTGTAAGTTGAGGACTATCTGTAGAATTCACTACATATAGTGATACATACATTTATTTGTATCACTTTTATCCGATATGCATATTAAGAACATACAGTACTATAAATCATATAATCATGCAATATATAAATACCCTCCTTGTACTGTGCAATATAAAATAAACATGACCATCCCCTCCCACACCTAATCCAGCCATGGGTTGCTCCCGGTTCGGCCCGGTTCTTCAGCGGCGGGAGGCCGCGCACGCGCGAACCGGTAGTAAAGGGTTTTAGAACCCACTACTGACCTAATCAATAAGTTTTATAACCATTTCCTGTTTGAAGCTATTATGTAAAAATAACAGTATAATATTTGTGTTAAATCTAAGTTCTTACTATTTATAGTTTTGCCTTTTTTTTTTTTTTGCTTCTCCTATTGTGCTTCATGTGATTAACACAGATCATTCTATTTAACTCAAACCACTTAAATATCTCTTTGTTCTCAAGGAACAAATGTTCTCTATCTTCTGTAACTTACTTCATCACTCCATACTTACACTGTAGTTAAACAAGTTTGCATTTAACATGGTTAGGATCTTACCGTTAAAATATCACCAAGTATTCTTTAATGTACATAGATTTCACACATGCAAACTTGCACACACAAACTCATAGTTAGTCTGAGTGCTAAAGTAATGCTAAACCTAAATATATCTCTTGAAGAAAAATTAACTTTAAAAATAGACCAGAATGATGTAAATATATTTTAATAATACCAAAACTAAGCTTCCCATCTATTCTGAGGTTTTCAAATAAATAGCAAAATCAACGGTTACACCCCTTTAGATACTCTTAAAGTAACTGTGCAGAAACTAGGACCCTTTTGCAATCAAACACATCCAAAACAGTTAAGAACATACAGTAATAATGCACTAGGAGAGAAGTGTCACTACAAAGGACAGATACCAGCAATTTCTGAACAGATCATTAAATGATGTCTTATAACAAGGGAGAGAGAAAAAAAACCCCGCAACTCTAGGAGCATGCCATATAAAAATGACAAAGCAAAATGTGCCCTTTCTTCCCACATTAGCAAGACTCCAACACAGAAAAGTTCTACTGAAGTTCAAGAATCATTTCATCTACTGGCTTCAGCAACCAGATGTTGTTTCTTGTGAGCACAAGGAACATCCAGAAGGCAATCTAAATATTCTGGTTTAAACAGAAGCAAGTTATCAGTTTGAGAAATCAGCTGATGCTTTTTTAAGTCTCAAAGCAGAATGCTAACAGGACTGTTATACAAGAACTATTAGCCATGCATATATTCTACCAAATACATATTTTGGTATCTCCCAGATTTAATGTGTGCTTACATTCAAGAACAGATCTTTTAAATTATATTAAAATAATAGCCTTCAAAATCTGCCATTAGATATTCCAATGTGTAACAAGCCAAAGCAGAAACTCATTGTAAATGTTTAGCAATATATAATCAAACAAAGTCACTGCAATGTTTTCTGATAGACTTAGTTTTAAGAGCATTGCTTGACTGCATTTTGGTCTTCCCTGTCCTTTTCAATGTTTGGTTTTCAGCTGAGCCATGGTAGTGGTTAACTTTTCCTCCAATTTATGATAGATTACAAATGGAGAAGAGCTACTTCTTCCACAATGAGTTATTTAAGTCTACATACTCAGCCAATTAAATATGGGAATTAAATTGAAAGACTTGCTCCAATAAAATCAATATGGTAAAATGTAAAATTATGTTACACTGTAGTGCATACACTGCAACACTGAACAGAATAAACAAAATGCAAATGAATCTCAAAGTACATAGCATGTCATGGATGAGTGATCAAAGTTTTCAATTTTCAAGGAAAGCTACATAGTCAGTTAATCGGGCCAATTGCTGTTCATTAGGAATTGGTGGAACTGGAGCAGGTTCTACAAGGAAAGCAGAAAACATTATGAGAACAGAAACTACATTATTATTTCCATCCTACAAAGATAACAAGCTGTACTTCTGGAGGCTGCAGGTGTATCCTTTGCCTCCTTCTGCTGTTTCTGAATGATCTCGATAGATCAAAATTTTGTCAGGGCCACAGTAAATGGGTAATTAACAAATCCTTCAACGCCCTCACCCACATTATCATTAGAAAGTCTACAAATATTAAGAATTTAATGCTTACTCTTAGATATTTTATAACTTTTAATACAAGATCCTGAACAGCATCAAGATACTAAGATGCCAATATAGGAATGTGAGCGGTATTGAAAAGAAAAACAGCCACTGGCTATGTGCTTTGTAGCACAAGGGAAATAATTATTTCAGCTTCAGAAGCTTCCACTTCTGCATAAAGGAAAAACTGAGTAGGCTTCAAATTCCTACCGTGTTTCCCCGAAAATAAGACATGTCCCGATAATAAGCCCAACAGGGCTTTTCGGGACATGCGTTGAAATAAGCCACCCCCCGAAAATAAGCCCCCCCATTACTTTCCGGGGGGAAAGGGGGGGCATGCCGGGAGGCGCTCTTTTTGCTGCGGGCACTTTTTTGGCCGGGAGAGAGAGAGCAAGTGAGAGTCGAGGGCACGCACACCCCACGAGACTGCTCGGCTCCTCTGGGCTCTGCCTCTGCCAGCGTTTTCAAACGCGCTCCTGCCTCCGAGGAAGAGAAGGGGAGCCTTGATGCCTGCCTCGCCGCCCCATCGCAGGCAGGAGCGCTTCAAAACGCTGGCAGAGGCAGAGCCCAGAGGAGCCGAGGCAGTCCCGCGGGGTGTGCATGCACCCACCCCTCTCTCGCTCTCGCTCTCTCCCGGCCGGGAGCTGCTTTTTTGCGGTGGGCACTCTTGGATGGGAGGGAGAGAGAGAGAGAGCGAGAGAGAGGTGGGTGCATGCACACCCCGCGGGACTGCCTCGGCTCCTCTGGGCTCTGCCTCTGCCAGCGTT
>QLTV01001119.1:4148506-4167375 GCA_003457575.1 Thermophis baileyi
TTGTTAATATACTATAATGGATTTTGTTTTGTTTTGTTTTGTTTATATCTCTTCACAGGTGGACCCTCCTTTTTTTTTAAGGAAGGCGGCATGTCAGATCCCAAAGAGTGATTGTGCCATTCAGTTGAGAGAAGGGGGGGCCTTGGGATTGATTTATTAGCATTGCCTGTGTCAATTGACGATTTACAATCCATGCCCAGGCGCCAAAAATCCTGAGATCTCTTCACTTTTGGAGAAGGCTTATGAGGGGCAATGTGGGATGTTTCACTTCAATGGATAACAGGAGATGGTCAGAGAAATGTATGTTTATCCGGTTCCCAGAGCAGTTGATAAAGAAAACATTTTCACACTTGTGTATTGGCTAGAATCTGCATTCTGGCTAATGGGAGGGGTCTCTACTGCTTTAACTCTACCTGCGTTGCCTAAGGGTATTCAGACGTTGCTTTAAATGGACTGCTTTCACTTCTGCTTAATAAAAGATCCTTTTGAACTACATTGGCTCAGAAGTTCTCGCTTTCTTAAGTTAGACGTAGAGGCGTTCCTTACAAATGTGCAAGTTGGATCTACTGTATGTTCCAGTCTATCCTGGTAGCAGTACTTTTAAATTTATTTATAAACTCTCTGGATGTGCAATGAGGTAGTGAAGGTAATACAATAAAAATACTAGGATTTTACTCCTAATAAAATAAAAAAGGTTTTGCTAGAAGCAAATGCAATTCAAGGTAAGAAAATGCAGAATGACTGTTGTAGCAGACATAGCCCAGAGTCATCTCAGATAGTCTGAAGAACAATTTTCAGCAAAGAAGTAAACCACATTACAAGCCTTTATTATCAATATAGAATATAAATTTAAACTAGTAAAAATGACTTAGACAACTTAAATGGTATTCAAAATTGTAACATTTAATTGTAACTACATTTCACTCAATTCAGGCATGTCAGTTAAGGTCACTGAAAAATATGCTCAACTGAGTCTTTATTGCCAAGAACCAGACAGAGAAAGCAAGCTGAAGCTCTTCCTGTTTATTTCTATTTAAGCTTTACATTCTAAAATATCAATTTAATTAAAACATCCTGTACCCATTCAAATAGATCACTAGTTCATTTATTTGACATGACACCTTAGGAGTATCTCCCCCACTATTTTAAACATTTGAAAGAAATGTTGGCATATAAATACTAATTACATTTTCAATTGTGTGCAGCAAAGGCAGGCAAGTTATCCTGAAGTGTCACCTCCCTTCCCTTTCCCTCCCCCTTCCACAAATCCTCATGGAACTAGAGCTCCACCTACCTGGCTTTTTAGGCATAACCATTCGAGTTGACAAATCTGCTTGCCATCCCTGATCAAGAACTCCTAAAATTATAATATAGTTCATTAGGTATAATTAGTTTCATACACATATGGAAAACATTGGATGAGATTAATTTCCTGATTTGTTTTTATTTCTTGTTTTTTATTCCTTGCTATATTTCCATTTCCTATAAAGTGAACTATTGTTAGTTTTCCTTTTATTCAGCCGGTTATCCTTTAACAGTAATATAATAAGTGAACTAAGCGCAAATTTTAGAAAACATACTTTTGTTTTTAAAATTATTTCATACCCGGCACAGAAACCAGTTTTTTTAGTCTTTATCAAAGGAATGAAACAATCTAATAAAATATGTCTACACTGTCACATAAATTGATAATCTTCAAAAAAATCAGCAAAGCAAAATTGTAAGCAATTCTAAAAATGTGCATAGCTTTAGAAAAGCTGTGATTCATTTTTGTTTACAAAATATAGTTGTAAGAACTGAAAGTCTTGTAACACAATTCTAATAACATCCTTGTTTAGCAACTGCCTCAGATACTGTTCACTTTTGCAACAGTGATGAAAAAGTAACTCTGACCAATCTTCCCATGTATGACCTTCACAGATCTGTGGAAAGCTGAAAATCGTAAGCAGTTTCACTTAGTGACTGTTTCACTTAACAACCTTAACTTAGCTGGTCTCAACAGCTGGTTGCTAAAGAAGATTGTATTGATTAAAAACTTAACACTCAATTTCAAAGATACATAACAGATGATGCATAATAATATTAAGGTAAAGGCATGACTATTATTTGACAAGGGATTTTTCAATCTAGGCTGCAAGATGATTAAAGCTGTTATAAACTGTGGAGGAAAGTTATGATAACATAAAATCAGCTCCCCCCCCCCCCCCCCAAATCATACAGAGAAGCATTTAGAAAAGGGGGGGTTATGATAACATAAAATCAGCTCCCCCCCCCCCCACCAAATCATATAGAGCAGCATTTAGAGAACTGGGCGTCTGAGCTACCAGATATATTCATATATACCAGATATATACCAGATATATACCATATATACTGAGCTACCAGATATATTCAAATATATTCATACAAGCTCAAAGTTGAGTATATGCAACATTTATTTGCAACTCAGGTATTTTCAGTACCTTTTACTGCTTCTTCTACAGGAAGTCCAACAAAGGCTGCAAAGTCATCTGCGCTTATGGAAGGATATGCCCGAGAGACTAATCCAAATGCTCGCCGCCTCGTTGCATCTATTAGAGAGGTAATTAATGCAAAGCTAGCCTAGCCTACCAAGGATAGGAAAACACCTTGTGTTCTTAAATAAGTTTCTCTTGAGAAGAATCGGAAATGTGCACATTTATATGGGAGATGATTGGTTAGATGTAAAGTCTGATTCCTTTATATACAAAGTATCCTATCAAAATACATAAAAAATGTATTTTACTTCAACATTTGCTTTTGATGAACTATAATCAAAAACTTAAAACTTTAAATACTGAATTCCAATTTATAAAAAATGTCAATCTTAACCAAACCTCACATTATTTCTTATGTCATATATTATCTCAAATTAAGTAGCAGTGACAGCAATCACAGCTGAAAATGACATCATTTCTCCTGCGAACTGGTATCAGGGTTTTGGAAATGGAAGAGCCTGTCAAGCTATATTTATCAATGAAAGTGAAAATCTGTTAAGCATGGCTCCAAAACGAACAGAATAATGATATCATGGTATTCATGGCAGACAAGTTTCTGTTGGCTTGTTGAAAACTGATAAAGTATAGCTCAAATGTAAATTCTCTAACAAATGTTCGATCTAATGCTGCATACATTTCCTTTGCCAAAGTATAAACTGAAGTTTCTGCACAAACGTCAGCTTGCATTAACCAATATATCGTTATATCTGAGCGGAAATTCTCTTTAAAGGTAGTTTGTTCTTGGCAGAGTATAAAAAGTAAGGCATAAATAAAAAGTAATTCAGAAACAATACTTGTTCTTGATGCAACTTTGGGTATACTTTTTCCACATTTCATTCCTCACTCCTTAATCTGACAATAACCATCTTCCCAGGAAACCTTCCAACTCAAAGCTACCAATGTAATAACTTTGGAGGAAATCCTATTATTACTGCTACTATTTTTTTTATTAAACTTATATGCTGCCCATCTCACCAAAGGCAACTCTATTACAATATACATCTACCCAGAAGTATATACTGAAACCATAACCTACAGTAGCTATTAGCAGATTGCCCCTTCTTAAACTATGCATGCAACTCTTCTTTCTTCACACCACCCCACACCTTTCCTCTCCTTTCTATAACCCATTTCCTACATCAACCAGCCTCTTTTCATTAGCTGGTGTGGCTAATTCCTGAAGGCAAAGCCCTTAAAAGGTAATAGGAAAGGAAGCATGGGACCACCCAAGCCATTGTTTTTATTTCCTTTCATGGTTAATAATATGCACAATTTTAACTAATAAATTTATACCTTTAAGTGCTTCCATAATTGGCTGAATAGATTCAGACCACTGATATGCATCAATTGTTGTATATATTCCAGGGAAATCTCTTTGCCAGATTCGCTGCCCTACTGCCCAAATGGCACCAAGTTCAAGATTTGCCTGCAAAGAAAGAATTGAGAATAAAGCTGTAGCTGTTTGACAAAACAAAACAAATATGCTTTTAGTTATACAGAGTATTTTGGCACCTCCTCTCTAGACCTGCTGCCATATCTATGAAGCACCCAGTACTTCAACAGGCAGGATGTTCTACAACCATAATTTGAGAAAGGTGTTTAAGGCATATTAATTTAGAAAAAAGATAAGAAACCTGATATATTTCAATGTTCTGAACTACAATTCCCATCAGCATTGGCATGCCCAACTGTTATACATAATAAATATTATATTGTATTATTTTGCACATACATAATATAGTCCTTAGCATCTTATAATAATAATGTAATAAAGTTGAGAAAGCAATGTTTAATAACTAACATGGAAGTTCAGGATTCACAAGTGAGGCAATCATACTGCCCCAAGATTAAGTTCTACTAACCACAACCGGCACAACCTGTTGAATGGAGATATCAATAAATCTTGTTTTTTAAATTAAGAATCACCTCCATTATGTCATTCATAACATTCATTGCCACATTCTGCAGCTATTCCCTCTTTGTCCTCATCAAGGTAGTTGGCAGGATATCCTAAGATTATATTGCAACTGACTAAATCTAAAAAAATTGGTAACTAAAAATAATGAATAATTAAGTAAAGAAAAAACGAAGAGTAAAATATATTAAAAACTAACTTGAGCTGCTGAAGAGAGCTAAACCTGCTGCTGGCTTTGCTGGCACATTTTTTTAAAGCCTTTTACTTTTATCTGGCAGCAGAGCTAATTTTTCTCATTAGCTGAAGTTTGGGCTACAGAGAATTTTATTTTGCAATCTGTCTAGTGAAATATCAAGGAAAAGCACACAATGTTAGATGGCGACAGCGGCTGCATGTGTCTGCAGATGGTGCTCAGAAGTGTTGTGTGGAGACAGTTTTGGAATGTAGAGAGTGGTATGTGGATGCGGAGGAGTGTGTAGAGAGAAAGGCAAGAGAGAGACAAGCTTGATAAGCTGATTGAGGTGCTGGAATTTGTGGAAGGAACGGAAAGGTGAAGAAACAGAAAAGGCCGAGTGCTGGAAGGGGCAGTTGGAAGGTGAGACGGAGCAGAGGAGGTGGCTGATTTATGATCGTGAGGCTTCCCTGGTCTCCCCCTGGCTGTTGCTAAACCCCGGTCTGAGAACCCAAGAATCAGCAGCTGCAGCTCTGATTGATGGCGTGGGTCATCTGATGGAGGCAGAGTTGACTGACAAGACAAGCTTCACTGGCCTTTGTAGGGAGCTGGGCCTAGTCATGTGGTCAATAACGCTGTGGAGAGTGGCAGGCTGCCGTTGGGATTTCCTGAGGTTAACTGGCGAGTGGGAACTTGGAACCGTGAACTTCATGAGACATTGTAGGACTACGCAGCTGCTAAATTTCCAGTGCAGCATAGCAGGCCTTCTGGCTTCTTTTTGGACTACCTTCTGCAATCTTGCGTCTGCAATCCTCTGAATATTCTGTAACTGGGCCTGGGAAGGCTGCTTGGGAAATCCTGGGGTTGGAAGGGAAATTTGAGTGAGAGGCAAGTGTGTTGGTCCCTCTGCCCCGGGTGAGAGCTGGGGGTGGGAGGAGTGGCTCCCTGCTTGGTGGGTAAGAGCAACCTGGCAGGGTGCCGTTTGTGCATTGAGTGGATGCATTCTGAGTGTGTTGGGAGATAAGGGGGTGCTGGATGTGACCCCTCTGCAGCAATGAGGAAGGGGTGGTGTGAGTTTGAGGGCGCTGAGAGCAAGTGCTATAGTGCCTGTAAGGCTCACCTTGCCCCCGGCTGTTTGTCAGTGGGAGTAGGTTTTTCCCTTTTTAAGGAAGAGTGTTGGAGATGGGGGATGGAATGGTTCTCAGGGAAGGCAGAGGAGGGCGACCTATTTCAGTGGTGTCGGGTAATGGGAAATATGGGAGGCAAGGGGGGGCCCTGGCACGGGGAACGTGACCTCGGTGTTTAGTACCGGTCTCGTGTTCTGCCCCCTTGCACTCACCTCATTTACTTGGTCAGCAGATCTGTGGTTGCCCTGGTCTTAGGGTGCTGCTTTTAAATGTCAGATCAGCCTGCAATAAGGCTAGCCTTATTGCCGATTTGATCCTCGAAGAGAAGGCTGATCTGGCTTGTATAACCGAGACCTAGCTGGGCCCAGAGGCAGGAGTTCCCCTCGTAGAAATGTGCCCAGTGGGTTATCGAGCATGGCACCAGCCTAGACCTCAGGGCCGGGGAGGGGGTGTGGCTGTTGTTATCAGAGAACCTCTAGTAGCCTCCAGGGGCACTGCTCCACAAGTGCCTGGCTGTAAGACCCTTTTTCTTAGATTGGGCTCAAGGGATCAGGTAGGATTGCTGCTGCTGTACCAGCCTCCCTGCTGCGTGGCAGCTTCCCTACCCAGGCTCCTGGACCTCACTGCAGGGCTGGTGGTGGAATTCCCCAGGCTTATAGTTCTGGGGGATTTCAACCTGCCATCCCTGGGGTCGGAGGTAGCCCGAGATTTCATGGAAATCATGACTTCCATGGGCCTGTCCCAGGTCATCCAGGGCCCGACTAGGAATAGTGGTCACACACCTGATTTGATGTTCTTGTCGGAGCAGTGCCTATGTGACCTGGAATTGGTGGACCTGTCTTTGGTCTCCTTGTCATGGTCGGATCACAGCCTGGTGGCAATGAGTTTCTCAAGAGCTGTACCCCCCCCAGGGAGGCAGGACCTATTAGATTGGTCCGCCCCCGTCGACTAATGGACCTGGATGGATTCCAGAAGGAGCTGGGGGTTATAACTGCAGATCTACTGTGCAGTCCAGCCGAGCTCTTAGTCATTGTTTGGTATAGGAAGGATAGGTCTGGATAGGATTGCACCCATGCGACTTCTCACCCGTAGACCTCTCTGTGCCCCTTGGTATACAGAGGAACTGAGAGGGATGAAATGCATGAGGAGACGTCTAGAGCGCCGCTGGCGGAAGATAGGGGATGAACTCGATCGAACACGGGTAAGAGCTGCTACTAAGGCCTACCTTGTGGCGATTCGTGCGGCAAAGTGTAAATACTTCTCCACACTAATTGCGTCTGCAGATAATCGCCCAGCGACTCTAAGGGGAAGGAGGAGATTGAGGTCCACCTGAAGGGACGAGCTGAGGAATTTGCAGATTTTCTGGAAGACAAAATCGCTCGACTTCGTTCCCAGTTAGAGGCCAGCGTGGTTGCTGGTCCGGTGAAAGCCCCTGAAGCAGGTTCTTGCCCTGTTATCTGGGAACAGTTTGACCCTGTTGCTCCGGAGGAAGTGGACAGGATCCTAGGGAGTATGCGCGCAAGCACCTGTGTATTAGACCCATGTCCCTCCTGGCTTGTGAAAGCTTCCCAGGAGGTGACAGGCGGATGGACTCTGGCAGTGATTAATGTTTCCCTACAGGAGGGGGCAGTGCCCCAGCACTTTAATGAGGCTGTGGTCCGCCCTCTTCTTAAGAAGCCATCGCTGGATTCCACCCAGTTGGATAATTTCCGGCCTGTCTCCAATCTTCCCTTTTTGGGTAAGATTGTCGAGAAGGTGGTTGCGCGGCAGCTCCAGAGGTTTCTGGATGAAATGGATTATCTCGACCCCTATCAGTCAGGATTCAGGCCTGGATTTGGGACAGAAACGGCATTGGTCACACTTTTGGATGATCTCTGGCGGGATGGGGGTAGTGCATCCATCCTTGCAATACTTGACCTCTCGGCAGCTTTCGATACCATCGACCATGGTATTCTCCTGGAGCAAGTTCGGGGGATGGGAATGGGAGGCCTTGCGCTATCCTGGTTCACTTTTTTCCTCTGCGGCTGCTCTCAGTCAGTGTTGATAGGAGGGGAGAGATCCAGCCCTCGCCCACTGCTTTGCGGGCTGCCGCAGGGCTCGGTACTCTCTCCACTCCTGTTCAACATCTATATGAAGCCACTGGGTGAGATCATCTGTCACCATGGACTGAGGTATCACCAATATGCTGATGATACTCAGCTGTATGTCTCAGCCCGTGGTGAATTAAGTGATGCCGTGTCCTCCCTCTCGCAGTGCCTGGAGGCTGTTAGGGGTTGGATGGGGAGCAACGGGTTAAAACTAAACCCTGGCAAGACCAAGTGGCTCTGGGTTTGGGGTTCGTTGGCTCAGGGAGAATTGCCATCTTTGGTATTGGATGGGGTGGCACTACCCCAAACAGACCCTGTGCGTAATCTGGGTGTTCTCCTGTGGACTCACAACTCCTGCTCGAAGAGCAGGTGGCAGTCGTGGCCAGGAGGGCCTTTGCGCAACTGCGGGTTGTATGCCAGTTATGCCCTTTCCTGGACCAACAATCCCTACTCACAGTCACTCATGCCCTAGTCACTTCCCGTCTTGACTATTGCAATGCGCTCTACATGGGGCTGCCCTTGAAGAGCATCCGGAAGCTCCAGTTGGTGCAAAATGCAGCGGCCCGCATGGTTTTGTGCAGACCCCGGTGTGCACATGTATCACCTCTCCTGCGGGAGCTGCATTGGTTGCCGATTTGCTTCCGGGTGCAATTCAAGGTGCTGGTTGTCACCTTTAAAGCCCTTCATGGCTTGGGACCAGGTTATCTGAGGGACCATCTCTTGCCGATCACATCTACCAGACCCATCAGAGCGAGGAGGCAGGGAATGCTGTGGGTCCCATCTCCGAGGGAAATTTACCTGGCGGGACCCAGAAGAAGGGCCTTCTCCGTGGTGGCTCCCTCTCTCTGGAACATCATTCTCCCAGAGATTAGAACGGCCCCCACTCTAATTCTCTTTCAGAAGGCGCTGAAGACCTGGTTCTGCCAGCAGGCCTGGGGAACCCGGAGCGGGATGGAGCCCATTAAATGGCTCGTGTGATCGGCTGTCGCTGGGGCGGGAGGTGATTTTATTACATTAATTTATTTGATTTTTATTAGTTTTACTGTTTTTAAATGTTTTTTTTTTTATATTCTGTAAGCCGCCTTGAGTCACCATGGGCGAATAGGCGGCAATATAAATTTAATAAATAATAATAATAATAATAATAATAATAATGTGCCACTGCAATTATTATTCATCCGTATGACCCATGACAAGAATAGATCCTGACATTCTGATTGCTGTTGTCCACTAAATCATTTCTAAACCTCATTATTATTAAAATTAATGTTAAACATATAGGCTGCTTGACTCTGGACAATAAGTCTTGACAGTTACAAATAAAATGTTAAAAACAAGAAAAAATACAAAAGGCAAAAATGAAGAATAAGGAAAATGAGAATGATTAAAAAAAAACCAGATGGGTATAAAAAGGAACAAACCCACACCATCCAAGGGGCTTCACTCATCCTCACCAAACACCTGGGCGAAGAGCTAGGTTTTCAAATCCCTTCCAAACATCAGCCAAGTCAGAGCTATACAGATCTCAGAAGGAATCTCATTTCAGAGGGCAGGCAACACTACAGAGAAGGAACATTTCAGGGGTCCTGATAGATGGCATTGTTTAATTGAAGGAACCCAAAGGATCAAATTGGCCAGCAGATACTGTGGGATCCTATAGTCCCTCAAGTAACCGGGCTCCATGCCACGTCGGGCTTTATAGGTAATGACTAAAACTTCAGATTGTATCTGGAAGCAAACTAAGAACCAGTCAGCTTGCAAAAGAGGAGGTACATGGTTACATGTTACCAAAGTATGCCCATCACTGTCTACATTCTGGACCACCTGAAGCTTCTGGGTGGTCTCCAAGGACAGCTCCACAAAGCATATGGCACAGTAGTTAAGCCATGAGATGACCAGAGCATGAGTGACTGTCTAAAGACCTCCCATCTAGGAAACAGCACAACTGGTGTGCCTGTGCAAAAGCCTTCTTGGCCATAGCTGACACTTCCTGGACTGTGCTTCTAGGAAGACTCAGGTTGCACAAAACCCTTGAGTCAGTAAATGCAACTCCATCAAAGGTCAGAGATGGAATATTCCCAGATCTTAGCATGCCAAACATCCATAGCCACTTGGTCTTGGTAGTATTGAGTTAGAGACAGTTGCTTCCCATTCAAACTCACATAGCCTCCAGGCCCTTGGCCCATCCATAGTCAAAATATATAGTTGAGTATCATCGGTATGCTGAACCCTAAATCAGATGACCTCACCCAATGGTTTCATGTAGATGTTGAAAAGGAAGGAAGAGAATAGAATCCTGCAGCACCCCATAAAGGAGGGTTTGGGGAGCAATCGATTAGAACCAGCCCTGAGGAAAAGAAGGCAACCACTGTAAAACTGGGCTCTGACCCACAGAATTGGCTTAAGACGGTACCTTGATTGACAGTATCAAAAGACAGAGATTAAGGAACACAAAGATGGATGCACCACCTCCATCCCAATTCTATCACAAGTGCAACCAAAACTGTCTCAGCACTGGCCTAAAAACAGACTGGAATACATCAGTGTTTCTCAACCTTGGCAACTGTAAGATTTCAACTTCCAGAACTGAACACTCACTGGGAAAATTCTGGGAGTTGGAAGTTCTTGCATCTTAAATTTGCCAAGATTGAGAAACACTATTCTAGATAATTCGCTTCTTCCATGATTCTTCTCAGCTGCAGACCCACCACCTTCTCAACAACCTTCCCCTCCATTTTTAGAAAGTATAGCTCAGTATTCAGACTACTAACACAGCTGAACTGAGACCTATAATTCAAAAACATATTATAAACATTTGAATAAAAATGCAAAAACAATAATGTTCCCAAATATTGGAGCAAAACTTTGTATTCAGCATACATTTTTAAATAATAAAAATGTAGTTTGGGGAAACATGGTTCTGAGAATACTGTTTTTTGTTTTGATAGCATTGAAAAATACTTACAGACTTAATAGCAGTAGGAATTCTCTTCCAGAGATAACGGGCATTATTCCTAATAAAAATAAACCAGTGATAAGAACATTTTTAAATGAAATCTATTTAATAATGTTTATTTACCATAAGTTTCCAGCTACATCCTTCTGAGAACACATCAATATACACTGTACATACATTTCAAAGGCAAAAGAATAGAGATTTCATACTGTTTGTTTGTACCTATCATGTAGAACATAGGGTGGGAAGGGATTTTGGAAGTCTTCTAATTCAACCCTCTGCCAAATGGTAGAATCTTCAGACCATCCCAGACAAAACACTGTTCAATCTTGAAAATCTCCAGCAATGAAGTACCCAGTACTTCAACAAGCAGGATGTTCTACAACCATAATTTATAACTTCTGTTTTTCTATTAACCCTAGGGTTTCAGCTACATATTTCCATTCTACAACACAAAAGTTTAGGCATTTATCTTGTGCATTACATTCTTATTATGAATTGGTTTGATGTGCATGTTCAAAATATATTGTATTCTATCTTATATGTGGCATTGTAATACTGTCATCTAAGAACTCCAAAACAGCAGCAAAAAAAAAAAAAAAAGCTTCCCCAATAGTTGCCAAGAATAACTGATTTGAGTTAATCAATTATTTACTTGTAAATTTGTGGCAATATGTTGGTCAAGTAAAGGGAAAGATACTCGCCTTACAGAAATACATTCCAATCTATGAAGTAATTTGCTTATTTTAATTGTGATGCTTCTGACATGAATAAACAAAACAAGTAATTTGCTTTTCGACAAAGTAGACCACAACCTACTTCTTGGTAAGCTAGAAAAAAGTGGTATAGATAGCATCACCACCAGAAGGATTCGTAACTGGCTCATACCATACCCAACGAGTAGTCCTTAATGGGTCTACGTCTACATGGAGAGAAATAAGCAGTGGGGTACCATAAGGATCCGTTTTAGACCGAGTACTCTTCAATATCTTCATAAACGACTTAGATGAGGGAATAGAAGGGGAACTTACCAAATTTGCAGATGATACTAAGCTGGCAGAAATAGCTAACAGCCTAGAATGGGTATCGGCAATCCGCGGCTCCGGAGCCGCATGTGGCTTTTAGCCCTCTGCTGCGGCTCCTGACGCTGCTGCTGTTGCCGCCCCCATGGCCTGCCTGCCTGCTGCTCTCGCAGCACCTTGCGCAGCACAGTGAAATTTAGTGCGCTTCACAATGGGGGAGACGGGGTCTCCTCCTCCTCCTGGAGCCCATTACGACGTGAAGCCACAATGTGACCCTGCCCCACTCGCCCCTGGCAACAGCAGCGTCGTCGTTGGCTCGCTCTCGCCTCCCGGATGTCAGTTGCTTTTCCTGCAGAGCCGGCAGGCCACCGGTGTTGTGATGCCCCGCCTCCCCGCCGGCCAGCTGGTCTTCGGCTCTCCGCCGACCAGATGATCATCGGCGAACTGCTCGTAGGCTGGTCGGCCTGCAGATGTCAGATTCCCACCACCCAGCACCATTTCAGGGGTTCCTTCTCCCCCCCCCCCTCCAGGCATGGCAAAGCGACGTGGGTCAGGCCAGTGTCGGGGCGGAGAGCAGGTCGCGTGTCTCCAGCACCAACAAAGGCCGGAAATAGCCGCCCGCCATTTCCAGCTGTAGTTTGCCTGGCAGAGGAGACAGAGAGGAGAGAAGGGAAAAAGGAGAGAGAGAGAGAGAGAGAGAGAGAGAGAGAGAGAGAGAGAGAGAGACTCCAAGTGGCACTCAGACAACTGTGCTGAGTTGGGCTCCAGGCAGGCTTCGGGGGGGGGGCTCCCTTCTTCGCCAAATGCACTGATGGCATCATTTGGGGGGGGGCGTCGAGAGAGAGAGACAGAAAAGGAGAGAAAGAGAGAGACAGAGAAGGAGAGGGAGAGAGAGAGGGGTGAACGCCAGGTATGGCAAGAGGTGGTTGGGAGAGGAGGGGTGAGGCGGGGCCAGGCGGGCCAAATAATTTAACAACCTGTTCTCTGCCCTATTGACTGGCTGGGTAGGCATGGCTGCAATGTTCCCTCTAACAAGGGAAATCGCCGCGCGGCAGTTCGAAACTGCTGCGCGGCGATTCCCTATGACGTGCGCGGCCGCGCGGCAACGTTCCCTCTAACAAGGGAAATCGCCGCGCAGCAGTTCAAAACTGCTGCGCGGCGATTCCCTGTCACGTGCGCGGCCGCGCGGCCGCGCACCTTAGAGGGAACAGTGCATGGCTGGGGGGTCATGTGACTGGGTGGGAGTGAGTGAAATTGAGTTGGCTATGCCCACGCAGTCACACCGGTTGTTAAATTATTGGCTCCCAGTGTTTTCTTTTCTGTGGGAAACGGGTCCAAATGGCTCTTTGAGTGTTTAAGGTTGCAGACCCCTGCCCTAGAATATAGTCTCAAGATCCAGATGGATCTTGACAGACTTGAACACTGGGCCCTATCTAACAAAATGAAATTCAATGTAGATAAAAGTAAAGTCTTACACTTAGGCAAGAAAAACCAAAAGTACACATATAGATTGGGTGAAACCAGGCTTAATAGCAGTAACTGTGAGAGGGATCTTGGAGTCTTAGTGGACAACCAGCTAAATATGAGCCAGCAGTGTGCAGCGGCAGCCAAAAAAGCCAATGCAATCCTAAGCTGCATTAACAGAGGGATACAATCAAGATCAAGTGAGGTACTACCACTCTATAAAGCCTTAGTAAGACCACACCTAGAATACTGCATCCAGTTTTGGTCACCACACTATAAAAAAGATGTTGAGACTCTAGATAAAGCACCTTTGGGATAACCATGACCTGGATGACTGAGAATCTCCATAGATATCCATGGTCTAGCAGTAATATTGCTCCAATATTTGAGGGTCTCCTACAAAGATGAGAGGGTCAAACTATTTTCCAAAGCACCTGAAGGCCAGACAAGGAATAAATAATGAAACTGACCAAGGAGAGATTCAACCTAGAAATAAGGAGAAATTTTCTGACAGTGAGAACAATCAACCAATGGAACAGCTTGCCTTCGGAAGTTGTGGGAGCTTCATCACTGGAGGCTTTCAGGAAGAGATTGGACTGCCATTTGTCAGAAATGGTGCAGGGTCTCCTGCTTGGGTGGGGGGGTTGGACTAGATGACCTATAAGGTCCCTTCCAACTCTGTTAATCTAATCTAAACCTTAAAAAAGTATGAGCAAATTCAAAATCCTACTTGTGTTAACTAGAAAAGGTTCGGTTTACTAAAAATCAATTAAAGTACAGCATACTTCAGCTAGAGCTACATCACATGCTTTTGCTTTTACAACTTGATTTGGAATGCTAAGTATCGTTTCTGCCAATTAATCTAAATTCATCTAATTCTAAAAACATTATCTGAATTGTGTCAATATGCTTATACATGTCTAATAGGTCCAGACCTATTATTACTTACATATCATTATACAGAAGATACAAAGCCAGGAGTTGAGCATAAACAGGTGATGTTGTTATTCCTCCAGGGGCCTTAAAAAAATCAACATAAAATTAGATTGTGTCCTATACAAAGCAGTACATAGCTGAGGACAAAGAACACTGGTAAAAGCCAATTCTTTCCCTCTGAAAAGAAGATTTGGGCAGTCAGGTGCTTTCCACAAAGTGCACAATACAGCCCATCCTCACCTCTGTGCAGTGAGAAAACACAATATCTTATATATCTTAATATTTATATTAATATTCAATATCTTAAATCTCTGGTCAAAATACATCACTAAATAAGTTTTTATTTCATTCAGATATGACATGACTTCATCCTACTCTCAAACTCAGTTTGGAGGACAACCAATTTGCTTTAGGACCTACCGTGCCTTTTACAAGCATTTATAATTGTCTAACTATTCTAATTAACAAAGCTTGATAAAGAAAATTAAAAGAACATTAATGAGGGAGTGTTGAAATACACAGACTTCAATCTGGCAAAGGAGAATAAGGCATGTACATTTATGAGAAAGTGGTTATTCACATTATTTGCCTCAGCTAATGAAAGGCAAAGATTTCAAGGAGCTAATAAAATACAGGGAGTCCTTGAGTTACAACCACAATTGAGCCCAAATTTATGTTGCTAAGTGAAACATTTGTTAAGTGAGTTTGCCACAATTTATGACTTTTCTTGCTACAGTTAAGTGAATCATTGCATTTGTTAGTAACATGATTGTTAAGTGAATCTGGATTCCCCATTTGCTTGTCAGAAGGTTGCAAAAGCTGATCAGGACACAGCAGCCATCATAAATATGAACCAGTTGCCAAGCATCTGAATTTTGATGTGACCATAAAGATGCTGCAACAGTTGTAAGTGTAAAAAACAGTCATAAATCACTTTTTTCATAGCCATTGTAACTTTGAATGGTCACTAAATGAACTGTTGTAAGTCGAGGACTACCTGTAGTCTTAAAATTACTGAGGCAATAAGATAGATTACAATTATCATCAGTGGACAATTATAATACAAATAGTACTGTTTAGAGTCCCTATTTCATACAAAATTCCAACAGAATTAAGCTGACCTGTTTTGACCAGGCCTAGTATTTAAACCAAAATTTGTAGAGCTATTTTGGTTGTAGTAACTATGTACGGTAGTTACTATTTGTATTATTTATAATAACTAAATTTGTCCTTTTTAATGCAGTTCATACAGGTAGACATTTTACGATGGTAATTGGGACCAGGATTACCAGGTGTAATATATGACATCATGTGACCACATCACTTAGTGAAGGCAATTCTGGTTGCTATTATAACTCCAGGACTGTGTGGGTTATTAAGCAGGAAGAGGCAGAATTCCCCAGTTTGGGAGGGGTGGGGGCGTGCACATGTAGGTGTGAGGGGGCAGCGGTCGGTGGTGGGAAATGTGAACCATCCAGCCAGATGGAAGTGCAGGTAGACCAGTAGGAGCCCTGGACAAGCAGGGGAGTGGTATGGATGGCACATGCCATGGAGAATGAGGTTCCTGGGATCCATACTCTGTAGCAGGGCTCCTTGGGAGAAAAAGTGGCAGAAGTGATTTACAGGACTGACTTATAACTTTCCCTGGAGGCTTCCCCAATGACCTTACTTATGGGAAGCTGGCAAAGAAATTTGCAAATGGTGATATGATCGCAGGGACGCTGTGACAGCCACAACTTTGGAGACTAAGTCCCTTGTTTTAATTTTAAACAAATGGTTATAACTCAAGGATTACCTGCACATATGTATTATAAAGTCCACTGTGTTTAATGACGGAAGGAAGAAACAGGCTGCATTTAACTGGCAAGTCTAATTTCTGTAACTAATTTTAATGTAGGTATTATGTAAGATGTATGCCACCTGATTTTCAACAACTCTGGGCAGCTCACAACAACCGAGAAAGAAATTGGAATAATATCAATAGAAAATAAAGATAAAATGCAAAGAATTGTATGGTATCCTGAGTCTGCAATGCTTCTGAAAAATCTATTGCTCTCTCCAAATTTAGCAGATTTCCAAGGCTCTCTAAGTGTGAAATCACAATTACACAATTACAATTACAGAACTTTTCTCTTCGACATTTTCAATGTCCCAGAGCGTTTTCCGTTTGCTATATTGCAGCCAAGACATCAACTAACCAACCAGCTCAGACCAGACTTGCCTCCTCTCCATCCAGCATTCGCTACGTCCAAGAGATCGCTTTGAAGTGGTTGAGACAAGAGGGCTGGCGGGAAGAGCACGTGCCTGGTACCTCGCGTGCCAGCCCACTCGCGCGGCCCAGCGTTCCTGCTCCCCCTCCCTCGCGCCGCGTTTCCATGGTCGCAACCCCCCCTCCTTTACCTCCAGCTCCTGAGTCTCACACTGCTCCAGCAGCTTTCGGTAACTGAACGCGCCGCTCGTCGCCGTCATCACCGCCACTGGCATCTTGGCGCCTCGCGCCCTCTTCGAAACAACTCTTGGCAGACAATGCCCAAACAAGCGGGGAAATGGAAACTTCCTGGAGGCGGGCAAGCACTCGCCCATCCTATTTCCACTTCCGGCCCCGAAAATAAACATCAGGGGCGTCTTCGCCGGATTGTGCGCTTGGTGGGCGTGTCGAACCTGCGTTTGTGAAAACAAATAGATATATGCAGAGATGGAAGTTAGAGTGATACATTGACTGAACTTCCGGTTTCTGTGCATTCTTCCCCACCCCTTTTGATTAGGAAAATGGGAAAGCGTCTTGAAACATTTCATCAAATTTCCGCGGACAACTATCATGACGGTGATTATGCATTTGTTTCTCTTGCAAAATATTAACATACAAAGCTATTCCTAGATATATACGCGAGAAAGTCCGTGTTCTTTTATTCAATTTTTCAAAACGGAAATATTTCCAAATTGCCTCGTTTCCGCGTGTGGCTGACCGAAGTTGCAGTCCTGATATTGACTGTTGCTAATAATAATGATGACAAAATACAATTGCAATATAAAATAGGGCAGAATGGTGTCTCAAAAAATAAAGCCGTTATCAGTATTTTAAAATATTCTGTTACTCAGTTATATGAGTTATATGAACATGTGCCTTCCTAGGCGATGACTGCACCGGTGCCTGATTTTAATACACAATTCTGCCCCAAGGATTGAAACACCTGTTGATAATACTCCTTAGTTGCTCAGGCTACAGTCCTAATCATTTAGTACTTCAGGCTAAAGTAAAATTGAAAACTGTCTATTTAATCACTGGTTAACTGGCCTACATTTGACTCAGAACTTCCTAATTAATAGCTCATTCATTCCAGATATATTTCAATATAAAAAACTTCAAAATCTTATTTTTCTTCAATCCAAGAGGTAGCCCAACCCACCTCACAGGGTTGTTGTGGGAAAATAGGAGGCAGGAGTACAAGGTATGCTAACTGCTTTAAGTTCTATATTTAAAAGATGGGATAAAATAATTAGATATATAGTATCAAGATCTAAAAATTGAAATGGACAAATTGTGGCATAAACTGACCATGCTGGTACCAGTGCTTATTGGCACACTGGGTACCATACCCTCATGCAAGTTTGAGCCTGTTGAACTTAACAATGTGGACAAGGTCCTCTCAGCTGCTAATTTGACCACTTGTGTATTAGGTCTATGCCCTTCCTAGCTTATTAAAACTGCACAGGAGGGAGATGCAGGACTGAGTCTGGGTGATAGTTAAGTCCTTGAAAAGAGGAGTGATCCCATCAGCTCTTAAAGAGGCAATGATGTACCCCCTCCTCGAAAGACCAATGTTTAACCCAACTAAGCTGGACAGTTTTCACCCAGTTTCCAATCTTCCGTTCTTAGGGAAGATTGTGAAGAGAGTGGCTGCATGGCAGTTGCAGAGGACTTTGGATGGATTATCTAGACTCCGTTCAGTTGAGGTTCAGGCCTGGATTTGAGACTGAAATGGCATTGTTCTCACTCATGGATGACCTCTAGTGGGAGCATGATAGAGGTAGTGTGTTGGGATATTCATGAGCAGGAAGAGTCATGTGGTAACTCAGTCAGCCAATGTGAGTAAAGTGCTACTGAGTCTGTGCAAAAGGAATTAAGCTAGGAGCTGGATGTTTTTTCCAGTCTCGGGTCTGTCTCTGTATCTCTCTGTGTGAAGACTTCATTATGCTATGTTGCTGTAAAGAAGAATGTGTGGTACTGTAAATATTTTGATATGATTATAAAGAAGTTATTTGATTCAGCAAAATGCAGTCAACTGTGAGAGCTTCTGATTTATTTTTCTACAACAGAAAAAAAAAATTCTAACAGGTTATGGGCCCAGAGCTCACTAAGGACTGTATTGTAATTTAAAGATGGAAGAATTGCCTGTGTGTAGAAAAAATAAAAGCAAGGGAGGATTAGCAGAATGGCTGCAATGGAATTTAAAGAAAGCTCTGTGCCTCGTTTGGGCCAGAAGAATTATATTGTGTGGGCTGCAAAAATGGAATGTTTGTTGAAAGCTAAAGAGTTGTGGTATATTGTAGAAAATCCACCACAAGTGTTTGCAGCTGCAGATCAGAAAAGTCATGATCGTGCAATGGCTTATCTCATCTTGAATTTAGATGATGAACAATTTCTAAATGTTGCGAATTTAAAGACTACAAAGG
>QLTV01001119.1:4171089-4184018 GCA_003457575.1 Thermophis baileyi
TGAAAACAGTGACTTTGCCACAGGGTACAAAAGCTGTGTGTTGTAAGTGAATAAAAAAGAAAAAGGTATTGCCAAATAATGAAGTACAGTATAAGGCCAGGTTAGTGGCACAAGGTTTTTCACAACTAAAGAATGTGCACTACGATGAAGTATTTGCGCCAACTGTGAAAATTGAGAGTATAAGATTAGCACTGGCATTGGCAGCAGCATATAGACATGATGACCAAACCATTGGGTGGTGTCCACCATGGAAACTGTATAAAGTCAATAGGTCTGATGTCTCTTCCTGTCATGAAGGGAGGAATGTTGGGATATTCATGAGCAGGAAGAGTCATGTGGTAACTCAGTCAGCCAATGTGAGTAAAGTGCTACTGAGTCTGTGCAAAAGGAATTAAGCTAGGAGCTGGACGTTTTTTCCAGTCTCGGGTCTGTCTCTGTATCTCTCTGTGTGAAGACTTCAACAGTGGTTTTTCTTTTTATAGGTTTGGCATTTGGCATGGACTGGTAAAGTACTTCAATTTGTTCAGGCTAATAGTCAAGCCAAAGATTTTGGGATATTCATGAGCAGGAAGAGTCATGTGGTAACTCAGTCAGCCAATGTGAGTAAAGTGCTACTGAGTCTGTGCAAAAGGAATTAAGCTAGGAGCTGGACGTTTTTTCCAGTCTCGGGTCTGTCTCTGTATCTCTCTGTGTGAAGACTTCATTATGCTATGTTGCTGTAAAGAAGAATGTGTGGTACTGTAAATATTTTGATATGATTATAAAGAAGTTATTTGATTCAGCAAAATGCAGTCAACTGTGAGAGCTTCTGATTTATTTTTCTACAACAGAAAAAAAAAATTCTAACATACTGCATCCATCCTAGCTCTTCTTGATCTGTCAGTGGCATTCAATATCATTGATCATGGTATTCTTCTGGGCCAGCTCTGGGAGTTGGGGGTGAGTGGCACTGTATCGTGCTGGTTTTCCTCCTTCCACAGGGGCCAGTTGTAGTCGGTGTTGATAGAAGGAAAGAGATCTAGCCTATGGCCCCTACTTTGTGGGATGCCTCAGGGCTCATTATTCTCCTCTCCTATTTAAGATCTACATGATGCCACTGGGTGAGGTGTTTCTTTGGTTTGGGGTGAGATATCATCAGTATTCAGATGACACCCAGCTTTATATCTCTGAACCAAGCCCCTTGAGTGATGCTGTGGACATCTTATTCCAGTGTCTGGAGGATGTTCAGGTTTTGATGGGGCAAAATGGGCTCTGACCCAAGCCTGGCAAAACAGAGTGGCTATGGATATTCGGACCTTCTGGAGACAAATTTCTTCCACCTTTAGTTCTGGATGGGGTGGCATTACCCCAGACAGACCGGCTGCGCAATCTTGGGATCTTGCTCGTGCTTGAAAAGCAAGTAGCAACCATGGTTAGGAGAGCCTATGCATATCTTCAGGTAATGTGCCACTTGCACCCATTCGTGGACCAGGAGACCCTGCTCACTGTCACCCATGCCCTTGTTATCTCCCTCTTAGATTACTATAACATGTCTACATAGGGCTGAACTTGAAAAGTATTCATGGTGCAAAATGCGGCTGCATGGATAATAAATAAATAATATTAAATATTCATCCATAAATAAATATTCATGGTGCATAATGCGGCTGCATGGATAATAAATAAATAAATAATAATAAATTAACACCACTACTCTGTGAGCTGCACTAGCTGCTGGTGTGTTTCTGGGTGAAATTCAAGTTCTGGTTGTCACCTTTAAAGTCTTACATGACTTGGGATCAGATTATCTGAAGGACCATCTTTTTCCAAGAGTTTCTACCCATCCAATCTAATCCAACAGATTGGGCATGCTGCAGAGCTAAACAATATTGATAGGTGGGAATTAGAAAATGCCCTTTTTCTGCTATAGCCCCTGCTTTATGGTATATTTTTTCCTTGGAGAGTAGAATGGCTCCAACCCTGGTAGCTTTTTGCAAAGCTTTAAAAACTTGGCTATGTCCCCAGACATGGAGCTCGGAATGTGTGCATGGCCCTGTTACTTGGCTTTACTATTAGTTGATTAATCATTACTATTTATACTTATTTATTTTGTGGATGTTTTATTGTTTTAATGTTTTTAAAATTGTTTTAATCGTTTTATAATTTTAGAATTCTAAGCCATCCAGAGTCACTTGGCTGAGATGGGTGGCTATAGAAATTCAACGAATGAATGAATAAATGAATGACCAACAAATTTTGGACTGCACTTAGTAGAAAATCTGTAATGGACAAAATTTCCATCTGTCAATTACAAAAGACCATTCTGCTGTAAGGATCGCCTCTACGTCTAACTTAAGAAAGCGAGAACTTCTGAGCCAATGTAGTTCAAAAGGATCTTTTATTAAGCAGAAGTGAAAGCATTCCATTCAAAGCAACGTCTGAATACCCTTAGGCAAAGCAGGTAGAGTTAAAGCAGTAGAGACCCCTCCCATTAGCCATAATGCAGATTCTAGCCAATACACAAGTGTGAAAATGTTTTCTTTATCAACTGCTCTGGGAACCGGATAAACATACATTTCTCTGACCATCTTCTGTTATCCATTGAAGTGAAACATCCCACATTGCCCCTCATAAACCTTCTCCAAAAGTGAAGAGATCTCAGGATGTTTGGCGCCCGGGTATGGATTGTAAATCGTCAATTGACACAGGCAATGCTAATAAATCAAACCCAAGGCCCCCCCGCTTCTCTCAACTGAATGGCACGATCACTCTTTGGGATCTGACATCTGCTTAGATCTGCACCTATATTGCACTGATACATTACAACATCCAGCGTATAAAGCATATAAACAGCGTATAAAGGCCAACACCAACTAAATAACTGGCAGTTGTGATTTCACATTTGTGTGTATAAAATAATAGACCAGGAAAAAAATGACAAAGAATAATGTCCTTCATCTATGCAGCGAAGTTGATGGACTACTTACCAAGGAAAATAGGTGGGCATGGAAGATTACAAATACACCAGACAGTTGAAGAAGAAGAAAGGGCATTGGAAGAATTTCTGAAGGACAGTGAAGAAGATGCACTGAAGTTAGTATACCAGGAAGGCTTACTGAGAACTAGAGATACCAAATCAGCCTACAAGAAAAACCAAATGAAGAATGAAAACCAGACATAGCAAGGCAAGGTATTAAGAGCCGAGGTGGCGCAGTGGTTAGAGTGCAGTACTGCAGGCTACTTCAGCTGACTGCTAGCTGCAGTTCAGTGGTTCAAATCTCACCGGCTCAAGGTTGACTCAGCCTTCCATCCTTCTGAGGTGGGTAAATTGTTGGGGGCAATATGCTGACTCTGTGAACCGCTTAGAGAGGGCTGTAAAGCACTGTAAAGCGGTATATAAGTCTAAGTGCTATTGCTATTGCTATTGCTAAGTGGCCATTATATTTAAAAAATTAGCAGGGAAAGTAGATAACAACAATAGCAATAGCACTTAGACTTATATCCCGCTTCACAGTGCTTTTACAGCCGTCTCTAAGCGGTTTGCCAGCATATTGCCCCCAACAATCTGGGTCCTCATTTTACCAACCTTGGAAGGATGGAAGGCTGAGTCAACCTTGAGCCCATCAAGATCGAACTGCTGGCAATGAGCAGAGCTAGCCTGCAATATTGCGTTCTAACCAGTGGTGGGTTGCTGCAGGTTCAGACTGGTTCTCCCGTACCGGTGGCAGAAATTTGCCCCCGCTCGCTGAACCGGCAGCGATGGCCGGCTGGCCATGATCCCGAACCGGTTCTCCGGTCGCCGCTCCTTGAAAGTGGCTTGGAAAGAATTTTGCGTGATGTGATGGTGGCGTGCGAGCAAAACGCGCACTTCCGACGTGATATGCGAACCAGTAGGGAAGGTAAGTAGAACCCACCCCTGGTTCTAACCATTGCACCACCACGGCTCTTCCCAAGACTTGGCAATGGTTAAGTGCAAGAAAATTGAAGAAAGAGATAGAGGAGCGAATTCTGGCTGTACAAGACCAAGCCTTAAGAACAAATGCATACAATGCAAGAATTGAGAAGATAGCAGCAAGCAGCAAATGCCATCTTTGCAAAGAAGGTGAAGAAATAGCTGCTTGTAAGAAGATGGCATACATTGATTACAAACAATGGCAAGACAAAGTAGCAACAATGGTGCATTGAAAGATCTATAAGAACTACCATTTGCCTGCAAGCAAGAACTAGGGGGATCACCAAATAGACAATATGATAGAAGAAGCTTTGTGCAAGATCATTGGCACAATAGAAGACACAGTTGCTGGCTAATAGACTGGGGAGGTTAATATCAAAGAAAAGAAGATTCACTATCACCACTACTGTTTGACAATGTATTGACTCTTCTATCAACAATCCTGAACAAGGCAGGCCATGACTATCAAGCATTAGAAACATCTGCCAGGCTCTTCTGCTTTCTTTACATGGATAATTTGTAACTGTATTGAAAAGCACCATCTGAAACTGAATTGCTGCTCAACACTGTCCGTATATACTGCCAAGATACTGCAATAGAGTTTGGACTTCACAAATGTGTCACCCTTACCAGGAGAAAAATAGTGAAAACTGAAGGAATCAAAATGAAGAAAATTACTCCAGATACCTGGGTATCCTTCAGACTGGCAACATCAAGCACACTGAAGTTAAGAGAAAGGTTAGAAATGAATACATTAGGAGAATGAAGAAGATCTTAAAGTCCAAACTAGTGATGGAAATACCATTAAGGCAGTTAACAACTGGTCAATTCCAGTCATTCGATACACAGCTGGAATAGTTGACTCATCTTAAGTAATAGAAAATGAAGAAGCTAATGTGCTCTGGGACTTTAGAATTTAAGCAGACAAGTACTTGCCATCTCACACCCCAGACTTAACAATTGTTGATAAGAAAGACAAAGAATCTGGATAGGGGATGTTGCAATACCTGGAGACAGCAGAATAGAAGAGAAAGAACTGGAGAAATTTTTATGTTTTAATATATCAACTGTCAAGATTAGACAAGATTTTGGCAATGTCAAATAAAAATATTAAAATTCAACACATTCTTGTGAATTAATAACTCATTTTTAACAAGTTAGAATTTAGAATAGCTAATTGCAATAACCTGATGAATTTTTATTAAAGATTTTGTATGTCTAACTGAAACAGAAAAGAATTGTGAAGTCCTAATTCTTCACATTGATTTCTCTGCCTTTCTTCTTTTCTCCAGTTGATGGTGGTACTGTACTGACAATTATAATCAACTAAATATGCCAGGTATAATATCTCACTAAAGAATCAGCTTTGTCTTTTAGCCTTCAGACAAATATCTGTGCTATATTGATTTATTTGTTAGCTGATTAGTGATGCAACTTTAAAATATACTGTATTTTACTCTATTATTTCCTCTTTATTGATTAGAGCATTTTGTTAGTTTTAAATAAATAAATTTTTTGCCCTTCAAGACTATTTTGGAAGAAGCCTACTAATCACAAAAAGATAAAAAGGTTAGGTTGAATTGGGGGAAAATGTATACAGTAAAAAAATGGTCAGATAGTTTATAGTCAGATAAACTATATTTCATTTCTGTCATTTGTGTTTTGAAATGCCTTTTCACTCTTACTGTGCAAGAAGATGACAGAGGAAACAAGACAAATACTTTTGGGGAAAACACATTATTGTTATATCACAAGTCAGTAAAAATGTACTAAAACAGATAAATATTTTGCAATTATATTCCAGATTGGCTAAGCAGTTTTTGGTATTTGAATACGTATTCACTTTTAAAGACTATATACAATATTAGAAATAAAAATAAACATAAAATTAGGAAGTTCTACAGGATCCATAATGTTAATCACCCTCATTGAGACTATGTGATATTATCTTCAAAGCGATGAATTCTCTTATCTTGGAGACTGGATGATAAAACTGCCTTCTCACATCAGTGAGAGAGGTATTGCCTAAACAAAATAGCATTTTAAAAAATGGATGTTATAATGTTCTCATGATGTAAATCAATATCTACTTTATTCAGCCTATGAAAACAGATGTTACAATAATACTTGAAGATAGCTCCTAGTCTCCCACAGCCTTGTCTTCTCCAAGCTAAAAATGCTCAGCACGTTTGTTTCTTTCAGAAGTTTTTTTTTTCTTGGTTGCTCTCTTCTTATATGTTCTAGTTTGTCAGTGTCCTTGTTAAACTATGGTGCCAAGAACTCAGTTCTTGGCACCATACAGAATAGAGATGAGTTTCTCTTGAACTTGAACTGTAATTTTGTTGATACAGCATGGAGTGGAATTGCTTTTGCTCTTTCTTCTTAGCTGCATCCATTTTGAAACTCATCTTGTTGAAATTCATTACTCTACCTTGTCAAGATCCTTTAAACCAGGGGTGTCAAACTCGCGTCACGGCATCACGTGACGTATCGGGACTTTTTCCCCCTTAGCTAAACTGGGCGGGGACGGGGCCAGCACGTGACGCATCCGGCCCGTGGGCTGCGAGTTTGACACCCCTGTTTTAAACCTTATTAGTGTTCTCTAAGGTGTTTGTTATCCCTCCACTGACCCACCTCCACATATAATCACTCAAGATGATCAAGATTTGCTAGCATCTGTAATGACTTTGTTGCAGTTTAAAATGCAAGGTGATTGCATGGCCACTTCCTCTTTTTTCATAAGAGTCATAATCCAGAGTTTCTTCTTGGGTACAGATTATAGTCTGATGTGCTGATAGCAAGGCATCTCTAACTGTCTGAGCATGAGGTAATCTTTTTTCCTTAGATTTGGAATCCTGATGGATCTGGAATATAGTAGGGTGGTGGGACCACCAAGGCCTTTGATCTTTCCACATCCTATGCTTTTCTTGAGTACGGCATCTCCTTAGCAATGCTCAGCAAAGGAATAATTTTCCTCTGATGAAGATGACTCATTATTCTGTGGTCCTATCAAAAAGATAGACATGATACTTAAGTCTTTGGTGAAGTTATTTAATATGCTAACAATACAAACCTGGGTTCAGCTTTAGAAATCTTAGAAAACTTTATAAAATCTTAGTTTAAAATATTGGCAATGCTTCTGAAGGAAAACTGCAGGAGAAAATGAAAATAAAGTATGTTCTTTAAATAACAATAAAAATAATCTGAGTTTAGAATATGATTTTTGAAATCTTCAAGGATTTAGAAAACCTCTGAAAAGAACTAACATTCATTTCTTAAAATGTCATTGTTAAAGCACATCTTATGATTTAAATAATTAAATTAAATTAAATTAAACTCATGGCAACTTGAAGAATGAGTGCTGGATAGATATAAATGAGAATTATATTACAAAGAAAGCATGGGTCATCACTCTGCACATAGGATGGTATGGAGGTCCATGAGGAAGTTGTGTTATTGAAATCAAACAATTCTGAAAGCAGCCTGGATAAAAGACCACAGGATCATACGTTAACTAAATAAGTATAAGTGAATATACCTTCCATCTGATGACTCCTCCAGCTGATGACTAGTTCTCTGGGTATACCAGTTCTTCCTTAAAATAATTGTAATTCAGCAGTAATATAATGAGTGAATACAGATTAGAATAAATATTTACGGATTTGCAGAATTTATGAGAACAAATGCAGATATACATGAAAAAGTTTGAAAATGTATTCCCAGCTCCCAACAGGTCTGTTCCATTCAGAGCTCGTTGGAAAAGAAACTTGTAATACCTGTCTGAGATAGGGATTGACAGATTTCATATGGAAAAATGAAGGGAACAAGAGATCGTTATATAATGTTGCAGTGTTGGCAATAAAGCAAGCCATAGTGTTTGTTTGGCTTTTGCTTACTAGTGAACTCAGTCACTATGGCTTGTTAAACATATTTTATGGATTAGCATGATGTATGAGCCTTACCAATAGGCATTTATTTACTAAACAATGGTTAAACCATAGTTGAGTGCAATTTTCGGGTGGAAAGTCCTTATTTCTTTATCACCACTGTGATCTTAATGACCCATATAATGATCAAAAGTTGAAGTTCCTAGATGTTAATAAGTTGTCCTATAGTTTTTCATCATGGGATCAAAGCTATGGGAGGTATGTGCTTGAGCTCTTTGTTTTGGGTGGTGTGGTTGCTGTAAAAGTGGGAAGGATCATATCTGAGGACAATGTAGGACTGCTATATCTGGGCTGCAGTAATCTGAACAATCGTTAGATGGCAAGGAGTTTGAGCTTTATACATTATATCTCTGATGCCATCTGGTGGTCATTGGGATTTTTGCAGCCTGAGATATACTTGACTGCACTTGAAATCTGGCAAACATTATTGACCTTTGAGAAAAAATTTATAGAATTTGAATGGACATGTTGGTCATCCATAGGAAAAATAGGAAAAGATGGGGACGATGCATCACTTTATACAGTAATTGTTTTGAGGAATTATGTTTTTGAGCATGACCTCGATAACTTGAGTGTGTCAAGAAGTCATGAATGTATTGTTCTTGGTACTGACTAAATTGCATCTGTTCAGTCCAGGAAAAGAGAGACTTGAGGCCGGTGTACACTGAGATACAACAAGGAGAATTGGGCAATGCATGTATAGTCTGCTTTTGCATGGACTTGAAAAGACTAAAACATCATTCCGGAGAGAAATTTGTGGATTTTGAAATATGACATTGCTAATGCCAAAGTACCCCAGCTATGCTTTTAGAAGTGTTGCACTTCTGATTTCAATAATGCTTTGTGGTTTACAGATTTGAAAAGGCTGTAAACAGGGGTGGGTTCTAACTTACCTCGCTGCCGGTTTGCTTCCTCCCGCACCGCATGGCCGCGCCTTGTGGGCGCGCGCATGTGCAGTGCCGAAAAATCTGAAAAAAATTCCAAAGGAAAAAAAAAGCGAAAAACAAGATGGCGACGCATGCGCAATGCTGAAAACTTGGCTTCTGTGCATGCACAGAAGAAAAAAAACCCGGAAAAAATTCAAAAAAAAAATAATTAAAAAAAATCAAAAAAAGATGGCGCCCACAGACCGGCACCGACCGAACCGGATCCGTGACGTCACTGTGACATCACCAGCGGGTCGCTACCGGTTCGGGTGAACCGGTCCGAACTGGGAGGAACCCACCTCTGGCTGTAAATATATATGAATGGGTTTATCTGAGAGAATAAGGCAAGTGGTTTAAAGCTAGTCTTGGATTATTTGAACAAAATGCATACTGTTTGCTGCATTCTCAATTTTCTCTCCAACTGCAGATCTATCAGCACACCAACTTGATTTCTTTAGAAAACCTAGGATTTTCAATAACTGGCATAAAACCTGCTACATGTTGTCATTTCTTATATTTAAAGGACAAAGAAAGAGAATACATTATTTCTTTCAGATTTTGTGCTACTCTATCCATGTTCAATCATATTAATTATCTTCTATTATATTCAAGAAATCCAAAAGCAATCAACAAATGCTTTGTTAGAGCGCTCAGTTTGTGACAGCTTTATTAAAATGCAAAAGGCTTGCCTGCAAAGAACTGGAACAATTCAGTTGGTTTATATAAAACAATGTCTCTCTTTCAGGAAGGAAGTCATTTATGTGCTTTTCTTGAGAGCAGACATAATCATTTTTAGAACAAGATTCTCAAGAGATGTAGAAGGGTGTGGAGAAACTTTACTTTGGCTTTATATCAATATTCTGCTTACCCTGTGGGTTAAATTAAATTTCCTATTATAGTTGATGTTCAGTTAGAAGGTTTTTTCCCCCTTCTATAAGTAAGTTTTCTAAGAAGTGAGAAATGCCTCTGAATAGAGAACAGCCTTACAACAGCGGTTCTCAACCTGTGGGTCGCGTCCCCTTTCGGGGTCGAATGACCATTTCACAGGGGTCGCTGCGCGCGTTAGCCCACCATCTTGGTGCCACCGTCACTGCAGGGGTGAAATGCTCCCGGTTCGGCCGTGCCTGCGGGTCGCCGGATAGCCGGTAGCGACAGAAGCGGGAGACTTTGCCCACCCGCCCGGACGCCGCCATTTGGGTTCTTTTACCCCCTGCGCATGCACAGAACGCTTTGCGCATGCGCAGAGGGTAAAAGAACCCAAATGGCAGCGTCCGGGTGAAGTCTCCTGCTTCCGACGCTATCAGCTGTCCGGCGACCCGCAGGCAAGCCCGAACCGGGAGCATTTCGCCCCTGGTGCCACGCCCCCTTTGTCACCTCATCCTGCGTGGTGAGGGGGCGGGGAGGGGGTCGCGGTGGCGGTGGAGGTCGCGGCAGCGGCGGGGGGTCGCGGCATTAGAAACGTTGAGAACCACTGCCTTACAACATAAATTCCCATTTATTACAGCAATATTTCTATCCACATGACATATAAAAGGAAAAAAATGCCTATTTTACTTGTGCTTATTTTTGTTGTATACAAAAACATGCTGGGCAGAGCGAAAAGATCACATCCTGCAGTCTTAGCATGACTGTTCTGTGATTTATTCCAATGGTCGCCAACTATTTTGGCCTGCTGGACATATTTGAAATTTTGAGAGCATATTATAGGCACTTCGAAAAATGATCACCATGATATCTATCAGAAAGCAAAACCGTCTACCAATCACACCAACTATCCAGGATTCTCTGTCTCTCCTCAGCATACTTCTGCTTTATAATCTTTGAAAAATAAACTCATGTTTGACATGCAATCTGTTTGGTGCCAAGATGCTGGATGCATCAGCATTTGAGGATGCCATGTTGAAGACTGAGGCACTCAAATGACATGCTTCTTTTTCTAGTATTTACCAACAGTACACTGTGATGTGATGTTTTTACTTCTTTCACAACTCTTTTGACTAGTACCTAGTTTTCCTAGCAGACATTTTTATCAAATACTGTGTATAAACTAATTCATAAGACCAGGAAAGGCAACCTTGCATAAAATGCACTCACAAAATCTGGCCTTCCATATTGATGTTGCACATATCTCAAAACAACACTTTGTTGGAAGGAAGCATGCAGTGGGGTGCCACAAGGTTCTGTCCAGTACTCTTCAACATCTTCATAAAATTTTTTAGATGAGGGAATAGAAGAGACACTCATCAAATTTGCAGATTACACCAATCTGGGGGAGGGGGGGGAATAGCCAACACTTTAGAAGATAGGCTCAGATCCAGAAGGATCTTGACAGATTTGAGCATTGGGCCCTATTCAACAAAATGCAGTTCCGTGGTAAGAAAAGTAAGGTTTTGCACTAAGGCAAGAAAAACCAAAACATACAAGTATAGAATACATGGTATCTGGCTTAACAGCAGTAACTGTGAGAGGGATCTAGGAGTCCTAGTGAACAACCACTTAAATGTGAGCCAGCAGTATGCCACAGCTGCCAAAAAAGCCAATGCAGTCCTAGGCTGCATCAATAGAGGGATAGAATCAAGATCATGTAAAGTTTTGATCACCACAATGCAAAAAAGATGTTGAGACTCCAGAAAGAATGCAGAGAAGAGCAACAAAAATGATTAGGGCAGCGGTCCCCAGCCTCTGTGTCTTGGTGGCCCAGCTTGGGGGGGGGAGAGGGGAACTGGGCCGCGTTGTGCAAGTTGAGCTGCGCATGCACTGGTCCACCACTCACTCCCATCTACCCCCCACCTGGGTCACCAAGCTGCAGAGGTTGAGGACTGCTGCCCGAATCATTTTTTTTTTTTTGCTCTTCTCTGCATTCTTTCTTGAGTCTCAACATCGGTTTTGTATTGTGGTGATCAAAACCGGATGCAGTATTCCACTTGTGATCTTACAATGGCAGCATAAAGTGGTATTAACATTTCACATGATCTTGATTCTATCTCATGCTCTGGCCCACCACTTGTGCAGCCCAATTCCGAATAGGTCACGGCCCAGGGACTAGGGATCCCTGGATTAGAGGAGTGGAAGCTAAGCCATACAATAACCGGTTGTGGGAACTGGGAGTGTCTAGTCTAACAAAGGGAAGGATTAGGGTGATATAATAACAGTCTTACAATATTTGAGGGGCTGACACAAAGAGGAGGGGTCAACCTATTCTCCAAAGCACCTGAGGACAAGAAGTAACAGATGGAAGCTTATCAAAAAGAAGGAACCTAGAATTAAGAAGAAATTTCCTATCAGTGAGGACAATTAACCAGTGGAATGGCTTGCCTCCAGAAGTTGTGGGTGCTCCATCACTGAAGATTTTTAAGAAGAGACTTGACAGCCATTTGTCCAGAATGGCTAGAGTCTGGAGAAAAGAAGGACTGGGGTGACATGATAGCAGTGTTCCAATATTTGAGGGGCTGCCACAAAGAAGAGGGGGTCAACCTATTTTCCAAAGCACCAGAAGGCAAAATAAGAAACAATGGATGGAGACTAATCAAGGAGAGAAGCAACCTGGAATGAAGGAGAAACTTCATAACAGTGAAAATTACCCAGTGGAACAGTTTGCCTTCAGAAGCTGTGGGTGCTTCATCGCTGGAGGCTTTCAAGAAGAGACTGGACAGCCAGTTGTCTGAAATGGTATAAAGTCTTTTGCTTGAGTAGGGGGTTGACTAGAAGACCTCCAAGGTCCCTTCCAACTTTGTTATTCTTTAATTCTGTTCTTTAACATCTTAAACAGGGGTGGGTTCCTACCGGTTCGGACCGGTTCGCCCGAACCGGTAGCGACCTGCTAGTGACATCATCAGAACCGGATCGGTGGTTGCCGGTCCGTGGGGGCCACCATCTTTTTTTTAAAAAAAAAATCGAATTTTTTTTTCTGAGCATGCTCAGAAGGTGACTTCCAGCACTGTGCATGCGGTCGCCATCTTTTTTTGGCTTTATTTATTTATTTATTTATTTTCTGAGCATGCTCAGGTGACTTCCAGCACTGTGCATGCGGTCGCCATCTTTTTTTGGCTTTATTTTTTTTTATTTTTTTTCTGAGCATGCTCAGCAGGTGACTTCCAGCACTGTGCATGCGGTCGCCATCTTTTT
>QLTV01001119.1:4210857-4220883 GCA_003457575.1 Thermophis baileyi
ATCATTGGCAGCTGTCTTTTCCGGCAGGCCTGGGGCCAATTATTGACTGATTGGCCCATGTATTTTTGTGTGAATGTTTTATTTTAATATTGATGTATTTTTAAATTGTTTTTATATATATATATATGTTTCTATTGTTGTCTTTTTTTATATACTGTGAGCCGCCCAGAGTCCTTCGGGAGTTGGGCGGCATACAAATTTTGCAAAATAAAATAAATAAATAAATTTGGGTAATCACAGACCTGTTCTCTAAGCAGGTCCATTTTGTGCCTTGCTCCAAGATTCCGTCAGCAAAGACATTGGCCAAACTCTTTATTCAGCATGCGTATAGGCTAAACGGTGTCCCTGAATGGATAATCTCTGACAGGGGTGTCCAATTCACCTCCCAGTTTTGGAAGGAGTTCCTCAGGTTGTTAGGCTCCGCCCAAGGCTTAAGCTCCGCCCATCATCCCCAGACAAACGGGGCCTGTGAATGGACTAACTCGGTTTTGGAGCAATACCTCAGGTGTTATGTAAATTACCAACAAGATAATTGGGCGACTTGCTACCTTTCGCCAAGGTGGTTTATAATAACTCCATTCATAGCAGTACAGGGTTTACCCCATTCAGGGTGGTCTATGGTGAGGACTTTGTACCCATTCCTGAACTACCACAAGAAAAGCCTCAGATCCCCTCTTTAATAGAGTGGATTGAGCAACTTCAAATGACTTGGCCCGTGACTCGCAAGGCACTAGATGAAGCTCACCAAGCCCATAAAAAACAAGCTGACAAGAAAAGGGTTAAACCAAGGGAATACCAAGTCAGATATAGGGTTTTCCTGTCAACCAAGTACTTATAGACTACACAGAAGTCAAAAAAATTGGGGCCTAAGTATGTGGGGCCTTTTCCTATTGTGAAAATTATAAACCCAGTCACTGTTCAATTAGAACTTCCTAAAACCCTTAGGAGAATTCACCCTGCTTTTCATGTCAGCCTATTGAAACCTGAACTGACCTCCTCTCTTCGGCCAGATCGGACCCCTCCTCCTGTTCCTTTGCTTATTGAAGGTGAACAGCATTTCGAGGTTAAGGAAATTCTCAATTCTAGAAAACATAGGGGCAAGATACAATATTTGGTGCCCTGGAAACACTTTCCTTCCTCACATTCTGAATGGGTGAACGAACGGGATGTCAGAGCCCCAAAATTACTTCAGTTGTTCCATTCCAAATACCCTGATAAACCGTAAATGTATTTCTGTCAATGTGTTTATACTTTTATTGAGTCTATTTTGTTATGTTGTGGTTTTTCCCTAGGATTAACGTACTGTTGTGTCCTAGCATGGCAAGCCCTATGAAATGACGCACACACACTGTTTGTCAAATAATATCCTTTTACTACTAATAAAGGATTCTTAGTAGCTAGATGTTAAAGTCCTTAAATAACAATAAAATCCGTTGTGCCAAAAGTCCGGTATAAAGTTGGCCAGAATTCAAACCCCCAGAGTAAACAGGAAATTAGTTCCTCCGTTATCAGTAACTCACAGAAGTTGGCAAAAAGCCTGGAATGAATTAGTTCAGCAACTGAAAGTCCAGAAATCAAAGCCGTAGAAATCCCAAAAGTAGCAAGACGTGGTCAGAGAAAATGCAACAAGTTGTTTCCAGCGCCGGCTTCAGCATGCTGAAGCCTTAAATAGCCTTAGGGCGTGGCCAATCAGCCTGCAGATTTACATGCGAGGAGACCTCCTCCTGCAGAGCCACTCCTGCCTGCTAGCTGCCCTGCATGCCCTAGCATCAAGCAGAGGCTCCTCCTCTTCTCCTGAGTCACTCAGCTCCAACTGAGGAGGTGCAGAAGTCCTTGGTTGGCTGTCATCCTCTGGCACTGAGTCCCCGGTATCTGACCCAGGTGCCAGGTACACAGGACGATATTGCCACGCCACAGTTGGTTCATGGTCCTCTGGATCCATGGGCGGCTGCACGGGACTCGGGCAAGCCACAACACGTCCCTGCTGCAGGAGGGCCGAATGTCAGCCTCCACGCTGCTTGCTTGCTTCGGCTGCCATAGAAATGGGCAGAGGGGGAGGTTAAAGTATTTGGGAGGAGGGGGGAAGCAGTGCTGGAGATGTCTCCATATGTGTCTATTAGGGAGGTAGGGAGGAGAGTTCTCATCATATACTGCATGGCTGACTGGACATGTTTATAGCCAGCTCAAGGTCAATGGTTTCTGCAGACCAGATGCAAAGGCTCCACCTGAAGATGTGGCCCACATGACATTTGGGGGGCATCGGGATTGGATGGCCAACCCGGGTCTTTGAGGGGAGGGATTTGGGATTACTTTCTATATGTAAATTTCGCGCCTTTTGCCTTAGATCTTGCTTTCTACTTGTTCCTATCAGTTCTTATCCAGTAAAAGTACCTTTCTCTACAATCATGGAGTTGGGGGTTTTCTTTCCTTTGTTTTGAGCGGAGGCACATCTGACACTTGGCCAATAGAATTCTCTTCTCTTCTCTTCTCTTCTCTTCTCTTCTCTTCTCTTCTATTCTATTCTATTCTATTTTACAATCCTTGTACAGTAATCTCATTATACTCTAGAGCAGGGTTTTTCAAATGGTATTGTGGAAAGTGCACCCCAAAAGGACAGTGCTAGAAACCTCACAGCGCCAGAAACCTCAGAAAACAGTGCCAAGAGACTCAAACCAGCCCTTCCCTCTTTAAGAAAACCAAGAAGCACCAGCTGAAAGGAAAACTCAGAGTAGCCTAATGACTGTTACAAAAGTAACAGAAAAGTAACAGAAACACTTAAGTAGAGCCATTAAGATAAGGGGAACCAGGCTAAAAATAAACTCTTCAAGGTAAACCAAAACTCCCTCTTCCTGCCCCCTGACAGGATTAACCCTTAGGACAAGAAAACACAAAGGCCCAGGAACAGGATTAACCCAGGAAAACAGGAAAACAGGAAAATATGCTGATGATACTCAGATGTATGTCTCAGCCCATGGTGAGTTAAGTGATGATGTGTGCTCCCTCTCGCAGTGCCTAGAACAGTGGTTCCCAACCTTTTTTTGGCCATGCCCCACCTAAGCATCTCTAAAATCCTGCCCCCCCTGTGACATATAATTCTTACTATTCAAAAAGTGAACTCCTACTCACGTGAAGGAAGCCTAAAAGGCCATTAACTTGGTTTAAACAAGGTTCCAATTGCCCCCATTAAAAATCAAATTGCCCCCCTGTGGGGCATGGGCCCCATGTTGGGAACCACTCTCCTAGAGGCTGTTAGGGGCTGAATGGGGAGCAACGGATTGAAACTAAACCCTGGCAAGACCGAGTGGCTCTGGGGTTGGGGTTCGTTGGCTCAGGGAGAATTGCCATCTTTGGTCTTGGATGTACCCCAAACAGACCCTGTGCGTAATCTAGGGGTTTTCCTGGACTCACGACTCCTGCTCAAAGAGCAGGTGGTGATTGTGGCCAGGAGGGCCTTTGCGCAACTGTGGGTTGTGCACCAGTTATGCCCTTTCCTGGACCAACAGTCCTTACTCACAGTCACTCATTCCCTAGTCAGTTCCCGTCTTGACTAGTGCAATGAGCTCTACATGGGGCTGCCCTTGAAGAGCATCCAGAAGCTCCAGTTGGTGCAAAATTCAGCTGCCCGCATGGTTTTGTGCAGACCCTGGTGTGCACATGTATCACCTCTCCTGCGGGAGCTGCATTGGTTGCCGATTTGCAACCAATGGTGCTGGTTGTCACCTTTAAAGCCCTTCATGACTTGGGACCAGGTTATCTGAGGGACCATCTCTTGCCGGTCACATCTACCCAACCCATCAGATCGGGGAGGCAGGGAATGTTGCGGGTCCCATCCCCGAGGGAGATACACCTGGTGGGACCCAGAAGAAGGGCCTTCTCCGTGGTGGCTCCCTCTCTCTGGAATATCATTCCCCAAGAGATTAGAATGGCCCCCACTCTAAAACTCTTCTGGAAGGCGCTGAAGACCTGGTTCTGCCAGCGGGCCTGGGGAACCCAGAGCGGGATGGAGCCCATTAAATGGCTCGTGTGATCTGCTGTCGCTGGGGTGGGGGGGGAGGTGGAGGTGATTTTGTTATATTGTACTATATTAATTTATTTGATTCTTTTTGTTAATTTTTATTGTTTTAAATGTGGTTTTATATTCTGTAAGCCGCCTTGAGTCGCCATGGGTGAATAGGTGGCAATATAAATTCAATAAATAAATAAATAAATAAATAAAAACAAAACCCAGGGCAATCAGAAACACAACAAAACCCATCAAGCTGCAGGAGCTTCAAAGGGGAATTAAACATAAAAGGCCAAGATTCGCACTCCCAAAACTGCTTGCAAGTCAGGAATGCTCGAGTTGTGTTACTTTTTGCTTCTTGCCTTCCTACATTAAAAGAATTCCACTTTCTGGCAGCTGGCTTCTGCATCCATTTCTTCTCAGCATCTGTGGTGTGTCCCAGCTGGGAACAAACCGGGGAAATTTCTTTCAACAGTATCCCAGAGAGCCCTAGGGATTCCCAATGACTTGGTGAAAGATCTTCCCAAGGACTTCCATGAAAGATCAAGAATGGGGGAAAAATTCATTCAAATGCAGTCAGGGCCATCCTGGCAATTTTTCTAATAGAATAACTTCTAATAGAAGTTGTTCTCCCATGAAAAAACACCATGGTTGGCATTTGTTCACCAGGAGTTTTATGAAAAAGTTTCAAGTGTGAAAAGTTTGAAAAGCTCTATTCTAGAAGGTTTTCTGCTCTTGGGGCATTTCTGGAAACCAAAGCAGTTCTCCCTTAGGTATAATGGAACAGAGTAGCAAAGAGCTTTGGCACTTTTGATTTTGGTAGCAGGTTAGAGTGTCCTAAGATACCCGGCAACCATAACATGTACATCCTTTGCAAGTAGTGATCTCCTTTGCTGACCTCACAAACTGCTTATAGGCATGATTCATGAAATACTAAAAGTATGCTGTTGATTGTGCCTTTTATAGACAATTTACAAGTTATAATTTCATCTAGTATAAATCAGCCTGCTTTTAATTAAGCAGCCCTATGCATAGTAACTGGCCTGTAGGCTACTTTAAAAGCCTTAAAGCCTTAGTTAGACCACACCTAGAGTACTGCATCCAGTTTTGGTCACCATACTACAGAAAAGACATCGAGACTCTAGAAAAAGTGCAGAGGAGAGCAACCAGGATGATTAGGGGGATGGAAACTAAAACATACGAAGAGCGGTTACAAGAACTGGGCATGGCTAGTCTAGCGAAGAGAAGGACCAGGGGAGACATGATAGCAGTGTTCCAATACTTGAGGGGCTACCACAGAGAGGAGGGGGTTAGGCTATTTTCCAAGGCACCAGAAAGCCAAACAAGGAATAATGGATGGAAACTGACCAAGGAGAGATTCAACCTGGAAATAAGGAGAAAATTTCTGACAGTGAGAGCGATCAACCAGTGGAACAGCTTGCCTTCGGAGGTTATGAGAGCTCCAACACTTGAGACTTTCAAGAAGAAATTGGACTGCCATTTGTTGGAAATGATGTAGGGACTCCTGCTTGAGCAGGGGGTTGGACTAGATGACCTACAAGGTCTCTTCCAACTCTGTTACTCTGTTACTTTGTTTAAAAAACGTTCCTAGTTATATTTTGGTAAATTCAATGTTCTATACATGCAAATGCAACAAATATATTATCTTAAACCTTACTGTGGGTTTTCATGGGCCCTAAAGCTTCCTGGGGATCCAAATCTAACCATGGTTAATCATATCTTTAAATTTAAGCTGAATTAAAACCAAAAACTCATTAGGTTTGGCATACTGTTGGGTAATTACAAAACATAGTCATTACAATAAACAGGAGATTGTGCCATGTAGTCCAGTATCCTCTTTCACTCATTGAAATTAAAAACAGCTTTTTTTCCTCATCTCAAGAACGTTCAGGGTCTTCTTCATGTTATATAATTTAGCCTCCACCCCCCCTTCCCCGCAAAGTTGGATGAATTGTAAGTTTGAAAAATGCTACCCAAAACACAGCAAAATGATATATGGAAAAGCAACACTCCATTTTAATTACCGTATTTTTCGGAGTATAAGATGTACCTTCCCCCCACCAAAAAAGAGGATGAAAATCTGGGTGCGTCTTATACTCTGAATGTAGCCCCGCCCACCCGCTCCACACATCACATTTTCTGGTGGTTCCAGGCAGCGGGGATCCTCACTTCCACATGGAGCCTGATTCCCGAAGCAGCCCAGGGAAGTGCATTGAAAACCTGCCTTTCTCACAGCAAGGCCCGATAGAGAGGCAGCACATCAGTCCTCCTGGACCTGCCATCTTGTAAACATGCTGCCGGGCTTCCCGACAAGCCCCTGTGCCTTTTCTGCCTCGGTCAGAGCCTGATTCCTGAAGCGGCCTGGGGAACTGCATTGAAAGCCTTTTAAACTAAAGCGATTTTGGGCGGCAGTGCCACGATCCCCTCCCCGATTCCAAAAACGGCACGTGCGGAGGCCAAAAAAGTGCATCACATTTCAGGCGGCGGGCGGTTCCAGCACGCGCTGCCTGAAAATGCTTTCGTCCCCAGTTCCCTGATGCACATCGCAGAGCCGCGCACCCTCCTCCTCCTCCGCAGACTCGCCTTCTCTTTTCTCCTGGCCAGATCCGCCGCCTGAAATGCGAGGATCGGGGAGGAAAGTGTTTTCAGGTGGCAGCGCCTGTTGCATGCACCGTTTTTGGAATTGGGGAGGGGATCCATCGCCTGAAATGCGAGGATCATGGAGGAAAGCGTTTTCGGGTGGCAGCGCCACGATAGCAATAGCAATAGCAATAGCACTTAGATTTATATACCGCTTCATAGTGCTTTACAGCCCTCTCTAAGCAGTTTACAGAGTCAGCATATTGCCCCCAACAATCTGGGTCCTCATTTTACCCACCTCGGAAGGATGGAAGGCTGAGTCAACCTTGAGCCTGATGAGATTCGATCTGCCAAACTGCTGGCAGCCGGTGATCAGCAGAAGTAGCCTGCAGTACTGCACTCTAACCACTGCGCCACCGCGGCTCCTGAAAACTCTTTCCTCCACGATCCTCACATTGCAGGCGCCATTTTTGGAATCAGGGAGGGGATCGTGGGGCTGTAGAAGTGCAGCTGCACCCAGATAAGATCTTCACCGTCAAGCGGGTCTCGGAGGACGTGGCCAACTACTTCTACAAGAGATACGGGGGAGGACCTAGGCTGACGGGTGGGGGGGTGCCATCCAAGACGAGCCCGGCTTTGGCCCTGGCCTCCTCCTCCTCCTCCTTCTTGGTGTGATCCCCTCTGCTTTGGGGGGGAAGGAGCAAGGAAGGAAAGGCGAAGGAATACCAGGCAGATGGAACTGCTTATGCTCTTGCAGAGAAGGGAGGGAGCCTTCCAGCTCTGCAGGAGATGTGATCTCTCACACTGTTGCAAAGTTGGCATTGCAACTCACTGGTGTGTTGCCACATTTGTCAGTTTCCTCCATTCCCCCACCCCGCCACCCCCTCGCACCTTCCCCAGCACTGTTTTCGGAGCTGCCTCTGTAGAGGCGAGATGGTACCCGAGGAATCCCCATTGGCAAAAGTGGTGCCCGCCCGTCTGCAACCTCCTCAAAGCAGTGGTCAAGGGGTGAGCGGCTCCTGCTGGCTGCACGCGGCACGTCCCGTTTTTGGATTCGGGGAGGGGATCGCAGCACTGCCTCCTGAAAACACTTTCCTCCTGCCACCTGAAAATGCTTTCCTCCCTGGCAATCTCCGCTGCCTGGAGATCTCTGCTGCTTTGGGGGGCGTCGATTCATCCAGCCACTGCTGCAGCCATTCCAGGGAGACAAAGTCGTAGGGGCAGCCTGAGGGTGGGGGGGCAGAGGGCCAGAGCATCAGCACCCCCAGCTCCTCCACATCTCCTCCTCGAACACCGACCACAGCACGTGCAAAGTTAAGAGCGTGCATCTTCCCCCTCCCCTTCAAATGACCGATCAACCCCCACCCCCCTTCCCTTCTATGCAAAACGCTTTCCTTCCCGAATCCAAAAACGGGGCGTGCAGAGGCAAAAAAAGAGCATCATGTTTTTGGGCAGTTCCAGGCAGCGGAGATTGCAGCAACAGTGTTTTCAGGTGGCAGTGCCTTGCCTTACGCCCCCTGCGCAGTGCCCGAAAATGTGATGCTCTTTTTTTACCTCCACACGCCCCATTTTTGGAATCAGGGAGGTAGCGGAGATCTCCAGGCAGCGGAGATCATGGCAACAGTGTTTTCGGGTGGCAACGCCTTGCCTTACGCCCCCTGCACAGCGCCCGATTCGCCGACCGAGTCTCGACCTCCGCGCTTCCCCGGGCTGCTTGCGGAATCAGGCTCCGACCGAGGCAGCAAAGGCACAGGGGGCTTGCCGGGAAGCCTGGCACCATGTTTACAAGATGGCAGCGTCCAGGAGGACTGAAGTGCTGCGTCTCTATCGGGCCTTGCTGCGAGAAAGCCAGGCTTTCAATGCCTACGACTATAGGTAGGAAGACGGGGGCGTCTCGGGAGTGGAGCCTTCAGTGCCAAGTCCCTCTTCTGCCCCCATGAAAATCATACCCCACCCCACCCCACCCCACCCACTCCAGTTAAATGCACGTAGGGTGATAGGGTTTGTTTTAAACAGATAAAAAGGTCTGTGCTGCTTGTTATCAAAATCTGAGTGGAAGTGAGGACACCGCTGATCCTGATGCTGGTAGGCAGAGGCAGAATTCTTTTTTTCTTGTTTTCCTCCCCAAAAATTAAGGTGCGTCTTATACTCCAGTGCGTCTTATACTCTGAAAAATACGGTATAAATAAACAAAAAATAAGTAGAATGTATATACATGGTCCACATAAAATCATGAACCCAAAAGAATTAGATTTATCAGATTATTTGATTGAGAAAGGAAAAAATGGAAAAAATAATGATAATGGAATAGATACAACATTAAGAATTATGTTGCTTAACAAATAAGTATCAACAAATCTGCACAATTATTTCTGACTTATTTCAGCACATCTGAATGTATATAAGTAAACAAACAAAACCCTTTTACAGCATTATGATTCAGAAGGTAACAGAGTTGAAGAGACTGTCTATTTCATTTCTAAAGGGCAGAACAATTCAACCTCAGTTCAACCTACTTAATTGAAATCTGTTACAAACATAATAAGCAAGAGTACATTTGCTGTGAAAAGTTGCTTGAAACAAACTGCTCCAATACATCAAAGTAAATAAAATGAACACTTTGTTGCTGGAATGGCAAAAAGATTCCTTACTTTGTTTCCATAAATTTTAGAGCAGATATCCTTTATTCTTGTCTTTGTTATTTGGTACAATTTGAAACTTGTCCCATTCTTTGCCTCATATTCTGAATTTAGTATAATGTGAAGATACATAATTTTTGTCAATTTAAATTGTTAATTTTAATATTAATTTTAATTCATATTTTAACTTTTTAGATGCTGGTTTTTGCTTTGTTCTTCCCTTTTCTTCCCTGCCTTACCTGCTTGAATAAAAAGGCAACAAATACATAGCCTTATGACTATTGTTTTTCCTACAAAAAGCTAAGAACTATCTACGATGTACAGGTGCAACTCATAAAGAATGGTTGGCTTGTTTTCACTTACCGTGTTTCCCCGAAAATAAGACAGGGGCTTATATTTTTTTGACCCCCGAAATATGGCCTCAGCCTTATTATCGTGGGGGGGTTATTATTTTGGGGGTGCAGTAGGCGGCGAGCGTGGGTCTGCATGTCCCATCGCCGCTGCCTCGCCTCCCCTCCCTGCCGCCACCGCCTCATGGAGCAGGACTCAGCAAGGCTTGTTGTGCCGTTGCATGCACGAACTGCAGGACTGCCGCAAACTTCATCATACTGGCACAGCTGGTTGGTGCATGCAACGGCACAACAGGCCGTGCAGAGGCCTGCGCCACGAGGCAGCGGCAGTGGCGTGACGAGTCTCACAGAGACTCATTTCTGGCAGGTGGAACATGTTGGGCCGCGAGACGCGCGTCCTACCTGGGACTTGTAGCTCCGTCACGTTCCTTGG
>QLTV01001119.1:4221788-4232070 GCA_003457575.1 Thermophis baileyi
CAGAGGCAGGAGCGTGTTTCAAAAGCTGCCATAGGCAGAACCCAGAGGAACCGAGCCAGTCTCGTGGGGTGTGCGTGCACCCACCTCTCGCTTGCTCTCGCTCTCCCGGCCAAAAAAGTGCTCGCCCGCAAAAAGAGCGCCTCCCGGCATGCCCCCCCTTTCCCCCGGAAAGTAATGGGGGGGCCTTATTTTTTGGGGGGGGCTTATTTCAACGCATGTCCCGAAAAGCCCTGTTGGGCTTATTATCGGGACATGTCTTATTTTCGGGGAAACACGGTACTGTTCTGTATACAGGTAGTCCTTGAGTTACGAATGTAATGGAGTTTGCCAATTACATTCGTAACCTGAGGATTTGTAGGAGTGAATCATGTAACTTGAACATTATCACTCCCTGCTTTTGCCCATGCATTCGCTAATTGAATGCGCTGGTCATTAAGTGCATGAGGTATCTCAGGGTGGGAAAGGTCATGGGGGGATAGTGCTTTCCCTGACCCACTGAGATATCTCATGCTTGACCCCACCCCCACATTCTGCCCGACCAGGTCACTTACCATATTTTTTGGACTATAAGATGCACATTAGCTTTAGAGGAGGAAAACAAGAAAAAAAACCTGCCTCTGCCTCCACCCCCAGTTTGCCACCGCCGTGTCCCATTTGCCGTGTCCCATTTGCCGCGTCCCATTTGCCGCGACCCATTTGCTGCCATCTGTTTGCCGACACCGCCGCCCGTTCACTGACATTGTTGCCCGTTCACCATGGCCCGTTCACTGCCGATTGCCCCGAAAAGGTGGCGGCACCAGCGATAGGAGGTGATAGGCGCCGGTGGCGGTGATCCCCGCCACCTAAGAACAGCTGATTGGCACCGCACCAACCCCCCTCCCCTGCCGCAATATTCGCTGTATAAGACGCACAGACATTTCCACCCACTTTTTTTTGGGGGGGGGGAGTGCATCTTATAGTCCAAAAAATATGGTACCTTACTTAGATCTCAATGATCGATGGAGCTGTCTACTCTCCAGCATCTCTGCCGTGGTTTCTCCTTGAGCAAAGGCTCGCCGAGGCCTACAGGGATGAGAGATTGCATCCCTATAGGCTCTGGTCATTTTTGCAAAAAGCCTTTGCCGACAAGAACGGAGCCCAGTAGAGGCACACCAGTCCCTCCGAGCCTCCATTCTCATCAGCAAAGGCCTTTTGTTAAGTCCTTTGCAGATGAGAACGGAGGCCCCGAGGGATGCACACACCACTCCCAGGCTCTGTTCTCATTGGCAAAGGACTTGAGGAGGCCTTTGCCAATGAGAACAGAGGCCCAGAGGGACACATGCACCCCTCCCGGCCTCCATTCTTGGCAGCAAAGGGTTTTTGCAAATATGGCAAAAGGCTTTGCAAACAGAGGGAAGGCTTCAGTGCTTCAGGCCTTCCCTCTATTTGCAAAGCCTTTTGCTGCAGATCTCATCCAGGCTTCTGTTTGCAGAGAACAGAAGCCTAAATTACCGTGAGATCAGGCGAGATCATTTGCACGAGATCTCACACTACTGATCTCGCGTGATCTTGCAGTACTTAAGGGCTCCATTCTCTGCAAACGCACCCAAAGCCTGAAGCACCAAATAGGCCAAGAAACCAAAGGCTCGCTAGATCTTTGCAAGGTGAGTATCCATAGGCCTAGTGCCTGTAGAGACCTGGTGGGGGGAGGGAGGATAGGCAGGGCGAATGTTGCAGAGGCTCCGTGGTCATTCGTAAGTGTGAATGACTGCCGTAGTGCTGCAACATTCATAAATTTGGGACTGTGTCATAAATACTTGGGAGGGGGTTATGTCGGAACTTTGAATGATCGCTTGTTCTGCCCCAGCTACCAACCATCAAGAATGCAACACACACAAACTTCAAACACACTGTTGGTTTACTACTGAAGGTCTACTAATTAACATCTTAGTAGCCATTTTAAATAAACATACATTTAAAGCAGTCTTTTTTCGAACACTGGCTGTTAATTTAACTTCATTAACAGCCAGCAAGAGTTCAAGAGATAATTGTCTCACTTCTGAAGAAACAAGCTTGCAGATAAGAGCAGTGCTTACGGTAGTTGGCAAAACTCCCAGAAATAAATGTGCAGGAAAAAGTCACGAGCTAGAACAAAGGCCGAACAGACTTGACTGGACAGACTTGACTGGATGAAAAACACAATAATTAATCACGAACCGTTGTTTCCTGCAATGTGATTGCGCATGGTCATGACTTAAATAGGCTAAGGGCATGGCCAATTAGCCCAAAGCCTTACTCCTGAGGACACCTCCTCCTGAGTAACCATTCTTGCCTCTTGGTAGCTCTGCGTGCCCGTGCATTCAGAATAGGCTCCTCCTCTTCTTCCTCATCAGTGATGGGAGCCTCTGGAGGTTCTGAAGGCCCTAGCTGCATCTCTGCCTCTGGCACCGAGTCCACACCAACCTCCTCACTGTCCGACTCGGGTACCAGCTGCATTGGCCGCCAGCGCATCACCACCACAGCCTCTTCACTGTCAGAGTCCGCAACCAGCTGCTGCACGGGTCACCGGCGGGCCACAACACTATCCCCCACCACAGGGCCCTTCCCCCGGGTCTGTCGGTCTGGATGCGGTCTGGACGGGTACTATTCGTGAAAGGCGCGTACCAGAGCTGGAGCATGGATGGAGGTCACATCCTCCCAGGTGAAGTCTTCCGGCCCGTACCCCTTCCACTCAATGAGGTACTGGAACTGGCCCTTCATCCACCGGGAGTCTCGGATGCTGGCGAACTTGTACTCGGGTGGTTCATCACCGTCATGAGGCACCGGCTGGGGATGATCAAGAAGACGGAGTGGACAGGCGGGCCGCTCGGGAACAAGGAGGGACCGATGGAACACAGGATGAACCCTTAGCGACCGAGGCAAGGTCAGGCGGTAGGCCACTGGATTAATGACTGCCTCCACAGGAAAAGGACCAATGTCCAGGACCAAAAGGACCAAAACTGGAAAATGGTCCAGTTTTCGGACCGGCCGGTCAGAGGGGAGATGCTTGGTCGACAACCACACTCGATCCCCCACAGCCAACGGTGGTGTTGCTCACCGAGAGCGGTCCGCGACCCTTTTATAGTCATCCTTGGCCCTATTTAAATAGTGCTTCACCAACTGGTGAATGGCCTGCAGCTCTGACAAAAAGTCATCCGCCGCGGGAACTGGAGAGTCAAGGAGCATGAGCGGGAAGAACCGGGGGTGATAGCCCAAGTTGGCTAGGAATGGGGTGGTCTGGGTGGAGGTGTGTTGTGAATTATTGAAGGCGAATTCTGCCACTGCTAGGTACTCCACCCAATTGTCCTGCTGCTGATTCACAAAGCAGCGCAGGTATTGTTCTAGAATGCCGATGACTTTCTCAGTGCCTCCGTCGGTTTCGGGGTGATGAGCCGACGACAGGCAAACCTGGACGTCCAAGGCCGTCATCAGCCCCTTCCAGAACTGGGCAGTGAATTGGGCCCCTCTGTCTGACACGACCCTATCTGGTAGGCCGTGTAGCCGGAAGAGGTGCTGGATGAACATGCGGGTGGTGGCGCGAGCTGTCGGCAATCCTCGACAGGGGATGAAATGCGCCATCTTCGTCAGCATGTCCACCACCACGAACATGGTTGTGAATCCAGCAGACGGGGGCAAGTCCATGAGGAAGTCCATCGAGATGGCACCCCAGGGTCTCTTGGGTGTCAGCAAGGGCTGAAGCAGTCCAGGAGGAGCTCCCGTAGCCGACTTGGCCTGTCGGCAGCAGACGCAGGAGGTGACATACGACTGCACATCATGACAGAGACGAGGCCACCAAAAACTCCGCGACACCAGGTTGAGGGTCTTAAAAAGGCCGAAATGTCCCGCCACGCGGTTGTCGTGGCATTGGTTCAAGATGAGACTGCGGAGCGGGCCCACTGGGACATATAGTTTCTCCCGGTATCTTAAAAGATCGTCAGAGAACATCCAGGGAGACTCGGGTCCTATCTCATGCTTCCAGAGGTCGATGTACGCATCCTGCCGCTGTGCCTCTTGGATCTGTGCCCGTAGATCAATGGGCTCATGGATGGCCACGAACGACTCAACGGGCAGAATAGTCCGAGGCAGAAGCGGGTCCTCAATGTGGGCATACTCGGGCTTTCGTGAGAGTGCATCCGCTTGTTGGTTGCACCCACTCGGGATGTACGTGACCCTGAAATTGAAGCGGGCAAAGAAGAAGGACCACCGAATCTGTCTTTGGTTGAGTTTCCGCGCGGTCTGCAGTAACTCCAGATTCTTGTGGTCCATCCGCACTTCTACTTGATGTCGGGCCCCCTCGAGGTGATGTCTCCAGGTGTCAAACGCGGTCTTAATGGCCAGGAGCTCTTTTTCCCAGATGGTATTGTTGCGCTCGGACGGATTCAATTTCCGAGAATAATAGGCGCAAGGGAAAAGAGTACCACCATCCGCGCGAGCCTGGAGTAGCACGGCTCCGACCACGATATCCGACGCGTCCGCTTCCACCACAAACGGATGGTGAGGGTCGGGATGCTTTAAAATTGGCTCTTTCGTGAAAGCCTCCTTTAAAGCCAGGAACGCCTGCTGCTCGGGGGCGCCCCACTGGAAGGGGACTTTCTTTTGTAGAAGCTGAGTGAGGGGCGCGGTCAAAGTGGCAAAACCAGGGATGAATGTCCTGTAATAATTGGCGAACCCCAGGAGTCGCTGGACGTCTTTCACCCGACGAGGAGGTTGCCAAGTTCTCAACGCCTCGACCTTGCCCCGATCCATCGTGATGCCCTCTGGAGAAATGCGATGGCCCAAAAAGTCTATAGTGGTCTGGTAGAACTGACATTTCTCCAGCTTGGCATAGAGTTGGTGGTCACGCAGCCATTGCAAGACCCGGCGGAGATGTTGGAGATGATTTTTCCGGGACGTGGAATAGATCAAGATATCATCGAGATAGACCACGACAAACTGGTCCAAAAGATCCCGGAAAATGTCATTCATGAAGTGTTGGAAGACAGCGGGAGCGTTGGTTAATCCAAACGGCATGACCGTATACTCAAAATGGCCATACCGGGTGCTGAACGCTGTCTTCCACTCATCCCCTTCACGGACCCGAACCAGATTGTAAGCGCTGCGCAGGTCCAACTTGGTGAACACGGTAGCTGCCCAGAGTCTCTCCAAGAGTTCAGGGATCAGGGGCAATGGATACCAGTTACGCACCGTAATGGCGTTCAGTTTCCTATAGTCACAGCACAGGCGCAAGTCTCCCGTTTTCTTTTTTACAAACAGGACCAGAGTGGACAAGGGCGAGGACGAGGGCCGGATAAAACCCGGGGGCAGGTTTTTGTCCACAAAGTCCTGTAACGCGGCCAATTCAGGGTCTGACATAGAATACAACCGCCCTGCAGGGAGCAGTGCATCCGGGAGTAAGTCTATGGGACAATCATATGGCCAGTGCGGGGACAATTGATCCACCTCTTTCTCGCTAAACACATCAGCAAAGTCCGAGAGGTCGGCCGGCAAAGATATCTCGGATGGTCCCTGCACCTGGCCTGTGCAGACTTGGCGCATATGATCCACGCACTGCAGGCTCGGGAAGGACATAAAATTCTGAGACCACAGGATGTGTGGATCATGAGTCCGAAGCCAAGCCAGCCCCAAAACCATCGGGAAATGTAAACCGGACGTCACATAGAATTGGATGGCCTCCTCATGCTTCCCGATGGTCAGGCGCACGGGCTGCGTGGCGGCCTTAATCGGCCCGGACAGAAGCACCTGACCATCAATGGTCTCAACCAGCATGGGAGGATCCACTGGACACAGCAGGATGGCAAAATGGGTCACAAACGCCTCATCCATGAAATTTGTGGTCACTCCAGAGTCCACCAAGGCATGGGCAGGAATCTCTTGGGGGTTGTCGGCCACAAAAACTTTAGTGTCCAGAATCAGGTGACGAGGCCATCCGGGATCCACGTCCACAGGCTGTGAGCCGGTGTTGGTACGTGCCCAACCCAGAGTCTCCCCTAGATCGGGTACTGGTCATTTCCCGACAGGGTAGGCTGCGACTGTGGTGCAAGGCCAGGAACCGACGCCCCACGTCGCTTCTTGGGGCAAGAGATGGCAAAGTGTCCAGGCTCCCCACAGTATAAACACAACCCCCCCTGTCCTTTTCAGAAATAGACAGGCGAGGTCTAGGTGCACCAAGTTCCATGGGCTCCTCCCTTGGAGCCGGGGTCTCATGTGCAACTGGAGTCACACGAGGTTCCTGGACAGCACGACGAGAGGTCCGCCTCTGTAGCCTCGCATCAATGCGTAGACACAGACGCATCATCTCATTAAGAGTTGGAGGAATGTCCACTCGTGACAACTCATCCTGCATCTCCTCCGATAAACCATCCTGGAAAGCATCCAGAAGGGCTGCCTCACTCCAGGCCGAGTCCTGGCTTAGCAACCAGAACTCACTGATATAGTCACAGAGGGGTTGCCGGCCTTGCTTTAATGACTTCAAGCGTCTGGTAGAGGTTTGGGCTTGAATAGGGTCCGCATACATGTCTTGTAAATGTGCACAAAACCCCCCAAAGTCATTAAGCAGCGGACTATTCTGGACCAACAGGGGCGTGGCCCACCGAGCTGCAGAGCCGGAAAGCAGGCTAATAACGAAGCCAACTTTATCCCGGTCATTTGGAAAATCCTCAGCCCGCAAGCTCATAAACAAATTACACTGTCCAAGAAAAGCCGGGAACATTTCCAAATCACCAGCAAACTTGTCTGGCACAACTACCGGGCAGTTTCTCCGAGGAGGAGGAGGAGCAGGAGCAGGTGGGGCCATCTGGGATTGAAGCTGAGCCATCTGGCTGGCCATCAAAACTAACTGCTGCTGGAGCTGCGCGTTATTGGCACAGAGCTGATCCATCTTAATCACGGTTTGTGTGTGTGTCGAGGCAGGAAACAAACTGTTCTGCCCCAGCTACCAACCACCAAGAATGCAACACACACAAACTTCAAACACAGCACAACTACCGGGCAGTTTCTCCGAGGAGGAGGAGGAGCAGGAGCAGGTGGGGCCATCTGGGATTGAAGCTGAGCCATCTGGCTGGCCATCAAAACTAACTGCTGCTGGAGCTGCGCGTTATTGGCACAGAGCTGATCCATCTTAATCACGGTTTGTGTGTGTGTCGAGGCAGGAAACAAACTGTTCTGCCCCAGCTACCAACCACCAAGAATGCAACACACACAAACTTCAAACACACTGTTGGTTTACTACTGAAGGTCTACTAATTAACGTCTTAGTAGCCGTTTTAAATAAACATACATTTAAAGCAGTCTTTTTTTGAACACTGGCTGTTAATTTAACTTCATCAACAGCCAGCAAGAGATCAAGAGATAATTGTCTCAATTGAAGAAACAAGATTGCAGATAAGCGTAGTGCTTACGGTAGTTGGAAAAAAATTAGCCCAAAGCCTTACCTCCTCCTGAGTAACCATTCTTGCCTCTTGGCAGCTCTGCGTGCCCGTGCATTCAGAATAGGCTCTTCCTCTTCTTCCTCTTCAGTGATGGGAGCCTCTGGAGGTTCTGAAGGCCCTGGCTGCATCTCTGCCTCTGGCACCGAGTCCACACCAACCTCCTCACTGTCCGACTCGGGTACCAGCTGCACGGGTCGCCGGTGGGCCACAACATTGCTAAGTGAACTGTTGTAACTCGGAGATTATCTGTATTTAATAAGAAAGGAATGCACAGGAAATGGAGGGCTAGTTTTTGAGGGAGGGAGCAGTGCATCTGCCTTTAAAAGAGGCAGTAATGGGGCTGACAGTTGAAGCACCCAAGAGTAACTTGCCTAGGCCACCTCAGGAAGTCAGAGCAGAAGTCAGGATGCCACCAAGACAATTTCTTCATTTCTTAGACTCTTGGCCACCATCCTGCATGTCACTGAAATGTCCACTTCTGGATACATATGAGGCCATGATTCAGAATATCTTATTTCTGCACTTTACTACTTTGGTATAAATAAAACAAATATGTGTTGTTTAGCTGTTGCTATATTTTTAAGAGAAAGGAATTGGTATAAAATAATTATTCTAAATCAAAATGGAGATGCTACTAGAGTATGTTATTCTGGAAAGGGATTTCTTGGAGTTCTGCTAAAAGATAACCTGTAAAGCCCCAAGAATTAAATTGTGAGACATACCTTCCTAAGAAGGGATATCTCAATGAATAACAAACTTCTAAGTAAAAGTTCCTTTTTTTATTGTGACCTCACAATTTTAATGAAAAACTTTAGGTTTACAAGTTTTTTGTAAATACATTGACACAGTGTCAGGTCCCATATATTTTTATTGGGATGCTGGCATTCTGGTGGGAGGGGAGAGGATTGGAGGGATCTCTATATGAAGTTTCTGTTTCCTGCATTGCTGTGCTGTGAGTTTCTGTTTCCTGCACTGCTGTACTGTGGGAGAGGTTTTGTTTGCACTGCTTTAAATTGCTGTTTTTAAGTGGGAAAATTTAGTTCCTGCCTAGACCTCTTGCTATCACAAGCCTTTCAATAAAAGCTCCTTTTGGAACACCTTCAGTTTCAAGAGTCCTGCTTTCTTGGGAAGATTAGAGAGGCAAGACCTTACACACAGCTTGTCAAACCTGAATCCAAAATTCTGATTTAAAAGCACTCTCCCTATCAAACAAGATCATTTTATATGATTTTGATATCAATGACCAAGTCCAAGTCATTGCTATGGACTGAATAGTTTTGATATTATGACACGGTCTGACTCAGGAATCCATTCTGGAATTGAGAAGTGTGTGTGTGTGTGTGTGTGTGTGTGTGTGTGTGTGTGTAGTGGGGAAGAGGTGCTTACATGCACATGCATGAATACATATGCGTGTATACCCACCACCCACCCCCACACACAAACATGCACACACTATTCCAAGACAATACAGAAGTGAATTGGGTAGATAAGCTGGGATCATGATGCAAGGGCAAGCAGGATGGTTACATTCTCCAATGGGAGGGAATCTTTGATTGGCCACAGAGCTGATAGATCCTTATTTTTTGCCACAACTGGACACAGTGGCACCTCCATTCTGCATCCAAAACTCCCCAGCCCTGGAATCTGACTTCATCTTAAGCACCTTCAAAAAATCTCTTCCAACACTTTGCTCCCTAAACAACCTCTGCCTGAGCCAGTCATTTCACTCTGTCTGAGCTTGGGTTTATTTTCTTCCCTCTCTTTGTGTAGCCTGAAATCTCCAACAGAAACAGATACCTTTGAAAGACAGCAGGGAAGTTTCCTAGAGAAAATTATAGCATCTTTCCAAGAGAGCAGCTACTAATTACTGTTTGCAATCTACTTGTACATTCAGTGAAAAGGAAATTATACAGGTGAGGGCTATGTGAAACATAAACTAAAGCTCTTATATACAGCCACTGTAAAAAGAAACAAAGTTCTTAAAATATACACCTGCTGCAGTGTTATGTTAAAGTAATTCCTAACCAGGAAATGAGATGGGCATAAGGCAAGAGAAATACTGACACAGTCTCAGTCCAATTCATCTTATGGAGTAAAATTTGAGCAAGCCATCGGGCCCTGCCTTTTGCTTTAAGAGGCATGGCCCACAATTCATGTTTGACTCCTATCTCTTTATCACTTCCTTTGATAGAATGTGCAGCTTTTCCAAAGCCCTTCCTGTCCTCATTAGCAGAATATGGCCTCATAATACTGTATGACCTCATAGGTGATCCTTGGGTGGAACACTGCCTCCTCCAGAGAGGAAGGAATCAGAGTTCCTGAGGAAACACCTTACAGAGTCTGGCTTGAACTCACTTTTCACACAGAATTCATAGTTCTAAACAAAGAAATAGTCATATCCTGGAATGAATTTTACCCTAGAAGAGGAAACAATATTATTTATTGACTATTTCCAAAGAAATGTACAGGACTTAGTTACTCAGGGAACTAACATTGCACACTGATTACTTTTCTTTCTTTTTTCCCCCTATTCCACCAAGTTTATTATACAATATATTATACATTATACAATCTATTTAGACTACAGTATACATTATATTACACATGTCCAACAGAGGATATGTCTACATTCATTCTTTAGCAGATATTTTTCTTTTTAAAAAAATGTTTTTATTATACATTTTCCTTTGTAATACAACATATTTTCAGTTTTACGACAGTCCATCTCATTCCGTCTTTCCTTCTCCTTCCCTCCCTTCCCTTCTCCCCTCCGCTTCCCTCTCCTGCCCTCTCTCCTTCCCCTCTCCTATCTTTTCTTTTCTGACCATGTTCTGTGG
>QLTV01001119.1:4247785-4262417 GCA_003457575.1 Thermophis baileyi
ACAATCCATAGCACTCTCTCTCCAGGGCGCTGAAGGTTCGGCTACTTTCTGTAGGAGTCCTGGGGTTTTCCCTTGACGTCTTTTTTCCTGCAGCACAAATGGGGCAGCTAGCTACATTGTAAGGAACGCCTCTACGTCTAACTTAAGAAAGCGAGAACTTCTGAGCCAATGTAGTTCAAAAGGATCTTTTATTAAGCAGAAGTGAAAGCATTCCATTCAAAGCAACGTCTGAATACCCTTAGGCAAAGCGGTTAGAGTTAAAGCAGTAGAGACCCCTCCCATTAGCCAGAATGCAGATTCTAGCCAATACCCAAGTGTGAAAATGTTTTCTTTATCAACTGCTCTGGGAACTGGATAAACATACATTTCTCTGACAATCTTCTGTTATCCATTGAAGTGAAACATCCCACATTGCCCCTCATAAACCTTCTCCAAAAGTGAAGAGATCTCAGGATGTTTGGCGCCTGGGTATATATTGTAAATCGTCAGTTGACACAGGCAATGCTAATAAATCAAACCCAAGGCCCCCCTTCTCTCAACTGAATGGCACGATCACTCTTTCTATATCTTTTTTTAGTAATGGCCACCAAAATTGTCTTTTAATTAGGTGTAAAATTTTCACAAAACCAAAGTGTCCAGCTAATTTGGAACATACAGCTTCTCTCCCACCCAAGCTAAGCCATCTTTCATCAGGCAGCTGGATTTGTGGTTCAAAAACCATTCATCGGTGGCCAATGCTTGTTTAAAAGTTTGGGTGGTGTCATTGTCCGTCAATGTTTCTTGTTTTGCCTGGGATCTGGTGATTACTTTAGTGGCCAGTTGATTGTTTTGTACTATGGGTTTGATTACCTCTGGCCTCACACTATTGTATTGCGGTTTTCTGGATAGTGCATCTGCCAGAAAGTTTTTCCCCCCAGGGAGGTATCTGAGAGTAAAATCAAATCATTTAAAGTACTGAGCCCATCGTTTGTTTTGGGGATAGTTTCCTTGGGGTCTTTAGGGCTTCTAAATTTTTGTGATCAGTCCAGAGTTCAAAAGGGATCTTACTCCCCTCTAGGAAATACCTCCAGGTTAAAAGTGACCACTGAACTGCATAAGCCTCTCATTCAACTTTTTGGATGTGTAAGCGCATGGTTGTAGTTGGTCTTGTTCATTTTTCTGAAGCAGGACCGCCCTTATTGCCACATCACTGGCATCTGCTTGTATGATGAATGGTTTCTCTGTGTCCGGATGTTTTAGGACTGGTTCTGCTGAGAACAGCCGTTTGAGTTTCTCAAATGCAGCTTGGCATTCCATTGTCCAAGTTAAAGGCTGCTTTGGTTTAGGGTTGCCCTCCCCCTTCGTTTTTAAGAGCTAGGTGATGGGGAGGGCAATCTGAGCGAAAGCGGGGATAAACTGGCGGTAAAAATTGGCGAACCCCAGGAAGCTTTGTAGTTGTTTACGCGTGCGAGGTGGTTCCCAATCAAGTACAGCCTGCACTTTTTGAGGGTCTATTTCTACCCCCTGGTGTGAAAAGCGGTACCCCAAATAGTCAATTTTTTCTTGGTGGTGTTCACATTTAGACAGTTTAGCATAAAGTTTGGTGGAGCGTAGTTTGTTTAAAACAGCCCTGACTAGTTTTACATGTTCTGCTTTGGTCTCGGTGTATACCACAATGTCATCCAAGTGGACCAGGACCCCCTTATATAAATGCTCATGTAGAACTTCATTTATTAATTGCATAAACACTGCGGGGGGCCCTTGTAACCCAAAGGGGAGCACTTTGAATTGGTAGCACCCAAGGGGGGTGTTAAATGCAGTTTTCCACTCATCCCCCTCTTTAATTCTGATTCGATAGTAAGCCTCCCTTAAGTCCAGCTTTGAAAAATGTTTCCCTTTAGCGAGGTGTGCTAGCATATCTTTCATCAGGGGGAGGGGGTACATGTTCTCCACACTGATTGTATTTAAATTTCTAAAATCCACACAGAGGCATTTTGAGCCATCTTTTTTTCCTCTAAATAACACTGGGGCTGCAATTTTGGTCGGGCTGGCTCGATGAAACCCCTTCCTAGGTTTTTCTCAATGAAAGCTCTCAGTTCTTCTAGCTCCCTCGGGGACATGCTGTACGTCTTAGGTTTAGGGAGTTTGGCGCTGGGTAACATTTCTATCGCACAGTCAGTGGAACGGTGGGGGGGGGAGCTTGTCTGAGGCTTTTTCGCTAAAAACTTCAGCCAAATCTTGGTATTCTTTGGGTATGCCCTCGGTTGGCATGGTGTAACCAGGCATGGCTGTTTCTCAGTGCTCTGCCCCCTCAATTTCTTTATGTGGATTCTCGGCAAAAGTCACATGCATCTGAAATTTTATGATGCCTTGCTTCCAATTCATTTTGGGGTTCCATTTTTTCAGCGATGCAAGGCCCAGGACTAGTGGCCATTCCATGCCAGGTGCCACTATAAATATAAGTATTTCTTCGTGGCTCCCGATGCCTATTTTTAGGGGTTCAGTGGCAAAAGAAGCTGGCTCCCCCCCCGCTATTGACCCATCTAGTTGGCAAAAAGCGATGGGGGTTTTCAGCTTTCTTATGTTTATCTTCAACTTCCCTACTAGGGTTGGGCTGATCAAGCAGCGGGTGCACCCTGAGACCACTAAAGTGGAGTCTTGGTTTGGGATAAATAGTCTTAAGGGGAGGGTAAGCGGTTCAATTGGTTTACTTACCAGTGGTTCATCATCTGGATCGCTTCCGGATGAGTGTGATTCCTCCTGCTGAGATGCTAGAATATTCTCCCCAAAGAGGGGAGGGGATGGATGCTCTACGATCTCCCTGCTCCTCAGGGCAGTTTCCCTCCCACGCTGGTCGGGTTTCGCAAATTTCCCCCCAGCGAGCGTTCTGGTTCCCGGGTGGGTGTTTGAGAATGACACTCTGCAGCCCAGTGCCCCTCCTTTCCGCACTTGAAACAGGCTGAGGATTTTGGAGAAAATGCGGTTTGTGGTTTGAGGGGCTCTTGCTTCCATTGGGGTGGGGATTTCTTCCACGCTCGCCCCGCTTGGTACTGGTTTCTGGCCATATCGATCTCAACTTCTTCGGTGGTGAGGTACCACTCATGTAGGTGATTCGGTGCGCCTCTGGCCATGCAGGCATTGTATAGATCATCACTCAGCCCATCCTTGAAACAGCTTACCAGAATGTCTTCTGGCCAGTTCACATGACATGCGAGGTCCCGGAATTCTTCAGTATACTCTGCCACTGGCCGCTGTCCCTGCTTCACCACCTTAATGTGGTCGCGTGCTTTGTGATCTGCAAGTGGGTCCTCGAAACGTCGTCGGAGGGCCATCATGAAATGGTCAAAGTTGTGCAGTTCTGGTGCGTCGGCGTTATGCAGGGTCACCATCCATCTGGCAGCGGCTCCCTCCAGGGCTAGGCTAACAACTCACACTCGGGATCTTTGGGTTTGGAAATCACGCCCGTACTCTTGCATGTAGGTGTGCCACAAAGAATCCTAATTGTTGCGGATCCCCATCAAACTTCATCCCAAGGGGGGGCGTTTTCCTTTCCAGTTGTGGGGTTCGAGGTTGGTTGGGAATGGGCGCCAGTGCACGTGCTGCCTGGGGGGAAGGGTTTTCTGGGTCCTCTGCTGTGCCATCTGCTCGATTGGCAGCCTCCAGAGGGGGGTGGCCCCCCTGGCCTCATCAGCGGATTCTGTCCTCCCAGTGCTCCTTGGCTGTCGTTCTGGCTCCCCTCAGATGTTGAGATTTTCCAAAGTTTCCATCACCAACTGGGTTATATGTCTCTTCAGATTATTCTCTCTCAGCAGTGCTTTGATTAATTCCCCCTGGTCAGAGAGGGCTTTTAGCTCCAATTTCCACCCCGGTTTTCGGTTACCATGGTTGAAGGTGACTCGTCTGGTTCTCCCATCCCAACTGTTTTTCTTCCCGATGCCAATTGACCAGCGGGGCTTTTCAGGATCCTCCAGCGTTACCTCATCCTCTCCGATGGGAAGCAAGAAGCAGGCATCTGGCTGGGTGATGGTTAATGTCTCCCCCCAGCATTCGGCTTCTCCCTGTTCCCTGTTTTGTTTGGACATGGTTTGCAGTAGAGCGAAGATTGCTTCTCTGGGTTGACCATTTTGCAGACATTGCTTTCTGTAAGGATTGCCTCTCCTTCTAACTTAAGAAAGTGAGAACTGTTGAAATGGTGTATTTCAAAAGGATCTTTTATTAAGCAGAAGTGAAAACAATCAGTTCAAAGCAACATCTGAATACCCTTAGGCAAAACAGGTAGTTAAAGCAGTAGAGACCCCTCCCATTAGCCAGAATGCAGATTCTAGCCAATACACACGTGTGAAAACGTTTTCTTTATCAACTGCTCTGAGAACCGGATAAGCATGCATTTCTCTGGCTATCTTCCATTATCCTTTAAAGTGAAACATCCCACATTGCCTCTCATAAACCTTCTCCAAAGGTGAAGAGATCTCAAGATGCTTGGTACCAGGATATAAGTTGTAACGTATCAGTTGACACAGGCAGTGCTAATAAATTGAACCCAAGGCCCCCCTTCTCTCAATTGAATGGCAGTATCACTTTTAGGGATCTGACACACTTCTTTTTCTATGTACAGTGGGCAGTGAGTATGAGATCTCTTTTTATAAATACACACTTTTGGACAGTTTTTTTTAAAAAGGCCTGAGAATAGGTCTCATTTTAGATGGTCCCATAAAAGTGACTTGTTGAGCCTCAGCCAACTAGAGAAGTTGGTTGCAACATCTGGAGGTGAAGTTGATTCCTACCATCTTAAGTCCCATCATATGAAGTTGGTTTCCATCATTTGGATGTGTGAGCAAGAGAAAGGTCTCTGATGCACTAGGTAAAGAATAGTAAAAAGACTTCCGCAGATCTGCTGGGCCTGACTTTAAGGGCAGTTTACACGTATGTTCTGATGTTATTCTGATCTCAAGCATAGTAATTGCTCTTATCAGGCAGTTAAACTCAACGCCATTAGGAATTCATACAAATCATGTTTATTCTTCAGATATCCTCAAAAAACAATAACTCACGATACTGTTGAGATTCATCTGAAGGTTTATATCATAATCTGATCCCATTATACAAGTCCTAATTAAGCGTAGGTGAGAAAAGGTGCATGTCTCCTGATGCAGTAGGCTTCTTTATTAAGATGCAAAATGACCGCTGGTCTGCATGGCACAATTACCCAGTAGCAGAGATAAGGCTCGATGGCCAATTAGCAACACAGATGTGATCACATGTCATGGACTACATTCCCCATAATGCAATCTCTGCCTACATTCCCCATAATGCAATTTCTTAAAGAGACAGCTCTTAATCCAAGCTAAAACATCCCTCTAATCAGCACACTCCCCGCCTGGAATTATAAAATTCCACTATTAACTAACTAATTAACTGAGGTAAACAAAGGCATAGCATAAACAATGCAAACTTAACTATCTATTGACTAAAGTAAACAAAGGCATAGCATCAAACAATGCAAACAATGAGGTAGACATAAGGCATGCAAAGCTTGAGGTTCAGTCTTCAAGTTCGGTCTTCCTTCTCAGCAGCACCAGGTCGGTGATTGGCCTGGTGTAGAGCTTCTTAGCGAAAGTCTATGAGCCACGGCATAACTCTTGTGGTTTTGCGACCTGAACTTCAACTTGGCGAACTAGTCCATCAAAGCTGGGTAGAACTTGGTGCACAAGTTCCATGGGCCAAGAGTTTCAAGGTGTGACCTTGTCTATTAGCAAGACAAGATCTCTTTCTTCTAGGTTAGGCTCTTTGATCTTCTATTTGCGATGATTCTGCAGGGAAGACAAGTATTCTTGCTTCCAGAAGGTGTTGGCCAGCAGTTGAACTTGCCTCCATTGTTGTGTATACATGTCCTTTGGAACGAAGTTCCCTAATGGTGCTGTCCATTCACCTGTCTTCTGGGTTAGCAAGGTGGCTGGGGTGAGGATAGTTGGATTCTCAGGATCCGAGGATACTGGACCCAAAGGTCAAGCGTTGACGATAGCTGCCACTTCTGCCATGAGGGTGGTGAGGATCTTATGGGTCAGCGTGGGTGCCTTCGTCAACATGGAGTCTAGGATTTTGCGGGCTACGCTGATCATTTGTTCCAATGCTCCTCCCATATGTGACGCATGGGGAGGATTAAATATCCATACAGTGTTTTGGGCCTTCAGGTAGCTGTCAATTGCTGGATTGAGGTGAGTGTTCTCATCGATCTGTAGCTCCTTGCAGGCTCCTACAAAGTTCGTTCCATGGTCAGATCTAAATACCTTGACTGGGCCTCTGTGGGCTTGGAACCTTCTTAGAGCATTGATAAAGCAGGAGCTGTCCATGAATTCGATTACTTCGATGTGGATAGCGCGAATCCTAAGACATTTGAAAAGGACGGCCCAACGTTTGCTGTTAGCTTGACCACCTCTGGTCCGACAGGCAGACACAGACCACAGGCCAAAGACATCTAGTCCTACGTTGGTAAAAGGCGGTTCAGTACTAAGACGCTCGAGTGGTAGGTTAGCCATCAACTGGTGTTCTGTCCTACCTCTCTGCTTGCCACAATGCAGGCACTTGTGTAAGACAATAGCGATGAGCCTCTTGGCTCATACAATCCAGAGTTCAGCAGCTCTAACAGCTCCTTCTGTGAAGTGTCAGTCTTGATGGTGGACGGTTTCGTGATGTGGAACCAGCAGGTTTGTCACATGGTGACGAGCGGGATGGATGATAGGATGTTTAATATTTGAGTCTATTTCAGCCTTATCCAGACACCCCCCCCCCCCTATTCTAAGCACGTCGTGGCTATCAAGGTACAGCTTCAGCTTCAGAAGTGGGCTGGATTTTGGAATAGGCTTCTTTAGCCTTTAAGCACTCGAATTCTACTGGGTACGCGTCCGTAGAATCCCTCTCTCTGCCTGGAGATGGCTTTCTGGAATGCTTATCTGTAAATTTGCTCTGCGACGCAGGAAACGGATAAATGCTGCTACGCCTCATACAAGAGATCTCCATCTAGAGAAGTTTTTGAAGGTAACTGGTTCTAGGATATGGTCAAGGTGTCGTTTTTCTGTTTCCTTGATCATTGTCGCCAAACAGGTGGCATGGACAGCTGTTTCTTTGTCCTATTTGAGCGGTTTGCTGAGCATCTGAGGTCAAACGTCGGCATCTTGATCTGGGTCTAAAAGCTCATGGTGTTCTGTTCTCTGTGCCATTAGGCTCCCTGGGCGGGCCAAGAACTCAGGACCGTTTAGCCAGGTCGATTCTGCCAACTGGGATGCAGGGACAGACTGTGTAGCATGATCTGCTGGGTTCAGGTCTGTTGGCATGTACCGCCACTGCTCTGGGCTTGAAGAATTTATTATCCTGTCTACTCTATTGCTTACGTAGGCATAGAATCATCTGCTTTGGTTGTAAATATAGCCCAGTACCACCTTGCTATCCGTGTAGAAGGTGGTGGATTGAAGCTCAAGGTCTATAGTTTCTATTATCTGGTCTGCGAGTTCTACAGCCAGTACGGCGCTGCAGAGTTCCAATCTTGGTACGGTGTGACCTTGTTGTGGTGCTAGCTTCGCCTTTCCCATGACGAAGCCTACGTGAATGTCGCCCTCCCCGCCGTAGACCCTGATGTATGCTGCTATTGCCTTTGTGGATGCATCTGAGAAGACGTGCAGCTCTTTCTTCAGTGCGGTGGCGGGTGAGATGGGAACATACGTGCATTGTACGCTGACACTTTGGAGACAACTCAGGGAGGTACGCCACGACTCCCATTCTTGCTTCTGTTCTAATGGAAGCAGCTCATCCCAATCTTTGGTGCTTTGGGAGAGCGTACGTAGAAGGAGCCTCCCTTGGATAGTTACAGGCGCAGCAAACCCTAGAGGGTCGAACAGACTGTTTACTGTTGACAGAACTCCTCTCCTTGTGAAGAGTCTTCTGGGCTGGGGTTCTGAAGGTGAAGATGTCCTTCTTCAAGTCCCAACACAGACCGAGACTCCGTTGGATAAGAGGGGTGTCGGTGCCAAAATTGAGGTCCTGCAATCCTTTGGTGTGGTCTTCGGGATTGAAGGCTTCTAGCACTTCTTCACTGTTGGATGCGATCTTGTGCAGCCTGAGGATGGCTGCCGCTAGCATCTGGCGTGTTCTTTTTAATAAGTATATGGCCTCTGCTGGGGTGGGTACAGATTTTAAACCATCATCGATGTAGAAGTCTCGTTCCATGAAGTGTCTGGCATCTGTATCGTATTTGGCTTCGCCTACACAAGCAGTGTGTTGTAGGCCATAGTTGGCCATTGCAGGGGATGAACCATTCCCAAAGATGTGCACTCCCATTCTGTACTCTGTGATCCGTTGGTTGTGCTGTTCGTCGCTGTACCACAGGAAACGCAGGTAATTGCAATGATCTTCCCTGACAAGGAATGAGTAAAACATCTGCTGGATGTCAGCCATGATGGCTATGGCTTCCTTTCTGAAGCAAATGAGCACGCCTAACAGGCTGTTGGTAAGATCAGGCCCTGTGAGAAGGACTTTGTTCTTAGAGAGGTCTTGGAACTGCACGCTTACATCAAAGACTACTCGCATCTGACCTGGTTTCTGTGGATGGTACACTCCGAAAAACGGCAGGTACAAGCATTCTTCATCTTTTCCCAGGGTTGGGGCAAGCTCGGCGTGCCCGTTCTGGACCATCTTGTCCATGAACTCCACTAGATGAGCTTTCATTGCAGGCTTCCTGTTCATGATTTGTCTCAAACTGAAGAGGTGAGAGAGAACTTGCTCATGGTTGTTTGGCAGGCGCTGCCTGGGTATGCGTAGATGTCTCTTACTACTTGTGCAGAGTCTGGTCCCAGCCATGTCATCATATGCTTGAGCTGTTCGGCTGGCCGCAGCCCTTTGTCATGGATGGTACTTGTGAAAATGTGCTTCCATAGCAAATATTATTTTCCCGGTTTGTCCGAGAATTTCTGCACACCACTGGATGCCAAATCCACCTTTCCCCGTCGGGGTGACCGTTCTATGTTTCTTCTCCAGGGGGACATAGGGTCCATCTGGACTTCAGAAGAGTCGTATTCTGGAGGTGATAGTAAGTTGCGCCTCACGGAGTTGACAGTGGTTTGTGCCAGAGACGGCTGGTGTTTTTCTGCAGAGTGCCTCCTGATAAGGTTTTCTTTCCATGCTACAGAGAAGTGTCGTTCCTCTTGCTGCCAGGCAGGCTGACAGCGTCCATTGGGCTGTGCGTCCGTGCTCGAGGTGCCTTGAAGGTTTGGCACATACTCCTTGGCCTCAACATTGAGATTGTGAATCACGGCTACTTGTGTACCTGCCTGCTGAGGATCCTTCACTGCTGCTGATGGACTACTCTGGTTACCCCGTGTGTCTTGGTTTGTCGGGGTAAGTTTTCCAATTCCGAGAGAGGAGTCTCGTGGTCCATATCGTACGATATTAGCTGACTGACTAGTTTGTAGATCTGGTGGTTGAGATTATCTTCCTTGTCCCTGCTGTAGTGAGTTCTAGTCGTCCACATAGGCCTTGACACGCTTGCATGGGTCTTCTCTTTCCAAGTTTGTGGGATTGAAGTTGAGGGAAGCACCGTTAGCCTCCGCCTGGGCAGGAAACAACTCTTCATAATCACCTCGTGTATCGGATTCAGAAAACGTCTCTTTGTCTCTGGTTTTCCTGTGTTATCTGTTCTGCTAATTGTTTCTGGGCGTCTTGCCAAACCACAGTAAGATTACTGATATCGGAAAGACTATTGCATCAAGAATTGAGTTATTTTACCTCGGACTCTTGTCGGCTGTTAATGAATTTGAATTAACAGCCTTTGTTCATAAAAGACTGATTGAAACTTTTTGTTTGAACAAACTACTAAGAAAGCGTATTAGTAGTCTTTATTTAGTAAAATAAGGTTTGCATGGACTTTGTGTGTGCTGCGTTCTTCGTGGTTCGTAGCTGTGGCAGAACAGGATCACTCTGGTTACCCCGTGTGTCTTGGTTTGTTGGGGTAGGTTTTCTAATTCCGAGGGAGGGATCTCATGATCCAGATCATACGATGTCATGTGTCTGACTATTCTGTGTATCTGGTGGTTGAGATTCTCCTCCTTGTCCCTGCTGTAACGAGTTCTGGTCATCTACATAGGCCCTGACGCATTAGTACGGGTCCTCCCCTTCCAACAGTCTGGGATTGAAGGTGGGTGAAGTGTGGTTAGCCTCCGCCTGTAGAGCTTCCACCCATACTGCCTTTGCTGTGGCCTCCCGTTTGTGCATCAAATACTCAAGTCTGGCCTGAGCTGTTGCCATTTCTTCCATTTGTCTGGCCTGAGCTATCGCCATTTCTTCCTTTTGTCTGGCCTGAGCTTTGGCCATTTCTTCCTTTTGTAATTGCTCTTTCTTCGCCAGACCTAGAGTTTCCCTGGCCACTTCAGCTTCAACTCATGCGTCTGCAGCTTTGGCGGATAGACTCTCTGCTCTTGAAGCCCGGGACACATTGCTATGATGGGAAGATTGCTGTGAAACACTGCTACCTGTGTGAGACCGGGTTGACTTGGGGTGAAAGGATGAGGCTTTCTTAGAAGCATGAGATGAAGCCTCAAGTGGCCGCTGGGATGGCGTACACAAACAATGAGACACCTTGTGTTCATTCTTCTCGCTTGTTGTGTCCTTGAGACGTGAGGATGAGGCTTTCTTAGAGGAATGAGAGGAAGCCTCGTGTGGCTGCTGGGATGGCGTACGCGATGAGACACCTCGTGTTCATTATTCTCGCTCATTGTGATCTCTGCCTGAAGATCGGCTTGAGGCTGAAGATCAGCTTGGAGAAAGACATTCCTGTTTGGAAAGAGCTTCTCACGGTCTTTGCTTAATGTTTGGATGCGTTGTATGTCTTCTTGGAGCCCTGGGTCTTCTAACTTTGACTGGATGCTGATGAGTTGGCGTTCACTATCTTTCCATCGCAGGTACAGATCATTCATCTCTTTGTCCAATGAGTGGATGCGGCCGGGGGAGAGCTCCTCTGGGTTTATCATAAAGATGTTTCAATCTATCCCAGAATTTGGTATGGTTTCGATAGTGCTTATCCCATTCATCCGTCAGTTTTGACCGCATGGCCTCGGTAAGCTTTCTATGTGGCCTCAAATCATAGGATCTCTGAGGGGCCTCTACCTCTTCTGAACTTTGGACATCCAATTCTGAATTTTGGACATCCAATTCTGAATTTTGGACTTCGGTTTCTCTATTTGTGTCAAGGCTTGTTGGGAGGGCCAGCTCTTCTGGTGCTTCAGGGACCTCTGCCATGACTAGGAAGATTAAAGAGAATTTCCTAAACACTTTTAGAAATGTCAATGCAATTCACTCTTTGACAACTAGGGTGCACTGCATGCATGTGGCATGATTGGTGCAGTTCACCTTTTTGCCACTAGGGAGAGTTGCTTGCGTGCGGCATTGTTGGTGTAGTTCACCTTTTGGCCACTAGGGAGCATTGCTCACGTGTGGCCTGTTTGGTGCAGTTCACCTTTTGGCCACTAGGGAGCATTGCTTGCATGCGGCGTTGTTTGTGTAGTTCACCTTTTAGCCACTAGGGAGCGTTGCTTGTGTGCGGCGTTGTTGGTGTAGTTCACCTTTTAGCCACTAGGGAGCATTGCTTGCATGTGGTTTGGTTAGTGAAGTTCACCTTTTAGCCACTAGGGAGCGTTGCTTGCTTAATGCTGGTTTATAGTTTACATATGAGCCACTAGAGGACGCTGCGAGCTAACTAATGCTTGGACTAAACTGGTTGTTAACTCCTCCTTTGTCTAGAATTTTGTCACGTGGTTATGTCCTATTTTGTGATTTCTCAGAAACTTTCCCGGGCTATAACACAATTTGGACTATTAACATTATGCAAAACTCTGTAGGGGGGGTGCTTTTCCAATTGTTTTTCAAGCAAGAGTTAAAGAAAGCAGCTGAATTAGTAACTCAGATGTGCTCCAAAGCAGCAGGCTGTATTTTCTTAATCTTAGCTAGCATTTAAAACAACTTCCCTTTTTGCTGGAGCCTGGCTTTGACTCATGCAGGTTCTTTTCACTTACAGATTCAGAACAATTTGGTAGAGGGAGAACTGGCTCTGTTATGCAGATTTCTACTGGCCGAAGCTAAAATTCTATGCATTTTCCTGGGGCCCCTTTATCAGCTTTCCGAGCAAGTGAGGGAATGAAAACATACTTTTTTCCGCTGACAGAGTCTGTCTTGCAAGGAGATACAAGCTTTACTGCTGATAAACACATAGAATCTTTCAATCTTTGGAAAGAGATTCAAGCATGTATTTTTCTTGGGGGGCCCTTTAACACAATAAAGTTTTCCTCTTCTGAGCACGGAGAAGTTTTAACTCTTACTTAAACAAAGTCTTTTTTAAGGAGCAGTTAAAACTCACACGGAGCTTGGGTATCAATTTAAAGTCTCTTTTCACTCATACGAGCCTATGAACATTCTTATGTAAACGTCTCTCATAGGAGCCAGGCTTTTCAACCAGATTAAGCCGGCTAGGTTGAAAGCTGCACAAATCTTTTGCAACGAGAAGCCCAGCCAATCTCACTGAAGCAGTCCTCAGTCTTTTGTTAGCAAGGGGAATATTTAACTGCTCTTTTCTCACTATTCTGATCTCAAGCATAGCAATTGCTCTTATCAGGTAGTTAAACTCAACGCCATTAGGAATTCATACAAATCAAGTTTATTCTTCAGGTATCCTCAAAAAACAATAACTCACGATACTGTTGAGATTCATCTGAAGGCTTATATCATAATCTGATCCCATTATACATAGGTGAAGTCCTAATTAAGCGTAGGTGAGAAAAGGTGCATGTCTCCCAATGCAGTAGGCTTCTTTATTAAGATGCAAAATGACCGCTGGTCTGCATGGCACAATTACCCAGCAGCAGAGGTAAGGCTCGATGGCCAATTAGCAACACAGATGTGATCATATGTCATGGACTACATTACCCATAATGCAATCTCTGCCTACATTCCCCATAATGCAATTTCTTAAAGAGACAGCTCTTAATCCAAGCTAAAATATCCCTCTAATCAGCACAGATGTTTATTTTGATTTTTAAGTACCTTAACCTGAGCTTGCAAAAACTAAATCATGGAGAATATTGCTTTGACATGATATTTATTTTGAAAACTTAAATCTATTACTTGCCCAGCTATCTGTGTGGTACTAGAAAGTCTTTCATCAAACACAATTGAATCTCAAATTATTTTTAAGGCAAACATTGTACAGTATCAGATTACAGCTTGTTACACATAAGGATTCTGTCAGTAATGGATTCTTCTCCAGCTTTGTTATTACAGTATGTTTAGAAGATTTTGCCGATCCTGGAGCTGATTTGCATTTCAGAGAAAAATGACCTTTTTAAGGTGTGAATAAAGTGGAATCTCACTGCAAGTGGCTCAAATACTGAAAGGATTAAGGAAAAGCTAACTGACCTGTCAGTCCAGGTAGTGAGCAGAAGCAGTTGAAGCCCAGGAAAAAAATGGAAAGGAATGAGTATTTCTTCCACTCAAGTGGGCTATCAAAAAGAGGAGGGGGCCAGTACCATTTTGCTCTTTGCCTTTTGTGTTAACTTAGTTCAGTATTGGATGAAAACAAAGTTACATGAGGATTAACATTCTGATTTTATAGTCTCTAAACTTGAACAGCAAGCCAGGATTAACTTCTCCAAAAACTATTGTTCATTTATTATTTTTCCCCCTTTCCTCTTTTGTACCTTTCACTTCCTCTTAACTTTTTCATCTAGATAAATTTACTATATACAATAAACACTTGCATTTTTACAGAACCAATGATGCTTATTTTTAGAATTTGCTCACAGGGCTGATAAGGAAGCCAGTGAACATTTCTCCAATATGATTAATAGATTAACAGATTAATAGATTAACAGAGTTGGAAGGGACCTTGTAGGTCATCTAGTCCAACCCTCCACCCAAGTAGACCAAACACCATTTTTGATGTGGCATTTTACACTAATAAGCCATATAATAACACTTTGATGATGAATAGATTTATATTCTGCCTTTTATTTCATACAACTCAAAGTGGTAGTGTATTATTATTATTATTATTATCTCTTTTATTCATTAAACATGAAACTCAGTCAACTGAACATTTAAAAGTGTCACAAATACCACTGACTGGTGCTAATGGTTGATACGGGTTGCTGCCAGCGTCCTAGGTATCAACCAAGTATCTTCTTAAAATATATGATGTTCCGAGTAGCGCAGTCTTTTGCAGTTCCGCTGGTGTTATTGCAGGAAGCTGCAATTTCTTGATGTGTTTTGTGAAATTCTTGGACATGGTACCAAGTGCCCCGATGACAATGGGTATCACTGTTACNAAAGTGTCACAAATACCACTGACTGGTGCTAATGGTTGATACGGGTTGCTGCCAGCGTCCTAGGTATCAACCAAGTATCTTCTTAAAATATATGATGTTCCGAGTAGCGCAGTCTTTTGCAGTTCCGCTGGTGTTATTGCAGGAAGCTGCAATTTCTTGATGTGTTTTGTGAAATTCTTGGACATGGTACCAAGTGCCCCGATGACAATGGGTATCACTGTTACATGTTTCATCCATAGCCGTGTAGTTTCAATAGCCAGGTCGCGATATTTCATAATTTTGTGTGGTGCTTT
>QLTV01001119.1:4316716-4329967 GCA_003457575.1 Thermophis baileyi
CTACCTCTCCCAGTCCTAACCGCAATACTCTGGCTCTCCAACACCCCAGAGATCCCCCTCCCCCACCTCAATGGCCCCCCTCCTCCCCGGCAGGCAAGGCACCACACCCATACCGAGCCGAGGTTGCACCCACTGCTTAGTTAGCCTGTGAACTGTGGAAAAGATGGGACTAAAACTTAAAAAATTGAGGCAAACTATGAAGTTTGAGCAAGTTGATGGCTCCCTTACTGGGGGGCTGCCAATCATGTGCCTAACCGAACCAGTAACCCTGAGATCAGGAAGCCACAAATAAACTATATGTTTCACAGTAGCCCCGAAAATAGCAGAGACAATGATATTGGGGTTGGCATGGCTGAAGAAGTGGAACCCAGACTGGAAAGACAACAACTGGCGCTGGAGGAATAGAGCAGGCAGACTGCAACACATAGGGGCGAAGTGCAGAGACAGCAAAAGCTGGAGGGGAGGGAAAAGATAGAGCCTTTCAACTCATTAACTGAGGGCGGCCAAGGGGGACCAGTCATCCCAAAGGATACCTGTCAAATGTTCCAAATGACGAACCCAACCAAAGCAAGCACGGCTGAGACGATCCAATCTCTTAATGCAAAACTATAATGAGTATTATATGCAAAACTATAATGAGTATCATATTAGCAAAGATGAGAGCAAAACCAGATCTGACTATTTCCTGCGCAAACCCACATAGTTAAAGTTTTCCCTCCCCCCTATTAGGCCAGGTCATATTGGCCTAATGGAGACTTCTGGTATTGCTGTGAGAAAGTTTTTTTTAGCTCTGGTAAACACCTGCTGAAATGTGCTTGGTTCCCATGGCTGGCATCTTGATGGCTGGAACTTCGTTCTATTTCCCCCTTCCCTCCCCCCCCATAGTTTGTTGGCAAGATGAGAAGCGATAATAGTTGCAACAGCAAAAATGCCATTTGAAGCTTGACAATACCAAGACCTAGTGGAAGCATTCAGCAAGTGGGAATCAGACGTATTCCCTCCTCATCACCCCACTGACTGTGCCATTGAGATACTACTGGGGGCAAAATTACCTAAGCCAAAGATGTACTCAATGACCCCAAGAGAGATGGAGGAGCTCAGGAATTTTGTGGATAAAAACCTAGCTAGGGGCTTCATCCAACTGGCAAAATCTAGGATGGCAGCCCCGGTGCTCTTTAAAGAGAAGAAAGATGGGTTTTTGAGATTATGCATGGATTTTTAGGGGATCAATGGTGTCTGTGTGGAAAACATGTATCCCCTCCCCCTCATGAAGGACATGCTGGGGTACCTGGCCAAGGGAAGGGTGTTCACCAAGTTGGACCTGAGAGAAGCATATTACCGAGTAAGAATAAAAGAAGGTGATGAGTGGAAAACTGCTTACAATTGTCCCTTAGGGTGCTTCCAATTCTGAGTGATGCCTTTCGGGCTACAGGGAGCACCCATGGTGTTCATGCAACTAATCAACAAAGTACTGCATGAGCACCTGTATAAGCGGGTGTTGGTGTACCTGAACGATATCCTCATTTATTCTGAGACAATGGAAGACCACGTGAAATTAGTGCAGGAAGTGCTAAAAAAGCTATCAAAAGCCAAGCTCTACACTAAAATATCCAAGTGCGACTTCCACAAAACCAGTTTGGACTATTGGATACCACATGTCCAGTGAGGGAGAAGAGGGGGTCCCCAGAAAGGTAAAAGCCATTCTAGAGTGGGAAGCCCCCCTGAACCAGAAAGCAACTGCGGACTTTCTTGGGCTTCTCCAACTTCTACCACCAATTCATTCCCTCATTCGCACAGATAGCCTTGCCTATCACTGAACTATTTAAAATGGGTGGAGGGGAGATGAAACCCAAACTGAAGCTGCCGCTCAATTGGACTATGGATTGCCAAGTGGCTTTTGAAAAGCTCAAACGGCTTTTTGCAGCGGAGCCAACTGAGACACAAATTTAACAAAGTTGCTTCCTGCAACGAGCACTTCCGTTTGCTCCACTTTTATGTCCTATGGGAGAGGCCAATCACCTGCAAGCCTTACTCCTGAGTAGTCCTTTTCTTCCTTAACTGTTCTTGCCTTCTGGCAGCTATGCGCATGCGCGCATTGGGAACAGGCTCCCCCTGTTCCTCTGCCTCGCTGATGTCAGCCTCTGGAGGCTTTGGAGTCAGCACAGACCTCCCAGATGGCCCATGCCCCATCTCTGCCTCCGACACAGAGCCTTCTCCAGACTCCAGGACTGGGCCATGTTCCTCCCCAGCCTCCTCGCTGTCCGACTCTGCTGCCACTGGTGGACCACAAACTAATCTCTGTGCTAAGCTATCCAAGTGCAACTTCCATAAAACCAGTTTAGACTACTTGGGGTATTGCGAGTCCAGTGAGGGGGTGGAGATGGACCCCAGAAAGGTGTAGGCCATTCTGGAGTGGGAAGCCCCTCACACTAGAAAGCAACTGCAGAGCTTCCTGGGCTTTGCCAACTTCTACTGCCAATTCATCCCCTCGTTCACACAGATAGCCCTGCCTATCCCCGAACTATTAAAAATGAGCAGAGGGGGAGTGAAGCCTAAACCAAGACAGCTGCTTACTTGGACTATGGAATGCCAAGTGGCATTCACAAAGCTTAAAAGGCTTTTTTCAGCAGAGCCAACCCTTAAGCACCCTAACCCATTTGTAATAAAAGCCAATGCCAGTGATGTGGCAGTGGGGGCCGTTCTGCTCCAAAGAAATGTGAAGTGGATGCTGCAACCCTGCGCCTACACTTCACGGAAATTGACCAACACCGAAAGACATTGGGTGGTGTGGAAAAAGAAGGCATATGCCATTCGATGGGCGCTGCTGACTTGAAGGCAATTCCTAGAAGGCAGTAAGATTCTGTTTAAAGTGTGGACTGACCACAAGAACCTGAAAGCCTTAAGAACTTCGAGGAAGCTGTCCCCTAAGCAAGTGAGATGGGCGCAGTACTTTAATCAGTTCAACTTCACCTTTCAATATTTGTCAGGGGAAAAAAATTTCTTCACCGATGTGCTCTCTTGGATGCCCCAATACAAAAGACCCAAGAGAAAATAGTTAACACCATCATTCCTTCCAAGCAACTGGCAGCGCAGGTCTCAGCAAGGTGGTGGCAGCTACCACTCCTCAGCCGGCCGACAGCACACTGATCCAACAGCTAAAAGAAGCCCTGAAGGAAGATGAATGGCTCAGAGACCACAAAGCCAACCTGGCAATGAGGGAGGACCTGGTATAGAAGGGAGACAAGCTGTATGTTCCAGCCAGCCAGAGGACCCAAATCCTACAAAGGAGCCACATCGTAAAGCCAGCTGGACACTTTGGGTTTGTAAAAACCCTTCACCTGGCTAAAAGACAATTCTAGTGGCCCAAGATGAAGGACATAGAGAACTATATAACCAGCTACCCAGTGTGTGCATCTATGAAACGATTGCCAGTGAAGACCCCTGGGTTGCTATAGCCAGTGGCTAACCCTAGCAGACCATGGGAGGAAATCGCCATGGATTTCATAGTGGAACTGCCAGAGAGTAATGGAAGCACCATAATCTAGACTGTGGTTGACCTATTTTCAAAACAAGTGCACTTCAACCTCAGCCCGGAGGTTGGCCAAAATGTTCGTGCAGCACATCTACCAGCTGCATGGAGTCCCAAGGCATATCATTTCAGACCAGGGGGTGCAGTTTACAGCAAAGTTTTGGTGGGAGTTCCTAAAGCAAATAGGGTCAGCTCAGGGACTTAGTTCGGGATTCCATCCAAGCACCAATAGGGTGGTAGAATGAACTAATGGTGGAGTAATACCTACATTGCTATGTAAACTATCAGCAAACCAAGTGGGTGGAGCTCCTACCTTTCACAGAAGTGGTTAATAGTAACTCAGTGCATAGCAGTATTGGATTCACCCCTTTTAAAGTAACCACGGGGTTTGAATTTGTACCAATGCCAGAGTTATCAAGGGAACCTCTTCCTTAGTAACAATAGCTGAATGGATGGATACCTTAAAAGTTGCTTGGGGAAATGGGCAGAAAGCCCTGAATAAGACTAGGGAATCGCAAAACAGACAGGCAGATTGGAAGAGAGCCACTCAAAAGAAGTTCAGAATCAGGAAGATTACCTGTCTATGAAATACATAAAGCTGGACCAACCTTGTAAGAAACTGGGTCCTAAGTACAGAGGTCCATTCCCAATTGTTCGAATCATAAACCCAGTTACAATGGAATTAAGTTACCTAAGATACTCAGGTGAGCCCACCCAGTGTTCCACTGTAGCTTATTGAAACCCTTCCAAGGCTCCAAGTTAAGGCCAGTCGAGGACAGGCCTCCACCTCCTGCGATGGTGGTGGTGGTTGGAAAACACTATGAGATAAAGAGGATACTGGACTCAAGATACTTTAAGGGGAAATTACAATATTTAGTGCAGTGGAAAGGATATCCCTCAGCTGATGTGGAGTGGGTAGGTGTCCAAAATGTTAGTGCAGAAAAGTTATTAGAAAGGTTCCATGCAAAATACCCCAAGTGACCAAAGAGATTAGTGAAGGCTAAGACCACCTAAGCAACAATAATTAATTTGGTTTAACACTTTCCAGGTGCCCTTTCAGGGGGTCCGCATGTCAAGATTGAATTGCTTTACTTCTTTCAAACCTAATGCTTTTCAACTTACCAATGAACTGGGGGGGAGGGAAATGGAGTGTGGAGAATGTATGCAGAGATGATACATTCAATGAAAGCATGGAGCCAGCAAGGTTACCACTGCAGGTGCTTGAGAAAGAGATGGACTGTTCTCATAACAAAAGACTGTCTCATAAACCAGGGGTGGGGAGAAGGAGAAAGTAGTGTTTAACAGGGCAAGTATTTGCGTGGGAAACCAGAGCTGATTTTGTTTCTTCAGTACCAACATGTTGTATCCAATAAAGTTTTACTTTGGGGAATTTAATTCTCCTGAGAGTGTTTCTTTGTTTTGGGTTCACTAATTGGACAGTTGACAGCAAACTCATCTTATACATTGGTTTTACCCTAGCCTTCCATATAATATAAGCACAAATAAAATCCATATAAGTCAAATAATGAAAAATGGCAGATGGAAACAATCTTGGTGAAAACAATTAAAAACAGCAATCAATTAAGATAAATGGGCTCAAATTAATACTTTAGAGCAGGGGTGTCAAACTCGATTTCATTGATGGCTGCATCAGGATTGTGTTTGAAAGGTACTAGACAAGGATGTCCCTTGTCACCATTGCTTTTCATATTAACATTAGAGGTACTAAATAGAAATATTAGACAAGATGTAGAGATAAAAGGTATGGAGATTAAAAAGGAACAATATAAACTACAGGCATTTGCAGATGATTTGGTTTTCATTTTAGAGGAACCATTGGAAACAGGAATAAAACTAATGAAAAAAATAGAAGAATATGGAGAAGTGGCACAATTAAAAATTAATAAAGAAAAGACAAAAATTTTGGTTAAAAATTTAACAGAGAAACAAAAGAAAGATTTGATAAAGAAAGTGGATATTCAAGTGGTAAAAAAAGTTAAATATTTAGGAATTCAATTAACGGCAAAATGTACAACAATTAAAGAAGATAACTATGGCAGAATGTTGAAACAAATTCAAATAGACTGGGAAAAATGGAAAAACCTATAACTATCTTTGATTGGAAGAGTGGCAACAGTAAAAATGAACATATGGCCAAGACTATTGTATCTTTTTCAGACCATACCGATAAAACTGGAAAAGAAATATTTTGAGGAACTTAATAAGAGTGTACATAAATTTATTTGGCAGGGGAAAAAAGCAAGAATTGGATTAAAATTATGCAGGATAACAGAAGCAGAGGAGGATTTGGACTTCCAAATTGGGAAGTGTACTACCAAGCTGCTGTATTAACTTGGATAAAGGAATGGATTCTGCTGAGAAATGCAAGACTGTTGACCTTGGAAGGCCATGACTTACAACTAGGCTGGCACGCGTTTCTTTGGTATGGTAAACATAATGTACATAAATATTTTCAAAGACATTATATAAGAAATGCTTTATTATTAGTATGGGAGAAAGTGAGAGAAAAACATTATTTGAAGATTCCAGCTTGGCTTTCGACAATGGAAGTGCTAATACATCCGAATATGATTAACATGGGAAATATTGTTAGGTATAAAGATATTTTATCAGAAAAGGGGGAACTTAAAAGGAAACAAGAATTAGAAGAACAAGGGATTGATATGGTTTGGTATACACAATTGCAAATACAATCTAGATATGAAAAAGATGCTAAACTATATGGTTTTTACATGGAAAGGACAGAATTGGATGAGATACAGGAACAGAAGAGCGAATGATTAAAAAATTGTATACTTATTTACTGCGTGTTAAACTAGAAAGAAGAACAGGTAAAAGAAACAATGATAGCATGGGCAAATAATTTTGGACATTCGATAGAGCTAGGTAAATGGCAGCAACTATGGGAGCGAAATTATAAATTAATAATGGCGACTGCATATAAAGACAATTTGTATAAAATGTTTTATAGATGGCACATGTTACCTGAAAGATTGGCAAAAATATTTAAAGACAAATCAACCGAATGTTGGAAATGCCACCAAACGCCGGGGTCGTATTATCATATGTGGTGGACATGTATAGAAGCGAAAAAATACTGGGCAAGAATTCGAATGTGGTTGGAGAAGATGACGCAGCAACATATTGACTTAAAACCTGAATTGTTCTTGTTGGGTATCCTACCAGGAAAATATAGTAAAGAAAATGTATATTTCATTATTCATGTAAGAAGAGATGACGCAGCACCGCATTGAACTGAAACCAGAGATCTTTTTGCTAGGGATATTGCCAGAAAATTATAGAAAAGCGGATAGGTATTTGATGATACATGTGCTAACTGCAGCTAGAATTGTATATGCTCAACATTGGAAAAAAGGAGAGTTACCTGAAGAAGAAAAAGTGATAAGGAAAATATTAGATTGTGCAGAGATGAATAGATTAACACTAGCAATTAAAGATAAGGAACAGACAGAATATTATGTGGTTTGGGAGATGTTTTATAAGAGGATAGAACAAAAGAAAGGAATGTGGAACTGAAGAAAGTAAATGAGTAAGAAATGTAACATATCAAGATAAAATGTGTAATATATTAAAGAATAAAAGGGAATGTAATGAGAAAAAATTGTAAAAAGGTATAAGAAAAAGGTGTAAAGCCAGACGACACACTGCTGATGGAAAAAGAATGTTTTTTATGTATATATAATGGAAAAAATAAAAAAAACTTTATAAAAAAAAGGTTTGACCTCAGGGGGCCAGGTGGGTGTGGCCAGGGTGGACATGGCCAGCTCGACATCACTCATGTCGAGGGCGCCTGTGGAGGCCCGAGCACTCTGCCAGTGAAAACGGATCTCGGGAGTGCTGCACATGGCCCTCCCAAGCTCCGTTTTCGCTGGCAGAGGGTTGCAGGAGGCTGTCAAAAACAGAGCTTGTGAGGGCTGCGTGCAGCCCTCCCAAGCTCCATTTTCACTGGCAGAGGCACTGCAGGCCAGTCCTTCGCTGTTTCCAGGGCAGCCCCACGGGCCAGATCTAAGCACCCCATGGGCCGGATCCAGCCCCGGGGCCTTGAGTTTGACACCCCTGCTTTAGAGCAACTAGAAATGAACAAGATAATTACTAGAAGCTAGCATGGGTTTGTTAAAAACAGATCATGCCCAACAAATCTCATTCATTGATAAAGTGGCTAAATTAGTGGATCAGGGAAATGCTGTGGATATAGTATTTAAGACTTGCTTAATTAACCTGTCCATCTTTTATAGAATCATAGGGCTGGAAGAGACCTTGTGGGCCAAATGCCTGGACTCAAATTATCCTATTCAGACATATTATGCAAATACCCAGCTCTCTGGTGAAGACTCTAGTGTTAGGAAAGGTGGAAGGAAAGAGAAGAAGAGGATGACCAGCAGCAAGATGGGTGGACTTAGTTATAGTAACAATGAGTGTTGGAAGAGCTGAAAGAGCAAGTTAGGGTAGAACATCATGGGGAAATTCCAACTATGTGGTTGCTGAGAGTGAACAATGACTTGATGGCACATAGTCAAACTATCACATAAAGGTAAGAGAAAACTGCTAACCAATACAAAAGCAAAAATATAAGAAAGCCTAGAAGATTGAAATCAAGGGGGATTTTATCCAAATTCAGACAAAATATGTGGTAGGAAGACCTTTGTGCAATATGCTTTCCTTGAATAGCTATCTGGCCTACTTCTTAAGTGGCATGAGCATAAGACATTTTGAACAGAACTTCTGAAGATTTCTGAGACCAGGTCAAAATATATGGGGAAAAGTATGCTTTTGAATATGAGCTCCTCAAGGGCATCTACTGAAGAGCCTTAGCTGTAAGCAAATCTAAAATTGGGGGGAAAAGCCTCACTTTCAAACCTAAGTGTACTTTCAGCAAAGGAACTGTTACCTGCAAATCAGAGGTGGTGTTCAGCAGGTTCTGACCAGTTCTGGAGAACTGGTAGCGGAAATTTTGAGTAGTTCGGAGAACTGGTTAATACCACCTCTGACTGGTCCCACCCCCATCTATTATCTGCCTCCTGAGTCCCAGCTGATCGGGAGGAAATGGGAATTTTGCAGTAACCTTCCCCTGGAGTGGGGAGGGAATGGAGATTTTACAGTATCCTTCCCCTGGAGTGGGGAGGGAATGGAGATTTTACAGTATCCTTCCCCTGCTACGCCCACCAAGCCACGCCCACCAAGCCAAGCCACACCCACCAAGCCACGCCCACAGAACAGGTAGTAAAACATTTTGAATCCCACCACTGCTGCAAATGTTTCCACAAATGGAGTCCTTCCTTGTAGTTTACATCAGCATTAATGTGCTTTGGCAATCACTATGATCTCCCTTAATCCCATAAAGCTGGTCTTATCTTTAACTCATGATTCAAATAGATTTGAGTCTATTTGAGATTTTATGAACCACAAAATAACCAGTTCCTTGTTTACTGTTTAAGCCACCCAAAGGTCTTCATGTATCATCATCACTGTGCTTTCCCACCTACTTAATACCTCTTGGTGGAATGATAAAGAGTCCATTTCCATTTGCATAGATATGGGGGAAGTTTTTCTGGGAAACAAAACCTGAATTCCATTTAGATGTGATACTTTAGAAGAACTTATGTGTACCCAAAACTACATTTTTGCTTTTTCACAACAAGTAATCATATTTTCATGCACTGGCTGTTTTCCTAACTGCAACCAGATAAATAAAGTACAAAGAGGGAGCTGTTGCAGCCTGCAAAATGTTGAAGAATCTGTAATTTAATTTCAGTATAAGTGAAATGTCTGCTGTAGATTCCTTTGTGCATTTTGTTCATTTCAGATTGACCAGAAAGCCTTCAGAAAGATAATAACCCCCATAAGATTGCTTCTGTTTTCAAGAGCAGATCACTTATATATTATTTTGATTTAACATAATTAGCAGTTACCTTACTTCGTTACTTAATTTGCTTTAATACCTTTGAATTAATGAATCATCATTATTTGAATGTAACTGTATTTAGTACTTACAGTATATAACATTCGAAATAAATTCCAGTGATTTAATATAATAGTTCTATTTAATTAAACTACTCCCCAAATAATAGACTAGTACTTATCAAATCAGATTGTGGATATTTGGTATTGAACCATAGCTGCAACCAACTGTAATTTGTTGCATTATAATTGCTTAATGATGGAGGGGGGAAAAACCTCAATCATTGTAAGGAATTTGACTTCTACTCCATTAGTTTTTGTTCTGTCCAGGAAATGCTACACAGGTGTAACATTACTGGCTTGAAAACCTTTGGTCAAACAATCAGCAATCTGGCACTTTTGGTGGCGCATACTGGTCAGGATTAGGTAGCATAGGGGGACATCACTTCCTCTTCTTCTCAATCCCAGCTTGGCTTGTCCTGTAATGTTTATCCCACTCACCCACCAGACCCAGTTAATTAAATTAATTAATCAAATATAAACTTATGCATCAAGTATGTATCTCTCTTTAATGTGGTTTGTATTTTCTTATTGAATTATCAAATATATCTACAGTTAGCTGTACTGTAAGTGGTTGACTGCCTAATTCAATGCCTTTTGGTTTCCCAGTAACTCATACTATGTCTAATGGAACTTTGTCCTCAAAGGTGGGGATGGCTATGTCAATCAGTCGCATAAAGTGCAGGCAATGCCTTTTTGATGAAAAGGGCTTGGAAAGATTCTCCCAAGTTAATATTCTAAAACAGGAATGGAGAATTATATCTGTAATCTCTACTCTTCTCTGAACTTTATGTTAAAACTGGAAGTACAATTTTTCACTCCTGGGAGCATGAAACATGTGAAAGCTGTAGTGTAAGTTCTTCAATAGATTTACAAAATTTAAAAAAAGATTCCCTCATCATCTCTAACATGTGCATCATTGCTCCATCTCAGAATAAGATAGAGATCTTATTTTGGGCAAGATTAGGGTTGAAAGAATAGGTACAGAACATATTTTAAGGACTTTTAAAAAACCATAATTGTCTCTCTAGGTTCAAAAGATTATAATGATAATGAATGTATTTATATCTTTGCTACCCCAGCTCTCACCATTGCAGTATGCACCATGGATACAGTAATCCATATATTCGTATCTTGATTAGCATAATACGTTATATGCAGCACTGCTCTAATGTATTCTGCCATATGCACGCTTGTTGAAAAAGTCATGCTGGGTTTGCAAATTTGCTTCTGGGTCAAACCAAAGTTGTACAAATATTCAAAGGGCTGCTTTGCTTTGGTAAAAGGTAAACTTGAAGGTCTTTGATGAAGCCAGTTGTCCCATGGCTTCTGAGAGCTCTATCCTGTAATGCCTCGTTAGATGACCCTTGCCCAAACCTCTTTTGCACGTGAGCCCAGAAAACATCAAGAAGAATTGGGCAAAGTGCTCTACTCTGCCATCTGCTGCACTGACTGTCTAAAGACAGAGAAGTCTCCTGGGCAGGCCTTATATCTGTGCAAAAAGCTGTTCTGAGTTTCCCACGAGACAGACAGATACATCCTCATGGAAGAAAGGAAGCAGTGGGGTGCCCCAAGGTTCTGTTTTCTGGGTTGTACTCTTTAACATGTCACTCATAGAAAAAAACACAAACTTAGTACAAAACCACTGTCCAAACCAACCCACCCAGATGCAACTGATAAATTTTTTGATAAATATTTTGCTTCTGCACATGTGCATGTGCAGAAGCAAAATCCAAGATGGCAGCGCCCACGGAGACACCGACGGAACCGGCTCCGTGACATCATCGCCGAGTTACTAACGGTTCTAAAGCACCGGTTAGAACCGGTAGGAACACATCTCTGGGCTCCACCCCACACTACCCTGAAGGCAGCCACTTTCAGTCCCCCAAACAACAGCCCATGTATAACAAAGAAAGTTCACAGAGTAGGACCACACTCACAGGGTGAGTTCCAGGGTCCCAAGTCCAGTCCACCCAGCTAAGCGAGTCCACGAGGCAAACTGTAGTCCACAAGGCAAAGTCAAGTCACAAGACAAAAGGCAGTCCTCGGGGCAAAGGCAAAGTACAAGGCAAAAGGCTGTCCTGGAGGCTAGGCAAGGCAAAAGGCAAAGGGCATGAGTCAAAGCTGGGGAAGTGTAAGGCAAAACAAACAATTGTTCCTGGCAAAGACTAAATGCCCATGGCTTCTCCATAAGTCAATCTCCCAAGGGGGTCAGGATTTGAATCTACTCCAGACGTTCCTTGTGAAGAGGGGTGGGGCAACCTTCTCCCAAGTAGCCTCACAGCCCTTCTCTGAGCTTGCCTATGCTCTGCTCTCTGTGCCCTTGGATCAAGTAGGGGAGGCAGGCAGCTGTTCCTCATCAGAGGGGATCTGCTGCCTCTCATCACCACTGCCTATCAGTAGTCAATCCTCCCCTGTGTCAATTTCCTGCAGAAACCGGCGGGAGCAATTTTACCAGCAAATTGGGAAGAGCGTGCCTGGGCTTTCCTCCTTTGTGCTGCTACTCGCAGCCCTTGGGAGCAGTCGGGAAGCCCCTGAAAGCTTTGGGAGAAAGGTGAATGCTCCATTTCCCCTCTGGTTTTTTTTGGGGGGGGGGGGAGAAGCGGTGAAATAATGACTCTTCTTCCCCCACCATCTCTCCATGTGCCCGGCTTGGCTCTTTTGTTATTCAATAGGGTTGTGCGGAGGAGTCCCAGTTATTGGTTAGCCGAAATACCCTCCTGATCAGCTTCCCCCCCACTCATCTTTGTTGCTCTTCTCTGCACTCTTTCCAGAGTCTCAACATCTTTTTTATATTGTGGTGCAAAGCATTATAAAGTGGTAATTATCACTTCTTGTGATCTTGATTCTGTCTCTCTGCACATTGCTTGCTCATATTTCAGTGATTGTCCACTAGGATTCCAAGATCTTTCCCACAGTTACTGCTGTGAGCCAGGTTTCACCTATATACCTATACATTTGGTTTTGCTTTCCTAAGTGTAAAACTGTTTTATTTTCTTTTTTCTACACTGAATTTAATTTTGTTAGATAAAGCCCAGTGTTCAAGTCTATCGAGATCCATCTGGTTCCTGAGCCTATCTTCTGGGGTGTTGGCTATTCCTGCTAGTTTGGTGTCATCTGCAAATTTGATGAGTTTTCCTTCTATTCCATCATCTAAACCATTTATGAAGATATTACAGATTACAGATTAATATAGAGTTGGAAGGGACTTTGTAGGTCATCTAGTCCAACCCCCCACTCAAGCAGGAGTCCCTATACCATTTCAGACAAATGGCAGTCCAATCTCCTCTTGAAAGTCTCAAGTGTTGGAGCTCTCACAACCTCCGAAGGCAAGCTGTTCCACTGGTTGATCACTCTCACTGTCAGAAAGTTTCTCCTTATCTCCAGGTTGAATCTCTCCTTGGTCAGTTTCCATTCATTATTCCTTGTCTGGCCTTCTGGTGCTTTGGAAAACAGCCTGACCCCCTCCTCTCTGTGGTAGCCCCTCAAGGATTGGAACACTGCTATCATGTCTCCACTGGATGACAGATTAAATAGATGGAAAACCAAAGCTTTGCATGGACAGCACTTGAAAAACATTGAAGAAAAATGTGATAACAACTTGACATGGGCATGGCTTAAGATGGGAACCATCAAGAAAGAAACGGAAGGTTTAATACTGGCTGCTCAAGAACAAGCACTACAAACTAATGCCATGAAAGCGAAGATACAAACATCCACCG
>QLTV01001119.1:4355676-4366529 GCA_003457575.1 Thermophis baileyi
CTCTTGCACCCTGCCTGATTTGTAACTCCAGCTTGCAGGTATTTCTCATCTAATGCTTGGTATTTAGGGCAGCTTTTTGCAAGCAAAGAAGCTTTTTGTATTTTTGTACAGGTAATCCTTGACTTACAACAGTTCATTTAGTGACCATTCAAAGTTACAATGGCACTGAAAAAAGTGACTTATGACCGTTTTTCACACTTATGACCATTGCAGCATCCCCACGGTCACAAGAGGCCAGGCGAGGAGAAGCGCCCCTCGACATGAGTGACGTCAAGTTGGCCACACACACCCAGTCACATGACCACCTGGCCACACCGGGTGCACATAGGGACTACTCAGAGGGCTGACAAAGTGATTTTTGACCAGTCCTCGCACTTACGACTGTCCTCAAATTTTACGTTTTGCGCCCTATCTTGTCACCATGGTGAAGAGAAGCACCGCAGTTGTGAAATGAGTGACACGGTTGTTAAGAATGCTGCAATGGGCAAAAATGTGAGGACCGGCCGTAAGTACGAGGACCGGTCATAATTCACTTTTTTCAGCCCTCTGAATAGTCCCTATGCACATAGCCACGCCTACCCGGTCACATGACCACCAAGCCATGCCCCCCAAATAAGCCACGCCCACAGAACCGGTTGTTAAAAAATTTGAATCCCACCACTGGTTCAGCAGTGAACAATCTCTTGAGCTTCTTGAATGCCGCTTGGCATCCCATGGACTATTTAAGGGGCTGCACCATCCTGGGTTTTCCCTCCCCTTTGGTTTTGAGTAGGTGAGTTATTGGCAAGGCGATTTGGGCAAAAGCAGGGATGAATTGTCTATAGAAGTTTGCAAAACCGAGAAAGCTCTGCAGTTGTTTTCAGGTGTGGGGCGCTTCCCACTCAAGTACTGCTTGTAACTTTTCTGGGTCCATCTCCACCCCTTCGTGAGAGATAAGGTACCCTAAATAGTCCAATGTAGTTTTATGAAACTCACACTTGGAGAGCTTCACATATAATTGAGCAGCTATGGTATGCAGATGCATGCCATTCCCAGCTCTCTGACCTTGAAGTTGTCTCTCCAGAAGGTATGGTGAGTAGTGAACTTTCCCCCCTCCCATTTAGCTCCCTCCCCCAAAAGCTCATGGCTGACTGACATTGAACCAATGCAAAGCGCAGGTTTGAGATGGCAGTTCTGACACACTGTCAACTGTCCCATTCATTTAGCTAGCAAAGTAATACTCCTGGGCCATTGTTTAACCAAGAGTACACTTTACTGGACCTTAAAATGGGTACAGAAGAAAAGCGAAGCCAGCTCTGATATTTTCACGTGCAATGAGCATAATTAACTATCCCTTTCTCCCTTGACTTGCCTATAGTTGTTATTCACTGTCCAATCACTTGCATTCCTTTTTATTTGGGGAACAGGCTCTTTGTTCTGGCAGACATCCCCAGCAAACAACCTTGGGAGACTGGCATTGTCCCACAGGCTTTGAGCCAGCACTCTTGGCATTCCTTTAACTGCCCTCATTACCTCCCTGCATTTCTCCCACCATGGCTAATTGTCTGGCTATAAGCAGGAATTGCTATGCAAGCCAATGTACAGCCATGACCTTTCTAGGGCCTCAGCATCTTTTTGGTATTATGGTGACCAGAACTGCACGCAGTACTCCCAATGTGGTCTTACCAGTGCAGTATAGAGTTGTATTATCACGTCTATGATCCTGATGTTATCCGTCTGTTGATGCTGCTTAGGATTGCATTGGGTGTTTTGGCAGCTGAAGCACCCTGTTGACTCATATTTAGGTGGTGGTCCACCAGGATACCTAGCTCCCTCTCAGAGGGATCTAGTTACTATCATTGAACCAAGTGCTGCCTATTCAGTACCTGTGCAGTTAGTTTTTCCTGCCTAAGTGCAGGACCTTTCTTTTCTCACTACTGAACTGTATCTTGTTGGATATGGGCTGATGTCAAGATCCTTCTGAATCTTGAATCTATCTTCCAAAGTGTTAGGAATTCTCCCCACTTAGTGTCATCTGCAAATTTCATGAGTTCCCCTTCTATCCTTGTCATCTAGATCATTTATGAAGATGTTAAAGGATATTGGGCCCAAGACAGAACCTTGAGGTATCCTACTGTATGCTTCACTCAACGTAGGCTAATTCCATTGACTGATTTCTTGGCAAGGTTTTTTGGAAGTGGTTTGTCCTTGCCTGCTTCCGAGAACTGAAAGGGAGACTGGCCTGCAGTCACTCAGCTGGCTTTGGTCTCTTCGTTTCTAGCCTGGTGCCAACCACTACACCAGAGTGGCTCTCTTTAAGTAATTCTTAGGTGCTGCATACACTATTGTTCTCTAATATCCAGGTTCAATGCCCTACCTCATCTTCTAAATTAATAGTTCAAGGAGAATGTCACTGCCTGGATTAAAATTCATATTAATTTGGGAAAGTATTTGACCACATGATATTTTCCTTCTGGCCCCTTACGCAGCTAACATTTTTTTACAAGATTAGACTTCCTCCAGTTTCTCTTGGGACTTCCTGTCTTTGATACTATTAATTTTTAAGATTAACATCCTACTACTTCCCCCCTCACAATATTTCTTACCTATAGGCCATTTCTTTTCTTTTCAACTCCTTTCCTAACATTTACATGTGAAATTATTAAGACAAAAAGAGAACCTGCACTTAGACTGCTCACTTATGATTCAGATGATAGGAAAATGTGAATCTGATGAAGAATTATTGTTTAAGACCATTACAGACAGCATGGTACTTGGTCTCACATATAGATTTTATTAATACATCTACAGTATCCAAGAAACTTATGATGTCATATTACAGAGCCGAGGTGGCGCAGTGGTTAGAGTGCAGTACTGCAGGCTACTTCAGCTGACTGTTCAGCAGTTCAGCGGTTCAAATCTCACCGGCTCAAGGTTGACTCAGCCTTCCATCCTTCCGAGGTGGGTAAAATGAGGACCCAGATTGTTGGGGGCAATATGCTGACTCTGTGAACCGCTTAGAGAGTGCTGTAAAGCACTGTAAAGCGGTATATAAGTCTAAGTGCTATTGCTATTGCTATTGCTAGAAAAATGTTTTGCTATCTTGACCCACATAGGTACTGCTTTGCATACGCTCTCTCACATAACAATTCATTTCTAGGACTTAAACCTGTTTCCCCCAGAGATGCAATTTATTTCTGTGCAAAATTATCTAAGCTAGGAATGTCTAATCTAGGAATGTGCAAAATAGAATAGAATTTAGATTTCAGTTCTATCTTCTGGCAAAATACTCTCCAGATTGAACCAGGTCCAGCTGTGTTATGTTTTAGAAGCTTATAGAATATAGAATAACATAATTGGTATTTACTTGGAAGTCTTCTAATCCAACCCCTGCTGAAGCAGGACACCCTATACCATTTCAGACAAATGGCTGTCCAATCTCTTCTTAAAAACCTCTATTGATGGAGCACCCACAACTTCTGGAGGCAAACCATTCCATTGATTAATTGTTCTCACTGTTAGAAATTTCTCCTTAGTTCTAGATTGGATCTCTCATTAATTGTCTATCTGTCTATCTATCCATTTCTGATCCTGCCCTAGGTGTTTTGGAACACCTAGGTCAACCCCCTCTTCTCAGTGAGAGCCCCTCAAGTACTGGAAGATTGCCATCATGTCATCCCTAGTCCTTTTCTTCATTAAACTAGACATACCTAGTTCACTTAACCATTCATTATATGATTTAGCCTGCAGATCCATTATCTTCTTAGTTGTTCTTCTCTGTACTCTTTCTAAGGCAGGGGTGTCAAACTGGATTTCTTCGAGGGCTGGATCAGCATTGTAGTCCTCTTCTGTGGGCCGGCGGTGGGGGAAGTGGGGGGCGGGATGGATGCCTCCTGCAGCACCCTGCCGGCCAAAATGGGGCACAGGGGACCACGTGCAGCCCCCCTGCACCTCGTTTTCATCCTCCATGGCCTCTTGCAGCACTCTGCCAGCCATTTTCAAGCCCGTTTTTGGCCTGTTTTTAGCCTGTTTTTGGCTCATTTTCAGCCTGTTTTTGGGCCCGTTTTTGGGGTGGTTTGGGGCCCTTTTTGGCCCATTTTCAGGCCCATTTTCAGGCCATTTTGGGGGCTGTTTTCAGGCCACACACAGCCCCTTTTAGCCACCAGAGGCACCGTGGGCTGGCTCTTTGATATTTCCAAGCCGGCCCTGTGGGCCAGATTTAAGCACCTCGCGGGCCGGATTCGGCTCACGGGCCTTGAGTTTGACACCCCTGTTCTAAGGTCTCAGCATCTTTTTTGTATTGTGATATCAGAACTGGACACAGTATTTCAAGTGTGGTTTTACTAGTACAATATAAAGTGGCATTATCACTTCAACCCAATCTTGATACTATCCCTCTGTTGCAACCTAGGATTGCACTGACTGTCAACTTGCAAAGCTTTCAAGTTGCCATAAGCAGGAGGGGGGGAGAACTGACGGAGCTGCTTGGTTGCCCCAACTGAAACTACATTCCACACATGCCTTTCTACAGATTGTATCCTAGGTTACTGAAGTCAGCAGGAGTGGCGGTACAGCCCGCCAACGTGGTTCATTGGAGAATGTGATTTATGACATGCCCAGGGAGGAGGGGGGAGACAGGGTCATGGGGGCCTGTAAATTACATGAGGTCAGAGCTGACTCCACCTGAGTAATTGCCGGAATGTTGCTCCTAATAAATGACTGGATTTCTTTTGAAACTTGGCTCGTGGCTCATGAATTAATTAGGGCATCTTTCGGAAACTTCACACTGGCATTTTGGGCAGCTGCAACACACTGCTGGCTCATACCTAAGTGGTGGTTTATTAAAACATCTAGATACCTGTCAGAGTTATCTACTGTTGAGCCAGATACCACCTGTGCATTTGGTTTTCATGTGCAAGTAGAGGACCTTACTTTTCTCACATTGCATTGCATTTTGTTGGATAGGGTGTAGTGTTCAAATGTGTTAAGATCATCTGGATCTTCAGCCTATCTTCTAAAGTGTTGGCTATTCCTCCCCACACTAAGTGGAATAGTGTGCAAATTTGATGAGTTCCCCTTCTATCTCCTCATCTAAATCATTTATGAAGATGTTGAGGAGTACATGGCCATTCTTTGCATTGGTCTTCACACAAAAAGAAACTATAGCAACAACCTACCAAAAACATAACTGTAAAAGACAGACTAGAAATAAAAGTTAAAATAAGCCAAAAAAATGGTAAGAGAACAACTGTCTGATCTTGATGAATATAAATCACCGGGACCTGACAGATTACATCTCAGAGTTCTAAAGAAGCTGGCAGATGTCATCTCAGAACCATTATACCATATCTTTCAAAAATCCTGGAGCACCGGGACCATATCTTTCAAAAATCCTGGAGCACCTGGACTACCAGAGGACTGGAAAAGAGCTGATGTGGGTCCCATCTTCAAAAAAGGAGGAAAAAAAACATACCCAGGAAACTGCAGACCAATCAGCCTAACATCAATACCTGGGAAGATACTGGAAAAGATAATAATAAAAAAACAGATCTGCCAACATCTAGAAATGAATAAAGTAATAACTAGAAGTCAGCATGGGTTTGTTAAAATTTGATCATGCCAAACCAATCTTATTTCATTCTTCAACATAGTAACTAATTTAGTGGACCAGCAAAATACTGTGGACATGGTATATTTAGACTTCAGCAAGGCATTCGACAAAGTAGACCACAACCTACTTCTTAGTAAGCTAGAAAAAAGTGGGATAGATAGCATCACCATAAGATGGATTTGTAACTGGCTGACAAACTGTACACAATGAGTAATCCTTAATGGTACTATGTCTACATGGAGGGAAGTAAGCAGTGGGGTACCACAAGGTTCCGTCTTAGGCCCAGTACTCTTCAATATCTTCCAAAAGTACATATATATCTACCAAAAGTACATATATAGACTAGGTAATACCAGGCTTAATAGCAATTACTGTGAGAGGAATCTTGGAGTCTTAGTGGACAACCAATTAAATATGAGCCAACAGTGTGCGGTGGCAGCCAAAAAGGCCAATGCTCTCACAAGTTGTATCACCTAGTCTATATATGTACTTTTGGTTTTTCTTGCCTAAGTGTAAGACTTTATTTTTCTCTACATTGAATTTCATTTTGTTAGATAGGGCCCAGTGTTCAAGTCTGTCAAGATCCATCTGGATCTTGAGCCTATCATCTAGGGTGTTAGCTATTCCTGCCAGCTTAGTGTCATCTGCAAATTTGGTAAGTTCCCCTTTTATTCCCTCATCTAAGTCATTTATGAAGATATTGAAGAGTGCTTCCCTTCACGTAGATGTAGTTCCATTGAGGCTGCAAACTGAATGCAATTGGTCAGTCAATTATGAATCCATCTGGTGGTGGTGGTTCTATCCCACATTATTCTATTCTATCAACCAAATATGTATCCATCTGGTGGTGGTATTGTTTCACATTGTTCTATTTCACCAGGAAGTATTTTGTGGTCTACTTTATCAAATGCCTTACTGAAGTCTAAGTATACAGGTCATCCTCGACTTACGACCACAATTGAACCCAAAATTTCTGTTGCTATGTGAAATATTTGTTAAGTGAGTTTTGCCCCATTTTGCGACTTTTTGTGCCACAATTGTTAAGTGAATCAATGTACTTGTTTTCCCAAGTATTGATGTCAAGCTGATTGGTCTGTAGTTTCCTGGATGCACTTTTTCCCTTTTTGTAGATTAGAACATCAGGTCTTTTCCAGTTCTCTGGCAGTTCTCCTCTGCTCCAGGAGCTCTGAAAGATTCTGTTCAGTGGTTTCATGATCACATCTGCCAGCTCTTTCAGAACCCTGGGATGTAATCCATCTGGCCCCAGCAATTTGAATTTATACAAGGTGGATTGGTGTTCTCTTACCAATTCTTTGCCTGTTTTGACTTGCATTCCTGCTCTGTCTGCTCTGTGCTTGTTTTGATAAGTTGTGCTTTTTTTTTTCTTTTTGTGTAAGGACAGATGCAAAGAAGGAATTAAGCAGTTCAGTTTTTCCCTGCTGCCTGTCACCTTCTTACCATCTGCACCCATTGGTGGGCCTAATGTTTCCTTGAGTTTCGTCTTGTTCCTTATATTTTGAAAGAAACTTTTTTTGTTATTTTTGGCATTTGTTGGAAGTCCTAGTTCATTCTGAGCTACATTCCACACAACAGAACCAGTGGTGGGCACCTGCTAGTTCACACATACGGAGAACCATATGTTAATTTTCTGAGCAGTTCAGAGAAGAAATTGGTTGTTGGAAAAAATCTTTTCCCACTTTACAGGGCTAATCCTGCAAGGAACGCAGGAAGGAAAGATTCTAGTGTGCCTGTATTTCTAGCCTAATCCTTATCTTAATTGCCACCCCTGCTGCTTTAAGTGTTTTCAGAAACTGCCTCTAACAGCCTTAATGGTTCTTGGCAGTAGCCCAGACTTTCTGTCTGTAGCTGAGCTTCTCCAGAGTTCCCCCCACCCCCAGAGTTTTTTTGTGGTACTTTTATTCCTGGGACTTGAACAGCTATTTACAGAAGGGTTGGCATAGCCATAGAAGAAATGGCTGAGAGGCAGGATGCAAGCTTGGCATTCTGTCTAATTTTTTTGCTGCCTTTCTGGGGGCATGTGATTTTTCCTTAAATCTGGATGATTACCTTAGGATATCTTGTGAGGTGAGTGAGACCAGCTGGTATCTTTAAGTGGTGCAAATGGATCTAATGATTGCTTCTCCTGGGTGCTTTGTCAGTTCACTGAGCAGAGGAGTCTCTTGTCTATGGAGATTCTCAGTCATCCAGACCATCGTTGTCCCAAAGGTGCTTTTTTTCAAGAGGCAATTGGACTTTCTTGGTTTCCAGAAAGTCCAGTTCGCTTCTTGTCCGAGAAGCTTCTTCCGCTCTGACTGGATGGTGAGGAATGGAAAGATTTATATTCCTTGTGGACAGCTGGTCATTTGCATCCTTTTAGAGAGTCGTTGAGGCTACTTGAAGGTTTGTCTGTGTCCTCAGGGTCACCTGAGTAGTGCAAATGGGTGTGGAGCCTTCTTGGCNNNTATTTCCCTCAATGAGAAATGGAAAAAGATGTTCCCTCAGAGGGAGAAAGCAGCCCCCACCTTCCTTAATAGCCCACAGAAGATGTCAGCACTTAAGAGATAAAGAGATAGATAGCTATATTCATAGGCAAAAATTCCCTGCAGCAAGGTCTGAACAAAGGCAGAATGGGATTAGCCCTCACTCAAGATGTTAATTTGTTAATCTGTCTCTTTAGCTTGGCATTTTGTAGCCCAAATATGCCCACTCACTTTCTGGAGAGCTTAAATGACCTCTCTGCTAAAGGGTTTCACTTTTTGAGTAAGATTAATTTGGATGCTGATAGTTATCCTTGTATTTTAACTATTTTAATTCCTCAATGTGCTGATTTGTAACTCCGGGTTGCAGGTATTGCTGAGAAAAAGGAAGGTATTCAGACAGGTATTCAGAAGGTTTCCATGATGGCTGTGACTCATTGATCTTCAGTGTGTATTCCCCCATTTCTAATCTAATGACTGGTATTTAGGGCAGCTTTTTGCAAGCAAAGAAGCTTTTTGTATTTTTGTACAGGTAATCCTTGACTTACAACAGTTCATTTAGTGACCATTCAAAGTTACAATGGCACTGAAAAAAGTGACTTATGACCGTTTTTCACACTTACGACTGTTGCAGTATCCCCACGGTCATGAGAGGGCAGGCGAGGTGAAGTGCTCCTCGATGTAAGTGACATCGAGTTGGCCACGCCCACCCAGTCACATGACCACCCAACCATGCCCACCCAGCCAGTTATTAGGGCAGAGAACCGGTTGTTAAAAAACTTGCAGCCCACCACTGAACAGAACCACTACTTTTACATCTCTACAGATATTCCAGTTGTACTTGGTGTACTACAACAACAGTTCCATGCTGTCACCTTGTAGAGGAGATGGGTGGCATAGAAATTTAACAAACAAACAAACAAACAAACATTTTATGTGTGCACCACAGACAATATGTATTGAAGGATTGACTCTCACTAGAAGAAAACATGCAAACACATAGAAAAGAAGCACATCAAATGTCCCTAATAAAGTAGTACCATCAAATGCTACTGGGATAGATAAAAAAACACCCCAAACATCCCCAGAAAAAAAAAGGCAAGTGCTGGTGATAGGAGATTCAATTCTCAAGGGAACAGAACCTGCTGTCTATAGACTAGACAGTCAATCCAGAGAGGTATGCTGTCTCCCTGGAGCTAAAATCAAAGATGTGGCTGAGAAACTAACCAAAATAATAAAACCCACAAACTACTACCCCCTTCTAGTATTACATGAGGGACGAACGACACAAAAAAGGACTTGAAAAAAATATTGAGATATTACGAGCAGCTAGGCAAGAAAGTCAAGGACCTAGGTCCACAAGTAGTTTTTTCATCTATACTGCCAACAAAAGGACAACATCCGGTAAGAGAACAAAGAATCCTAGAAGTGAACCACTGGCTAAAGGGTTGGTGTCGCCAAAAAAACTTTGGATTCCTGGACCATGGACTGTACTACCTCCAAGATGGGCTTTTGGCAAGGGACAGGTTACATCTCACAAAGACTGGGAAGAATGTTTTCGGAAAACGACTGGCTCAACTTATCAGGAGGGCTTTAAACTAAAATTGAAGGGGGAGGGTGACCAATCTATAGGATCTCCAGGGCCTAACTCCAAGCAAAAACCCCTAGTAAGCAAGGCAAATAATGAACGAAAGAGGGATGGGAAGGAAGACAAACTCAAACGCCAAATAGGAGACACAGGAAGCACACCCAGAGTCAGGCACAAAAATTTCAAGTGCTTTTACACAAAGTCTGGGGAATAAACAGGGTGAACTTGAAATATTAATACATGAAGGTAGATACGACATATTTGGAATAACAGAAACTTGGTGGGATGAAACCCACGACTGGAACATACTGATAGAAGGATACAAACTCTTCAAAAAAAAAAATCCAGACCACAAAAAAGAGGTGGTGGAGTTGTACCGTACATTAAGGACCACTATATTGCTACAGAGTTACATGTAACCAAAGAAGAAAACCTGCTGGAATGCATATGGGTCAACATAAAAGAAAAAAAAGAATGATATGGCCATAGAGTATACTATAGGCCACCCAATCAAGCAGAAAAAATGGATATCCTTTTTGCCAACCAACTAACGAATATATGTAGGAAACATACTACAGTAATAATGAGGGACTTCAACTACCCAGATATCAACTGGAAAACTAATTCTGCACCAAGTGAGAAATCAAATAGGTTCATAACCAACCTAGCTGACAACTTTGTTGTCCAAAAGGTAGAGGAGGGAACCAGGGGGACAGCCATACTGGACTTAATACTTACAAATAGTGATAGAGGGAGTTGAAACTGCAGGAACCTTGGGTGAGAGTGACCATGTCATACTAGAATTCAACATAACGCAAACACAGACAATAGAACACAACGATACCAAAGTCTTAGATTTTAAAAGAGCTGATTTTGATAAACTCAGAGAGTACTTGGGAAATATTCCTTGGATGAAAGTCCTAAAGGAAAAAACAACTCAAGAATCTTGAGAAACTCTGAAAAATATGATCATAAAAGCCCAGACCAGCACAATACCGATGAGAAAGAAAAACAAAAAATCTAAGAAGAAACCAGCATGGCTGCACAAAAATCTCTCTGACAAATGGAAAGACAAAAAGGACAAGTACAAAAAATGGAAAGAGGGACACATAACTAAGGCAGGATACCAGCAGATAGCCAGAATCTGCAAAGACAAAGTCAGGAAAGCAAAGGCCCAGAATGAACAAAGACTTGCAAA
>QLTV01001119.1:4372727-4388736 GCA_003457575.1 Thermophis baileyi
CTCTACATATATAGATACATATATAGATAGATAGATATATAGATACATCGATATATACATAGATAGATAGATAGATAGATAGATAGATAGATAGATAGATAGATAGATAGATAGATAGATAGATATACACATAAATAAAGGGAGACTAGTATTTATTTATGTAATAAATAACTATATATATATAATACACACACACACACACACACACACACACACACAGGGGTGGGTCCTAACTTACCTCGCTGCGCGCATGCACAGTGCAAAAAAATAAAAAAAATCAATTTTTTTTAAAAAAACCCCAAAAACAAGATGGCGACGCATGCGCAGTGCCGGAAACTTGGTTTCTGCGCATGCGCAGAAGAAGAAAAAAATTCCAAAAAAAAAATTCAATTTTTTTTTTAAAAAAAATATGGCGGCGCCCATGGACTGGCACCAACCAAACTGGATCCGTGATGTCATCGTGATGTCACCAGCGGGTCGCTACCGGTTCAGGAGAACCGGTCCAAACTGGGAGGAACCCACCTCTGATGTATATGTATAAATGTATAATATATATAAAATAACAGTACATATACAGACAGACAGATGATACAGAGATAAATATATTATATAGAGGACATTAGTCCAACTTTATGCAAGATTCAGTTTCTTTGAGTTTGTCAAGCTCCTTCGGCAACTTCAATTAACCCTGTTTTGAAATTCCTAGCACACAGTAATCTCCCCTGCACTGATCCAATTAAGACTGCTGTGACAACAAGGAATGAAATTCATTTTCTTAACATGAATACTTTCTGTTTATATATATGTTTTATTTGTAATTTTCATTTAACAGCCATATATATTTTGTGGACAGTGTATTGATTGGGTCAATATACTTTTTACACAATGCTAACAATAATTATACAATTAAATATACATAATCATAGTCTTCCAACAACTAACTTACTTTCTGAAATTTGAGAAAGTGGTAGTTCACAATATGTGTCCAGGTCATCCCATTTTACCTTTGAAAAAGTATGACTTTTCCAGAAAGAACTCATGAGAGATTGTAATTTAATCAGGGTAGAAAAGATAAGGTGAAAGGGAGTTAACTTCAGTGAATATGCCACATGAATGACCTGAGTATACGTTTGTCCTCTTTGATTTAAGAGAACAAAAATACAGCTGCATTTCTTCATAAATGAAACCTCTTGTTTGACATTATTTAATATTGACTAGACAGCAGACCTAGGCCCTCTTTCCAGTCACATAATCCTTTGTCCATTTCTTCATCTTAAGAGGACATTTTCTAAGATTTGGTAGAAACTGGCAAGTCAGAACGTTAGCAGCTCAGGGAGGGCCAGCCTCTGCTGTTTATTTCAGTCCATTGGTCCTTGATTCTTCTGGGTTACTCTGTGTATTGCTATTGTATTCTCTTCAGAAGCTCCATGGAAACGATTAGATTGTTTTATTCACAAGTTATATATTATGAAGTAGACAGTTAAAGTGGCAAATACTATTTAGTGTTTGGAAAAAGTGGGGATTTTTGTTAGGACAAAAGAGCAAAACTGAGGGCATCTTGTCAATCATGTTAAGGTATAAAAAATGTTTTGCAGCAGATCCTAAATAATCAGAGAAACATTAATGATGTCATGAACAACTGAATGATGCACTGAGTGGGAGGAGGAAGACATTGCTAACAGCTTCTCTATCTCCCTGGGAATGAAAGCAAAAACAGTTTATGTGAAGGTTGTTTGACTTTTAGTATTCATTCTACAAACATTTAATGTAATATCATATTCTCAGCATGGACTACCCTCCACTACCATCTGTACTACTAAATCTAGCAAAATTGAATCCTTCAGATTCACTTTCTTTCTGCCTCTGGAAAGCAGAATTAGGCATGATGGATTTTTCTTCTGCTGTGAAAAAGTAAAATGGCTCAGAGTGACAATAGATATGTTTTAAATATATGGTGGAAGATATTTTAGAATCACACCTTCAGTACTTCCATAGCATTTCTCTTCAGCAAATTTTCCTCTGATTTAAAATCTGCCTTATTCTTGGATTTACGGCCCTTCCCTATTTGTATTTAATCTTGGCACAAACATGCTCTGGTAGCCTTATTTTTCTGCCATCTCCCCACCATGTTGCATCCATCTCATCTATAACTGAAGCATCTTTCAGACTGTTCTGCTACAAACAGGATTTCTCCCCTTTATGAATTGAAGCTTCCCACACTGCCAGTTTTGTCCGGATTATAATGCAATGTGTTGTTAAACAGATTCATGCATTACAGAAATCCAAAAATAGATTATAATTAATCAATCAGTATAATTGATTAAATAATATTTAAGATGAATAATGGGCAGGGAAATCAAATAATAATCTGCTGATAATTTATGGGGAATTCAGCACAAAGACTGTTTGAAGCTAATGTGCAAAGTAATCAAATATGTAGTTATGAATAATTATTCATTTCAATGACAGAAGAATAAGAATGAAGTTGGAAAGCAAGGAAATTTGAAAAGTGATTTGCTTCAATGGAACATACACAAACTTCTACTGTAGTTGAACAGAGTAGAAAAACTAAAGTTTGCCGTAGCTTTAAGATAAAGAAACATCGGTTTTAACAATATGAAAGGAAGATGTTCATGCTAGGAGGAAGATGTTACCGTAGTACTGATAGAGCAAAAAATATTTTAATAAGCTGACATTTCATTCTAGTAATAATGATTAGGTAAATTTTAAACTAAAGGACCTATAAAAAGGGGATGGAAAGGCAGCCCCAGTGCAACCATCCATCCAAAGCAATTTGCCAACTTTGGGTGAATAAACATATTTTGAATCTCCACTGATTATCTGGTGATTTCTGTTAAAATTTTTGGGTTGAGAATGAACAGAGAAAAGGAGAGAGTCTCATCCTTCTGACAATGGAAATAGCTTTAGATAAAATCAGGCTATAGCCAAAACGTATAGGATCGAATAGCTATTTCTGCTTAAGTTGATATAGGTCTTAATAGTGCCTCAATTCCTAATTTATAACATTTCAACATTTACAACATTTCAGTAGCTTGTTGTAAGGTAGAATAAGAAGGAAGATTTTTAAGAGAAGCTATGGAATGATCCCAAAGACATCAAATAGGGAGCTAGAGAAGAACCCTAAATCTGCCATCTAGCCCTCTGTTAAAATTTACTTCCTTATGTTCAATCCTTGTTCCTGTTCCATATAAATGAGAGATAATGGTGGGTCGGTTTCTGTTTCTGTTGGCTAGCAGGAGGAAAGAGACTCGAAGAGAGAGGAATCTACCAGTCCCTTATCTTAAACAGCCCTGCACATTATAAATATTTAAGTATTGTTTTAAATGTAAGCTAGAAATCTCAAATATTCAAAGATACTGCTCAACAAAAAATTGCATGTGAGTTTTGTTTTGGAAGGAAAAGTCTCTACAATTTTATTCTGCAGAAAAGCTATGACTGTTAGATGTGGGACAAAAAGTGAGTAGAGCTAAGCTCTGATAGAATGAATTTCCTCTCTGTACCCAAGTGTTTCCATTCTGTGAGGACTTTAGCCTTCACAGAAGGACCTACTGTATCTTTCACACACAATTTCAAGCATTGATTGAAGATTACACTATATGAGAGATAATCCAAAGTATGCTTTATTATCACCTGAGTTTTAGGTTAGACACCAGTAACAGATTCTTTTCCATGTTCCTTCAGGATAATTAAATCTCCCCAGGGTGAAAGAGTGCTTCATTAACAGGCTTTATCTATCAATGACTCCAATGGCAACCAGTTTCACTGAGACTTCTGTGAAGGAGTTCTCAAAGGGAAAGGATGGTAGCAAAGGTGGGTTCCTGCTGGTTCGGACCGGTTCTTTAGAACCAGTAGCGGGAATTTCCTCCTGCTTGCCGAACCGGCAGCGATGGCCGGCTGGACACGCCCCCTAACCGGCTCTCTTGTTTTTTGCTTCTGTGTATGTGCAGAAGCTGGATTTTCAGCACTGCACATGCGCGCACACATGCGCGCACACGCGGTGCGGGAGGAAGCGAACCGGCCGCAAGGTAAGTTAGAACCCACCCCTGGTTGGTAGTGCATGTTCATGGCCAAAGAGTTCCTGCTCTTCCTCTGCAACTTCGGAGGAAACTGTTCTAATATCTTTTTAGAAATCTACAGCTGCTATCTTACCAGAACGTTCCTAGTAGCTAGGAGAACTAACATTTATCCCAAAGCAACCGTCAATTTTGTTAAATCTACTGCATTGCATATCTCAAGACTTATATACCTTGCAATGCATTGTTGATCCCGTGCCCATTTATATTTACTCTTAAACAATAGTTACCTGAAGCACTTTCCTTTAATTACAAAGTATAGTAGTTCCTTAATTATATTATGCTATTGGTTAATTCAAACCTGGTTAATCTAATTGTAGAATGGCAGACTAGAAGAAATGGGGGTAAAACTTCTCTTCTCAAACTAACAGTTACACATGTAGTTCTTTACTTATGACCACAACTGAGTCCAAAATTTCTGTTGTTAAGTGAGACATTTCTTAAGTGATTTTTGCCCCATTTTATGACTTTTCTTGCCACAGTTGTTAAGTGAATCACTGCAGTTGATAAGTTAATAACCTGGTTAAGTGAATCTGGCTTTCCCATTGATTTTGCTTGTCAGAAGGTTGCAACAGGTGATTACATGATCCTGGGACACAGCAAAGGTTATAAATATGAACCAGTTGCCAAGCATCTGAATTTTAGTCACATGATCATGGGGATGTTGCAAAGGTCGTAACTATGAAAAATGGTAATCACATTTTTCAGTGCCATTGTAAATTTGAACAGTCGCTGAATGAATTGTTGTAAGTTGAGGACTACCTGTAGTCAGGTAGAGAATTAGATGTCATCAGATTTGCTATCATAATACAAATAATACCAGTTAGATAAATGTTTAACCATAATACAATATTATAGTTAAGATATTGAACCTTGATTTGGTCCTAGTTATGTCTACTGCACTTATGGAAACTCATTTTGTGGATTGGGGCCGTTAACTGTCTCCCAATTTAACTCATAGAGTTGATATGGAAGAAAATTGAATGAGTATGTGTCATGATGCCACATGGAAGGGATGGAGCTTGGGTCATGATGTTATGACACACATTTTATCATTATATCATCATCATAGCTAGGTGATAATGCACTACCTTAAACTGAAGAATTTCAGATTATAGCTCTAATAACTTTATTCCTTGCATGGAATAAAGACATAGGTACTTAAGTCAATATCCACAGATTTTCCATTAGCTTTTTGCTAATGTGTAGAAACTATTTCCATGTCTGTATATTCCAAAGACTGAAAATAAAGAGGTGATTCTTTCAAGTGTGACTTCCACCACACTTTACCACTGTGATCTGATAACCCTATGAAGTTACCGACAATCAAAAAGTAGTTGCTGCTGATGTATCTGAACCTGTCATTATGTCTGCATTTACATAACAATTTTATATAATCAGCTACTATTTGGCTGCAGGCTCCCAGTAAGAGAAGCTTTCATTTTCACCCACTTTATATAAGTAAGGTCGAAAATCATTCATTAAAGTTTTTTTTAAAAAAAATGAAAGCAACACTTATCTATTCCCCCATCCACCAATCCATATGAATTATTCCGGTAGATATTTCATTTTCATTTCCTCCTCCTTTTACCTTTCTTCTCCCATCTCAGTCATTCAGCATTCCATGATGCTGAGATGTGGCCCATTTTCAGCCTTCCATCCCTGTTTTTGGATATTTTTATATTAGACCATTCTCCAATAAATGTTCAAATGGTTTTCAAACTTGTTTTCCTCCAGTAGCTCCAAATATTGACTTTAGGTTTTTCATTATAATGAGAGGAACAAAAGTATCCAGTTGTCAATGTCCTCAAACATTATAAGGTCAATATTCTATGAGCCTAATTGCCACATACACACCTGAGCTTTCTAACAGCAATGAGCGCTTACCATTTTTGTAAGAAGTGATGATGCTTTCACTGCGTGCTTCTGCTAGGCCTCTGAATAAAGGCAAGGTTGGTGTGCAGTAGGAAGCCTTAACTTCATAACAATGCATAATCTACTCATGTCTAGTGGTTGCCCAGAGCTACAGCTTAGCCAGTATGCCAGTTCTGCCATCTTCGGCTTGGTGCCTTGCCAGCATCCTATCATCAAAAGCTAGGGGGGAGGGGTACAAATGGGCAATAAACATGTATGGGGATGTGGTGGGAAATAGGGAGGGGGGGATGACAGCTTGATGAACATCCAAGGAGGCATGAAACCAGTTTGTGCCAGTCTTCAAGGCCATGCACCCTGAGAATGGAATGTGGATTGCTCCAAACATCTCAGCGATTCCTCAAAATACCTATGCAGCTTTCCATTGGAAAGGTTAGGGTTAGGGTTAGCCATTCTCCCTTAGCCTTTCAATCACATTGCACCCTGACAGGCTATAATAAAATATGATTTCTGGAGCAATTTGAACCTTAAAAATGCTATAAAACAAAGTCTTATTATAGTGTTACATGTAAGAAGTAGAGATTACTTTTATAGAGACTGAATCAAGAAATGTTCCCACTATTTTTTTAAAGGTTCCTGATATAAACTCAGTGATATAAGGGGTTTCTAGTAAAAAGAAAACAAACAGTCAGTTTTTCTATAGTTAGAAATATTTATGACATTTCTAATAGTTCTACCACAGTGAGCAATGTTCTCATTTCAAGGTGATTAGTTTCAGGACATTTAGTTTCATCCAGGATTCAGTTTCTTTGGAAGCCTGTAAGTCTGTGATACATTATCCTTTTATATTCTTCACAGAAATGCCCAAGCAGGTTCTTCTGGTAGAGAGGAAAAATTTCCCATTAAAACCTGGATCCCTTTTCAGTCAGAAGCATTAGACTGAAAAAAATCCCAATGAACCCTTCCACCTTATTGGTGGGTATGTGGACATTAGTCACAAGCTACAATTTTATAGGGAACATTCAATGTATGTTTGATGACTTTTAAACTATCAAAACTATTTTAATAATCCTCTGAAGATACAGTAAACCAGCCATTTAAACTAGCATAATCTGCACCACCTGTAAAGCCTGAAATGTGAACTTCTCTATCAGAAGCAAGCAATTAGGAAATCTAATTCAGACTAATATTGGGTAATATTCATATGCTATGGCCTCTAGAAGCTCATAAAATGCAGATGATAATTTCTCAGGATTGTATCTTTCTCATCTCTTGGCTGTAACAGAACACTTGAGTGCTAAGAGTACGTTTCTTTTAGAATAAGGAATTGCAAGTATAGAGATATTATTCCAAAAGCCTACTAAATTCCTAACATGTTGATCAAAAAAATATTCTGAAGAACATACAGTACTATTCATGTATGGATTTGATTCATTTAATTATCCAGGAATAACTGCTGCCTTTCTAAACATCAAGATCAATGTTTGTTGGTTTGAATATTGACTTGCAGTTTGACAGATAGGAGTACTATTGACAGCTAGTAGTAGCTGTACAAGGAACCCAAAGCCCAGTGCCAATTAGGTCGTGGGCTCTCTAACCCTTTCTACCTGCCCAGCAACCTACTTCCTTCCAGCAGAAGCAGAAAGGCTATGTGGGAGCCATGTCAATTGGGAATTGGGGGAGATGAAATCTAGCACTTCTGAGGAATGGTGGGAAGTTTAAAAAAAGGGACTACTGATGGCATCTGCTTTCATATTGTCCCAGTACTGTGTTTAATACTCAGTTGCAGTTGGAAGATACTTTTGTCTGCACTTTCATAGCAGAGGCAAGTGTAATACAAGGCCAGAAGGCCAAGCAAACTTCTTAGGAGGCAACTCCTGTGCAGTCTGTCCAATTCGTCATATATTTCAACATAGGAACACCAAAAATTTCATAGATTACCTGAATCTTTATCTTACCTTATCTTTTCAAAATGAGTAGTCTGTAAAATGTATCCCAGTGATGTATCTTTTTCATCAGCATATTCATACTTTCTGAGCAGCTCCGTTGTCAGAAAATAAGCATTTGCAGAAAGCAGCAGCTTGTCAGACCTCTGAACTTTCACATTCATAGCTCAACATTTTTTCTTATTTCTGGTTATGGAATTAGTTCCTACTATTTAAAATCAGTGCCTTGCTGCCTTAGTTGTTTGGCAACCAGACCATTTGACTTGAAATACTGAGCCAGAAGTAGTAGTTTCTTCTATTTATCTTTCTGAGAAGCTAACTACAAAGCCATGTTTTGTCTATTTCAATAATATTTTTCTCATAGTCTTTTAACTAAGCAGGAATCCTTTGGTTGCTGACTTGAAAAGTTTTAAATTTTTGAGTAAATCTACAACATGAACAAACTGATAAAAGCACGGTTCTATTCATCATCATCAGAGTGCATCTTCATAAGTTTGCAGACTATAGATCTTGCAATCTTCTGTGAATGTGAAATGGCACACTTTAAATACAAATTACATCTTCTGTTTATTGAAGTAAAAGCACCATATTGCACGGAAACTTGTTGTTTAACACAGGATAGTATCTGCATTGGGCAACATTTTCTGACCACAGGCTGTGCTTCATTATTTTTCTTTCTTTTTTCCTGCGCCTTCCCAAATTGTAAGGGGTGTTATTAACAAATAGACCCAAATATGTTTGCACATTTACAGTATCTTCTTTGAGAGGCAGAATTTAAAGTGAAAAATGGATCTGCTTAGTGTCATAGAAATTTAATTTACCTAATTCGAACCATTTAGAAACACCCCCTCCTCCCTCCAAAAAGCTACAGAAAATCAGGTATTTCTGTTCTAGGGAGCCACAAAATGGAAATTGGGGGGGCTACTTTTATGCCATGGGCTGCAGGTTGCCTATTATGTGCACTTTCTTTTTAGCAATAACAGAGGTTGAGAAACAATTATTTTTCAGTGTATAGATTTCAGACACAAAGAGAATGGTATGGACAGTTTTAATTTGCACTCTCAAGTTTAAATGCCCCCCCCCCCCGCCACCGCCAAAAGCTCTATCTCTGGTAAGAACTTTTGGCAAATACACAAAAGGAGCTTCCTTCCTTCCAAACTCTTGAAGATGCTTGTCCTCATCAGTCATCTTGGTGAGAATGAGGCACAGGAGCACTGCATATAGTGGCTTCTAAGGCAGAGCGATCCTATTGAATGTCAGTTGTGCAATTGCAGCTTCGTATAGTTGGGTGGAGTGGTGAGAATGAGTGAGAAAAATCCATAGTTTAATCATTGCTTCTCATCTCTGAAGGAAGTAGAAGCTTTATCTACTTACCTATTTTTTCTTCTAGTAATACATAAAAATATAAATATACAAAGTATACAAATTCAAAGTTTAAAACTTTCATTATACAAGTGGGAAAGCATCAATTCTAAATTATCCTTCTCACTTAAAAAAGAAGATGAAAGGGGCAGGCTCCCCTGATTCTCTGTGGTTTTGCTTGCAGGGGATTTTGTCAGTAAATCATGAATCAATGATTATTGAATAATCATGAATCAGTTATTATTACAGTGGAGACTAACTTAATTCAAACATCACGAGAGTCTTAATAAGAGGTAAGAAAAAGGGCAGAATGATATCAAGGGTGTCATGACTGCATCCCTGTTCTCCAAGGTGGAAACTATGAAGGGAATCCCCTGGTATTAACAGAGCATACTCCCAGGGAACATGCATACAGTAGGGCTAGCTACAAAGACAATATTTGAAATTTAAGAACCGAGGTGGCGCAGTGGTTAGAGTGCAGTACTGCAGGCTACTTCAGCTGACTGCTAGCTGCAGTTCGGCAGATCGAATCTCACCAGGCTCAAGGTTGACTCAGCCTTCCATCCTTCCAAGTTGGGTAAAATGAGGACCCAGATTGTTGGGGGGCAATATGCTGACTCTGTGAACCGCTTAGAGAGGGCTGTAATGCACTGTAAAGCGGTATATAAGTCTAAGTGCTATTGCTAATACAGGTAGTATTGACTTACAACTATTTGTTTAGCAATCGGTCGAAGTTATGACAGTGACCACCCCCATGTTCATATGATTCCAATTTAGTGCTTGGCAACCAGCTCACATTTACAACCAATTGCAGCATCCTGCAGCCTTGTGATCATGATTTGCAATCTTTTTTGTCAGTTTCCAGAAGAATGGGTTCACATAACCATGATGATTTGCTTAATGACCATCGTAAAAATGGTCATAAAATCAGATGACTCAATTTATGACTATAACAACTTATGCTGAAAATTTCTGACCCAATTGTGGTTGTAAATTGAGGACTATTTGTATGTATGTTAGTGTATATGGCTGCAATTACCAGGGAAGTACATGAGCCAAAGAGCTTGTTATCTCTTAACAGCACACTGCTAGCAGAAAAAAAAACCCATAACAGCACCCTGTTTATTCATTGCTTCATTAGCACATGTTTAAGTTTGCATTCTATCTCATATACAAACCTACATAAACTTTCCACTTTCCCTGCTATCTAATAATAATGAGTTTCCTTCCTTCCTTTTCTCTTTTCAGAAACTGATTTTATTAAGGCTGCCAAGTAGTACTTCTTCAAGCCTTTGAGAACTGAAGTCTGCAACAATTGTTTATAGAAAAATAATCCTTTCATTTACACATCAATCAATCGCTATGGTTTTCCTTTTTTGTAATGGTGTTATCCTACAATCAAATTGCTATCAGTTTGACAGGAATTATAAACATTCCTCATATTTTCACTACAAGTATCCTATGTGCACAGAAAACAATCTGGTTACCATATATATCACCATGTGTGTTGAAATTGTTGTGATATATTCAGAAATGAATTTTAGTTGGTAAACTTTATGTAAAGAATTAAGGTCAAGGAGATTCTTTTTTCATAGTTGTTACAGTAAAAAAATAAGCTTTTCTTACATGAGCAAAACATTCCAAGTTCTTACACTCACACTCCTCTTAGGTCATTCACAGGACAATCTGTTCTCTATGGAATCAGAAGTCTAAAGAATCTTGGCCGTGGCATGAACTCACCAGCAGCCTTAAGAAAGTCACGTCCTCTCAGTTCTAGGGCCTCTTTGGAATATTTCCCCCCTGTCTTAGGAGGAAAAAAGTTACCAACTTTTTTGGTGGCTCCAACCCTTAATTGTGTGTAAGGTGAACCACAACTCCAGTAGTACCTACAAACTAGCATGTTGTTGACTTGGACTCCTCCTGCTTCATCATCAGCACTTCTAGATTAGGAGGGTAAATTCCTCCTTACTGCATGAGATTAACCATTGCTTTCTTTTTTCTTGCTTTCACACCATCTCTTTACAGTTTTCCCCAAGAAACGGTATGAAACATGCCTTAATACAAAGCTGAGACTGACTAAATTATTTATGACAATATTTGACAATGAAGTCTGCAGTATCAAGTTTCTCCTGTATTTGTAACTTTGGGTAAAATATATGAAATATATCCACTTTGTTAAAAAAAAAACGTATTTTTTGTTTTCCTCCAAACAATGTCAAGTTGCATGTGTGATTAAGTGCAAAACCTTTCATCTTCTGAAAATGAAATGTTTGGGTATATTCCCTTAGTCACTTGATCCCATTATTTGAGAGATAAAATTGTAGTGGGAACAGTGGTTACTTGGAAGCCCATACTTAGTGGAATGGGGTATTAATAGAGACCATAAGAAAGTGGCACTCAACCACAATGATAATAAGGTGATCATACCTCCCTTATTTTTTGTTTTGAAAAAACACCCCTGCCTTTTCATTTTTTTCCTGGGAAGACAAACTGTATGTATTGAACTCTGGCTCCATCTTATCTGAGCTCAAGCAAGCTGTTGCCTATTCTCCATCTTCCCTCCTAGAAGCTCTGATTTATAGAGTGTAATTGGTGACAGCTTTAGTAAAAAGCTGTTGGTTACCAAAGACCTTCTAATACCCAAGCTGATTGGGCTTTTCCACATCACAGCTTTTCTTCCCTGACACACAATCAAATGCACACAACATATATTGAAAAATCTGAATATTTGGTGGGTTTATGCATGCCAACAATTAATTTTCTTTGTCTTCTGTTTGGAGTGCAGGTTAGAGGATTTTTTTCCCTCTAAGATCTGAGGCATTTCAAGGACAGGATCCTTTTTGAGATCAGATTCTCCTGTTGATCAGCAGAACCAACTAGATAGTCCTGCCTATCAAAGGTGCTGAGGCTGGAAGGAATGAAAACAACTGTCAAGAAAAACTGTGCCATTGGGAAGGATTCTAAGTCTAAGGAATTTCTCTATCTTCTGATGAAGAAGGTTCTAGCTTGTGAAATAAGATTGAGGCCACTCAACTGTCTGCAGAATGCCTTTCTTGGTGCCAGCCCTAACTTAACAGCCTAAGCAAACACAACTGACAGGTCATGTCTTATTTTCCCATTTCCCCTTTCTCCCAGCCATCATTGAAAGGAAATGAATACAAATAAATCATACTCCACCACTTGGTGTGCTCTCCATCAAAGGATTTGCTGCCTGGCTTCAGCATGGCATACATCATTAACCACTTCTCACCTTCATAAAAGGTGCTACATTTTTAATCATTGCCTGGCTTAATGTCAATATAATGTGTCCTATGTACAATCCCAGGTTCCCCTCTTTATCTTTTTCCTTTTTCTTTCTTTTCTTTTCTTTTCTTTTTTTGATACAAGTTGTATTTTGGCTGGAACAAAAAAAGTATTGCTTCACTGAAAGGATTTAGAGAAACCTGCAGGAGAGTATTTGTTAAAGAAGAAACTGCCTATTGGATATTAGAGTCTAATGAAATTTGTCTTTGTTGCATTTGGCCCGTTTCTTTTTTACTTTTTGTACAAAGTCAGGCTTATTAAAATTCACAGTGAGCCCAATACAAAAGCTCTATCTTAGGATCTATAGGCCTGCTTATTAATGCAGAATGTTTGATTCAAAATTGACCAGGGCAGGACAGTTTTAGTCTTTCCTTTTTGTTTGGGGTAAAAAGAAGAAAACATGCTGATCATTGTCTTTTTCAGTTGTTTAAGCAGCAATTGAAGCAAGTATATATGGTGACTCAGCAGAGGCTGGGCTAGAAGAGACTCTGACCGGGAAGGAGTACCACAAGCAAGAAGTCACCAGCATTGCCCTGCAGTGATCTGTCTGAGGCTACCTCAAGGCAATGGAAGCCCAGGGTCCATGGTTAAGAAGCTCCAGCATCTGGAACCTGTCAGTGTTCTCAAAGTTCAACTCTGTAGGGGATACTAAAGAAAGTCTTTTATCTTGGACACCTTTTCTGTGTGTGATTTGAGTGATGTTCACAGCAGGAACTGCAAAACCCAATTCTGATTTGGAAAAATAACCAGTCCAGTTCTGAAACTGGTATATGTCAGGGCAAAGAGAAGTGCGTACAAAGTCTAGAAATTAATTGAGTACCTTATGGAAAGAGATCTCATCCTTTATCCAGGATAATTGTACTCCCAAACTTATATCACCCCAATGGTTTGCACTGCTACTTTAAACTGAAACTAAAATCGTTCCTGCTACTTTTGGTTCTGTAACTTCATGATGATAATTTGATGACTGAGTTGCAGATAAAAAAGTAAACAATACGGTAGATCTAAGATTACAAAGGGGTGGCAGTTTATAAAAACATAAATCAACCATCTTGCAAAAAATTAATTATTTAGTGCATAACTGCACATTCTAGATCGGCTAAAGTGAACATGCTTGACCATCAATAGCAGGCATCTAGCAGATTACAATAATCCATTCTCCTCCTTGTATGTAACAAAATAGCCTCATATAGTCTTTAGCATAAGTTATATCCACCTATGATGAATCTGCTGTATTCTAGAACTGCTGCTGCATATGAAATCTGAACTTTCAAGACTCAAGACTCAGTTTCAAACTGTAGCAAAAGCTGCAGGTATCAACTCTTCCCTGGTCTAATTGGAGCAGATCAGACAGTTCCATTGGGTTCCAAATTGCAACAGACTTCATCAGAGCATAGGTGCTAAAGAGCAATGTGGAATGTGGAACTGAAGAAGCTTCTTGGATGAGAAGCGACACGTTTTCAAGGGGGGGGAAAACCCAAGAAAGTCCAGTTGCCTTTTGAAAAGCACCTTTGAGACAACTATGACCTGGATTATTGCGATTCTCCATAGACAATATGGAATTAACAATTCTTCTCTGAAGCACTGTGGAGATAAAAATAGAAAAGATATATTTTAACTACAGAAGACATAGATTTCAATAATACACATTCGTATTATTCCAGTAGATGGTGCTCTCTGTATTAGCTATGGAGATTAGATTGAAGCAAAAGGGAATTTATGACTATATGGAAATAACAGGATTTGAGGAAGGTGCATGTCAGAAGGACACACAAACGGAGCATAGTTTCTTTGCTTCCATTAAGAGTCTCAGGTTAATTGTTGCTTGGCCTAATTTACTCTTGATCCAAAAATGGTTTTATCCATTGTTACTGAATTATATATTTAGAAAATTGCATTTTCAAAATGTCAAAATTTTAAGTTATTGATTTTGTTTAGTGTGGATCAAAGTAATATTACTAAAGTATTGTCTTAATCAAATTTTGGTAATAATAAAAATGAACTTTCTTGTTTGCCTTTTTTGTATTTGGGGGAGGGGGGAGTATTCTGTTACTGCAATGCTATGACAGTGCACCAGCAGGAACTTCACACTCAGTTCAGTTATTCCAAAGCAGGGGGAAGTAATGGTGTATGAAAATTAGTAAGTTAATATAGTGAGCAGGTTCAGTAAAATGGTAAACCACTCATTCAGTATTTTTTTCCACATCCATAACCTTTTCCGGAAATTTGATCTTAAGAAAATCTCTGCAAAAAAATAAAATGCTTTTCCTAAAGACTTTAATTTTAGAAAACTCAGCACAGAAGATATCTTTATTTACAGTGCTTTCAGAAAGTATTCAGACCCTCTTCACTTTTGTCAATTTTGTTATGCTGCAGCCTGATTCTACAGTTGTTGAAATTCATTTTTTTCTCATTAATCTACACTCAGTACCCCATAATGACACAGTGAAAGCAGAATTTTAGAAATGTTGTTAGGTCTGTTTCTTTTGAATAGTTTGTATCATTCCATCAGTACATTCCAGTCATAAGTTTCATCCCACAAAATTTCGGTTATGGCAACTATCTAGAATATAGAAGTTGGATATATAACAGAGTTGGAAGGGACCTTGGAGGTCTTCTAGTCCAATCCCCTGCTCAGGCAGGAAACCCTATACCACTTCAGACAAATGGTTGTCCAATCTCTTCTTAAAAACATAAAATAGTGTTGAAACATTCATAACTTCTGGAGGCAAGTTGTTCCACTGATTAATTGTTCTGTCAGGAAATTTCTTCTTAGTTCTAGGTTGCTTCTCTCCTTGATTTCCACCCATTGCTTCTTGTCCCGCCCTCAGGTACTTTAGAGAATAGCTTGACTCCCTCTTCTTTGGGGCAACCCCTCAGATAGCAACCCACTGCTATTATGTCACCCCATTCCTTCTTTTCATTAAACTAGACATACCCAATTCCAGCAATTGTTCTTTGTTTTAGCCTCCAGTCCCCTAATCATCTTTGTTGCTCTTCTTTGCACTCTTTGTAGAGTCTCAACTTCTTTTTTACATTTACATTTTTTACATAATACTGGATGCAGTATTCCAAGTGTGGTCTTATCAAGGCATTATAGAGTGGTAATAACACTTCACATGATCTTGTTTCTGTCCCTCTATTAATGTAGCCTAGAACTGTGTTTGCTTTTTTGGCAAGTGCAGCACACTGTTGACTCATCTTTAAGTGATTGTCCGCTAGCACTCCAAGATCCCTCTCACAGTTACTACTATTGAGCCAGGTACCACATATACTGTATCTGTGCATTTTGTTTTTCTTGCCTAAATGTAGAACCTTACTTTTTTCACCATTGAATTTCATTTTGTTAGATAGCGACCAATGTTCAAGTCTGTCAAGATCCTTTTGTATCTTAATCCTATCTTCTGGAGTGTTGGCTATTCCTGCCAGCTT
>QLTV01001119.1:4397815-4415578 GCA_003457575.1 Thermophis baileyi
AGGCGCAGCCCAGCAGGGTGGCCAAGAGCAGCACTGCCAGGAGGGCGAAAAGCTCCTGCGAACCTCTGTGTGTGTGTGAGAGAGAGAGAGAGACAGAGAGAGAGACAGAGAGAGCACACCGTCACCAGCCCTGGTATACGGTAACTCTCTGAAGGTGGATCGGATCTCTCTCTCTCACACACACAGACTGTAAGGAACGCCTCTACGTCTAACTTAAGAAAGCAAGAACTTCTGAGCCAATGTCGTTCAACAGGATCTTTTATTAAGCAGAAGTGAAAGCATTCCATTCAAAGCAACGTCTGAATACCCTTAGGCAAAGCAGGTAGAGTTAAAGCAGTAGAGACCCCTCCCATTAGCCAGAATGCAGATTCTAGCCAATACACAAGTGTGAAAATGTTTTCTTTATCAACTGCTCTGGGAACCGGATAAACATACATTTCTCTGACCATCTTCTGTTATCCATTGAAGTGAAACATCCCACATTGCCCCTCATAAACCTTCTCCAAAAGTGAAGAGATCTCAGGATGTTTGGCGCCTGGGTATATATTGTAAATTGTCAGTTGACACAGGCAATGCTAATAAATCAAACCCAAGGCCCCCCCTTCTCTCAACCGAATGGCATGATCACTCTTTGGGATCTGACACCTAGTTCCAAATGGCCAAAGTCCAGGAAAACTTACCCACAGACTCAATGGGTCTACTGCTAGCAAGGGAAGCTTACTTGAGCAAGGTCCATTTGTTAGGTTAGCTTAGAGTCCCATCTCTTGGGTGCCAAATTGTTGTAAGGAATATCCTTCTGGGTTCGGTTCCAAGTGGGGAAAAAGACACTGGAAGCATGGTAGTTGCTTGGAAAGATGGTTTAATGGAGGACAGCAGGACAACATGGGCGGAGGTCCTGGGGAAAGGGGGATCACATGCCTTGAAGATGTTGAAGAAGAGAAAAAAGGCTGAGATGCTGAGAGTGCCCTAGTTTATACCCTCTATTGGGCCCCACCTTAAGAGTTTCCTGTTCCTGTGTAAGAAATGTATCCCATTGGCTTCCAGACTCCCAGGGGGAGGTGGGGGCAAATCTGTAGGCTGTCTTGGATGCAATCTTCCCAGGTGCCATGTGGTGAGATGGGTAGAGGGTTAATCCTATCATGTCCTAAGGGTGAAGGTCTTAATCTCATCACCCTGGAGCTGAAGGGGGGGCAGGGAGCTGCAGGAAGCTGCTTTGTCTTTAGAACATGTTTCTCCTTTTTTCATCCAGGAAAACATATTCTTCCTTTTCAATATTTCCTAGGATATTTCATTTTTCTAGGAGAGGGGTGGGTGCTAACTTCCTTCAGCAGCAAAACAAAGCAATTTGTCTGACAGCTGCCATTTTATCCCTGCCCACAAACAGGTAGGATAAAATGGCAGTCAGCCCTGAGACACATGATCTGCTCGTCTTCCCCAACATGAGGTCCAGAGAGCTTCACAAGGTGTGATGGTGGTAGGCATGTGAGGAGCAGACTCAAACATTGTGCAGTCACTTCAGGGTGGGATGGGGTGAGAGGTGGGGGTGCTGCAGCATCATAATGGCAAATGACCGCAGGGGGGCTGCAGCCATTGTAACTTTGAGACAGGGTCATATGTAATTTTGGGGTGTCTGTTGTAACTTTGAACTTAGTTAAGTGACCTATTGTATCTCGAGTATTACCAGTAATCTTTTGTTTTCAGACAAGGACAAAGGACTAAAATAGAAAAAATGGTAAAGTGAATTCAGATGCCTTGAAATGTGATGTTACCTTGTTCCTAAACTTTTACATGGCATTTTGAATTGAATTTTCATTATGTATTGTGGACATTCTAATGAAATTTTAATGAGCCATAGAGAAAAACATCTGCAACAATATTTTGCCTTGGGTAAAAAAAATTACATTTCTTTAGAAGAGGGGGCTTTTCTGTGGATTATTACAAAATGGAATGAATTGTCCAACTGAAATACAGTATTTCACATCTGAAATAAGCAGAATTTCACATGGTTTGGTCAGTTGATGAAAGAGGTGAATCTGTCACTGCCATGCACAATGCAAACCTTTCACAGGCATTTGGTTGGGATTTGATTATATCTCTCAAATGATGTTCGATTAATTTCACACCCTTTTTTCTATTACTTCAAATTGATGACTGATCCTTTCTGATAAAGTACAAGCCCATTATTAAGTAATGGGTTAACAACAATTTGCTAATGGATAGAGATAAGTCTGCAAAAATGGAATGATTTTCTTTCTGTAACAGATTAACTAGTTATTTGAAAGATGGATCCCCTGAATTACTGTGTGATGTATCATCTCTACAATATAATACGATAACTGTATGCATATAGCAATATTATGCCAGATGAATAAGAAAACCCCCATCTCTCACTAAATAAAATAATTAAGCTGTAAATAATGCACACAAAGCCAAATTCAGTACTCCCAATAAATAATGCAAATTAACAGAAAAGATATATACAGTACGTAAGGGTGATTGCTTGATACTGATAGATTGAGTTCACTTTTGTTTTTCCTACTCATGTTTGTATTTGTGAAGGATTCTGCATTTTTGCAAGAAAGAAAAGATTTACAAAAAGTAGTAAAAAGATTTCACGCATCCCACCCATCTCAAAAAATAATTTTTAGCATTGTACAGATGCTGATTAAGTTCCTCCTCCAGGATCTGTGAGAACAAGCAGTTTTACTTTTTAAGAAAAAATCCATACATTTGATGATCAAGCTTTATATTTAGCAGAGTTTGTCTTTTCACAAACTCTGCAGAGATTCTTTACACCATTGATTGTTTCTCAGCTCACAACTCACAACCAAGTATTTTAAGTTACAGGAAAGTAGATTCTTAGCAAGGGTTTCCTAGCAAGAAAAACCAATTATGCCAATTGCAGGTGCTATCTCTTTTACATAGGTTCAAGAAAAAGCTAGATAGTTTTAATTTGCACCCCTGCACTGAGCAAGTGGAGGGTTCAGCAGTACCTGGGGAGAGGGCATGAAAATAAGCAACATGTTAATTGCAGTATTGTGCTTAAGTCTTACCCCTTTGTGCATGTCTGCAATGTCCGTCCACACATATGCAAAAGTGGTGGGGCTTGTATAGTAATGCTATGACTGCCATCTCACCTGTTTCAACCCTGACCTGCAAATGCCATCAACTGGACTCAACAGTCTGAATGGCCCCTTCACACTAGGCTTCAACATTTTTCCACTTGTGTGAAGAAAGCAAGAAGAAAGAGGCATCACATATTTTTAGTTTGTAGGTAAAAAAGCAGCTTGATGAACATGTCACCTACACATAGACACAGACAAACATATTTACTATAGAGGTAGTCCTTGACTTATGACCACTTGTTTAACAACTATTCACATTTACAACAGCTACAGAACAGGAGCATTACTGCTTATGAAGCACTCCCCTACAAATGTGATGTTCGTCCATCGTGTTCAAAGAGGACCTTGACATCTAACAGGTTGTGGGCTGTCCACGATGTGTCCGCAGGTGGCTGGTAAGGCCTATATGGGCACGAAATGTTCTGCCACATGTTGGACATGTTGGACACCATTGTTGCAGCATTTGCAGCTCTGGCTTTGCGGAGTACTCGCTTCTCTTGTGCTATGCTTGTTCTTCTGTCCTCAGATGTCTGGCAGCCTTGGTGGATCAGCATGCGCCATGTTGATTGATCTTGTGCCAGGGTCTCCCAGGAGGTGGTGTCGATATCCAGAGACTTGAAGGAGGATTTCAACATGTTTTTGTATTGCTTCCTTTGTCCACTATGCGATCGCTTTCCTTGAGACAGCTCACCATAGAGGAGCTGTTTAGGGATGCAATGGTCTGGCATCCTTGCAACATGGCCTGCCCAGCATGTCTGGGCTTTCATCAGCAGGGTGTGAACTGATGGCAGGCCTGCTCTGGAGAGGACTTCTGTGTCTGGCACCTTGTCCTGCCACCGGATCCTCAGAATTCTAGGGAGGCAGGTCGTGTGGAAGTGGTTCAATTGTCTAGTGTGCCTCCTGTATACAGTCCAAGTCTCACTGGCATACATCAGGGTAGTTAGCACTACTGCTCAGTAGACTTTGAGCATAAATTGATCCACTGCTTGCAGCTTTTGTCCCTTCACTGTGATGGTGGGCTCTTGGTGTTGGGCTTTCGGAGCTGGCTGATGCATCACTTCGGTCTTCTTTATGTTGATGAGGAGGCCGAAGTTGCCGCATGCTGCTGCGAATTTGTCCACACTGGCTTGCATTTCCTGCTCTGATCCAGCTTTCAGGGCACAGTCATCAGCAAAGAGGAGGTCACATAGCACAGTCTCCTTTATCTTGATGACAGCCTGGAGTCTTCGCAGGTTGAACAATTTCCCATCGGTCCTGTATCTCAGGCTAACTCCCAAGGAACTGTTCTGGAAGGCATCTGACAGCATGGCTGAAAACATTATGCTGAAGAAGGTCGGTGCCAACATGCACCCTTGCTTGACGCCGTTTGTAACAGGAAAGGCCCCTGAAGCTTCTCCGTCATCCAGATGCGCCACAGACCTTTGCAACTGACAGTGTCAAAAGCCTTAGTGAGATCCACAAAGGTGGTGTACAATTCATGATTCTGCTCTTGACACTTCTCTTGGAGCTGTCAGGCTGTGAAGATCATGTCCACAGTGCCACGCTCTTTGGGAAACCACACTGTCTCGGGTAATAAACCCTGTTCCATGTGGTCAGTCAGGCGGTTCAGCAACACTCGTGCAAGGATCTTGCCTGCAATGGAAAGCAGTGATATTCCTCTATGATTATCACAGACTTGTCGATTCCCTTTCCTCTTGCAGAGGTGTACGATGGACACATCTTTCAGTTCCTGAGGAATGGATCCTTGATTCCAGAAAGACTGGAACAGCTGAGTGAGTTTGTCGACAAGCACTGCACCGCCATCCTTATAGACCTCCGCTGGGATCGCATCAGATCCTGGACAGCTGGCTGATGGCCTGTAGGGTTTCAGTCTTTGATGATGGGGCATCCAGGCTGTGGTTGATATCCACCTGGGGCATTCTGTCGATCGCCTCATTGTTGATGGAAGATGGGCGGTTCAATACGGATTGGAAGTGCTCAGCCCATTGCTGTAGAATCAGAGTCTTTTCAGTGATGAGAGTTGCACCATCTGAGTCCAGTAGGTGGGAGCTCCCTGAGGTTTGAGGTTTATACAAGGATCTGAGGGCTTCATAGAACTGTTTAGCATCGTTTCTATCAGCAAACTTCTGAATTTCATCTGCTTTGGTATTCAACCAGGAGTCCTGCATCTTGTGAAGCTTGTTCTGTACGGTCCTGCGAGTGTTGTTGAAGGCATTTTTCTTAGCTGTTGACGACTGGTCATTCTGATAAGCACGGTGAAGGTGGTGCTTTTCAGTAAGTAGGGCCTTGATCTCTTCATCGTTTTTGTCAAACCAGTCCTGCTGTTTCCTGTGTGAGGGTCCAAGAACCTTTAGTGCAAAAGAATGCACAATATCCCGAAAGCGTTCCCAGTCCTTCTCAGCATTTCCCTCTAATTGCAGCTCTGAGAGTTGGTTGTTAAGATCTTCTGCTAGTGAAGCTGCTGTCTTGGGGTTCTTCAGTTTACTGACGTTGATCCGTTTCATCACAGCTTTGTTTCCCTGCGGACGTCTCTTTGGCTTGATAGGGCATCGAGATCTTCATAAAACTTGTCCTTTACTTCATCTGGATTCGTCATTGTAGGTGTGTAGGCGCTGATCAGTGTGGCTTGTTTTCTTCTTGGTAGTGGGAGATGCAGTGTCATGAGTCAGTCGTTCATGCCCTTGGGAAGACTGGCAAGTTTGCGGACAAGATGATTCTTAACCGCAAAGCCAACTCCAGATTCACCGGTGTTTCTTACTGCTGTGTCCACACCAGAAGAATGTATAACCACCTCCTGTTTCTATGAGCTGACCTTCATTGGCTAGAAGAGTTTCACACAGGGCTGCAATATCGATGTTAAATCTTGTGAGCTCGCTGGAGACCAGGGCTGTTCTTCTTTTGCTAAGGGGTTGTCTTGAAGCATACGTACATTCCATTTGCCAATGGTGAGTGGTGTTACATTACGTTTTCTTTGAAGTTTTGTTATTCGACCGCATGAAATGGGATCCCCTCCAGCCGCAGTAAGCTGGCTAGGGTTCTATGAAGCAACAATGTTTAGGGCACCTTTTCTAGCCCCTTCCTCTTAGTACGGAGGTGAGGAGTGCAGTCCTAAAGAGGGCTGCTCAGTCACTCAGGTAGATGCCGAATCCAGCTGTTGCTTTGGTCAGCAAGAAGACGACCATTAGACCCGAGTTGCTTGTGTGCAGGTCTGCGGCTACAGCTCCCAGTGTATCCACACCTGCTGCTTCGTTGCTTGCCCATCGTCACAGGACTTTGAAAGTTCATGGGAATTGGGGGATGTCAAGACTTGTGCGTGAATTGGATTAAAGTGAGGGAGAGGTGCACATAGTCAGCCTCACTCTCTCTTCCCAGATGCCATCTTGCTCCAATAGCAGGACAAGAGTTGAGACAGTTGGAGATGGGCTGGGCGCAGTGGTTAACCAGGGCATCTTCTGTGTCTTCCCGTGCACTTAGCATACCACATTGCTTGTGGAGACCGCCTTCATGACCGTTGTCCTATTCTAGTAGGTTTCATCCACTCAATCCGCCGGAATCTGTCTTCACATGCTCGGGTTAGTCAAACACTGTCACACAATCACTATCCCGGTGATTGCATGACTACATGTCATGTGCTTGGCAACCATCATCTATACAACTGCCCTCAATGTTTCCTAGGCACATGTCCATGATTCACAACGTTATTTGCCAGTTTCCAGCAAAAAACAGCCATTCAAATTAATGTGTTCACTTAATGACCAAAAAATGTCAGAAAAACATACTTCTGGCCATGAGGGCAACTTACAATTGTAATAATTTATCTCTGGATTTCTGGTACCATTTGTTCAGGACTACCTCTCTATGGAGATTCTCAAGCATCCAGGTCATGGTTGTCCCAAAAATGCTTTTTCAAAACGCAACTGGACTTTCTTTGTTTTTTCTTGAAGACGTTTTGCTTCTCATCCAAGAAGCTTCTTCAGTTCTGACTAAATGGTGGAGAATGGAATGGTTTATATTCCTTGCAGTCATCTGGTCCATTAGCACTTTTTCTGAGTCATTGAGGCCACTTGGAGATTTATCTGTGATCTCAGGGACATCTGAATAGTGCAAATGGCTGTGGAACCTTCTTGGAACTGCTGAAAGGACTGTATTGTAAACAGGAGATAAGTGGTGTCATATCCCTCCACCTCCGTTGAGAAAGGGCTGTTCAATTTTAATGTAGATGGCCTCTTTGATCCCTCTTTCAAACCAGCAGTTTTTTGCAATGAGTTTTCAGAGCATGTACTATTTAATCTCTCTATAGATCACCTTCAGAAGTTCATATATAGTTCACTTTCAGAAGTTCCTCAACTGATAAATGTTCTATATATGCAGCAGTAACAGAGAAGCAAGATTCTGGTGCTGTCATCACATTGGAACAAACACTACGGTGCTTCTTTAGAAGCCTTATAACCAGTATAGGTTTTGGGCCACCACACTGTATTTGCCCACTGTAGTTGTTTAGTTTATTCAGTTTCTTGGAATAACAAAGGTCTAATACAAGTTTGGAACTATTACCTTAATGGCCATCTTTATTTTGAACAGAAAATAGGGTTGCCCAGGGTGAATTGTTTGTCAGGGTTCCAAGTAACATACCCACAGCAAACAAAACTCCAAGGCAGGTAGATTCCTGAAAGAATAGCTTCATTGGATATGCCATATTGGCACAGGCTGGTGAAAACTGACTCTAAACGTTCCCACAGTTTTCACCTAATTAAAAGTAGAAGTGTTTCATTTTCTCAAAACAATCAGTCACATGGTCCAATCAGGATACAGTCCAGTTGCTAGGTGACCTCAGTTCCCTCCTTCCAAGCACCTGCTGGAATGTCCTTGGTTGCCAAGAGAAAGTATTTTGTTTTGGCTACAAACCCCAGCTATCTCTACTCCCCCTCCCTATCCCTTAGCTCCAGGTGTGGCAGCCCTGAAGCCTCAAAATGGCCTCAAACAGGTCAGTTTCAGGGTTGACATTGTTCTGCATCCACCTGGCCATACCCACCTGGCTACACCCATGTGGTCGCAACCACCTGGCCATGCCCACCCGGCTGCGCTGAGTCATCTGTGCCGAACTGGCTGCACCTAATTCTCTGCATCGACCTGGTCATGCCCACCCAGCCACGCCCATTCAATGGCCCACCAAGTCACGCCCATCTGGCTGATGTGAGTCACTCCATGCATGCTTGAAATTCACCAGAAAACATTGATATTTCCATAAACAGAATGTTTAGGGGCAGTAAAATAAACCCAGCTCTCAATGACTTACATGAACACCCACATTCAATTTTCTTCATATAATACCAAAATAGTTTGCCACTGGTTTTCTTGAGAATGCTTTTTTTAAAAAACTTTATAGTCAATCAGTCAAAGTTTATTTCTACCAAACACCAGTGAAAAACAAAACACTTAACAAAATGTTTAAAAATAAAAAGAGGGCCAAAATAGAAAACACAAGCTAAAAGAATAATACAGACTATTATTCAGTGTAAACTGAATTATCATTATCAGTGTAAACTGTATCTCTAAAACTAAGACATAGAGTTAAAATTTTAGTCTAGAAAATAACTCTGAACTTCTTAGATAGTTCCCCAGTTCAAGCATTCCCAGCTTAGCTTTCTACATTAGCCAAGAATAAATTCTGTGTTACTACTTCACCTCTTAATTTACTTAATAGTTCTACCAATGTGCTGTTCCTGAATGAATAAACTATGCACTTTTGTGAGTGCTGTTTTATTGATGTGGTTTTCTTCCCCTGTGCTTAATTGCATTGAAAGACCTCAGAAGGGCAAGAAGCAAATCATTCTTTTAGAGCAGGCCTGTCAAACTCAAGGCCTGTGGGCCGGATCCAGCCTGCGGGTGCTTAGATCTGGCCTGCGGGGTCACCCTGGAAACAACAAAGGACCAGCCCACGGTGCCTCTGCCAGCAAAAACAAAGCTCGGGAGGGCTGTGTGCAGCCCTCCCGGGCTCCTTTTTCAGCCGCGATGGCCTCCTGCAGCCCTCTGCCAGCAAAAATGGAGCTTGGGGTGGGGGTGGGGGCTGCGCAAAGCAAACTAAAAGCAAAAGAAGGAAGGAAGGAAGGAAGGAAGGAAGGAAGGAAGGAAGGAAGGAAGGAAGGAAGGAAGGAAGGAAGGAAGGAAGGAAGGAAGGAAGGAAGGAAGGAAGGAAGGACTGACTTAACACTTGGCCACCAGCAGCCTTGCTGCCCTTTCGCCATCCCGTTGTCTCCTCCTCCTGATCTCTCCTGGTAGTCTCCCATCCTATTGCTGAGGATGCTTTGGTTACAAAGCCGGGTCTCCTTGGGGGGGAGGGAGGGAGGAAGGAAGGAAGGAAGGAAGGAAGGAAGGAAGGAAGGAAGGAAGGAAGGAAGGAAGGAAGGACTGACTTAACACTTGGCCACCAGCAGCCTTGCTGCCCTTTCGCCATCCCGTTGTCTCCTCCTCCTGATCTCTCCTGGTAGTCTCCCATCCTATTGCTGAGGATGCTTTGGTTACAAAGCCGGGTCTCCTTGCATGGAGAGGGAGTGGGCCTCCCTCTGACCCACATACTTTGCCCTCCCACACACACCATGAGCAACCTGGCCAAGGAGAGCGAGAACAGCAGCAGCAGCCTCGAGGAGGAGATAAGCACAGCCGGGTACCCCCTTGGGGAAGTGGGGATGGGATGGGATGGGATGTGGGGTCCCGGTGCCCTGGGAGCTCAAGGGCTGGGCTGGGCTCTTGCCCTCCGCTGCCCAGGGCTCTGGACAGCCTGCACCACCATCCATGGGTCCTCCGTGTGGACTGAGAGGGATGGCAATGCTCCTCTGGAGGACAAGGGTTTGGCACTCTCCCTGGTCTCGCCTTCCTCCACTGGAGACAATGGATCCCCCCAGCCCGCCCAGGCCACCATAGGTGCCCCTGACATGAGTGATGTCAAACTGGCCATGCCCACTCCGGCCATGCCCACCCCAGCCAAGCCTCCAGGCCCCCCCCAAGGTCAAACACAACCCTGATGTGGCCCTCAATGAAATCACATTTGACACCCCTGTTTTAGAGCCTAAGAAGTGGAGTCTGGAAGTGCAGTTATCCAGCGGTGGGTTGCTCCTGTTTCGGCCCGGTTCAGCTAACCGGTAGCGGTGGCGGCGGGAGGCTCCGCCCACCCACCCGGGATGCTTCTGCGCATGCGCAGAAGTGTCGCGCGAGTGTGCAAGCAAGCAAGCGAACCGGTAGCGACGGGATTTATAACCCACTACTGCAGTTATCCCAGGTAAGTAACTCAACAAGTAGTAGACTTATGGTCTGATTTGAGGTTAAATATACAAAAATATTTAAGTTACTGCTTGTTACATTTCCTATTACTAGCAGGAGACTACAAGACTATTTCAGCAGTGAAAAACTGAATATTAATTCCCAATAGCCATTGTACCTAATGATAGTTGAAACACTTTATTGCTACAGCGCCCTATTTCTATGAATTTTTTGACATCTGGTAAGAATTTCTACCTACAGGGGCTACATGATTTGTAGTACACTTCTATACTAGCAACTTTTATCTCATATTTTATATCCTTACATGGACTCTTTCAATATGGTTACATTCTCAATGGAGTTCCATGTTTATGTAAATGTTCCTTACACGTGTACATATGCACACACTCACGCTCATGCTCTCTCTCACCCACACACAGAGGCCAAATCCAGCCTACCATGTATTTTTATATTGTCCACATCAGAGGTGGGTTCTTACCGATTCTATCCGGTTCTTTAGAACCGTTAGTAACTCGGTGATGATGTCACGGAGCCGGTTCTGTCGGTGTCTCCGTGGGCACCACCATCTTGGATTTTGCTTCTGCGCATGCGCAGAAGCTATTTTTTTATTACTGCGGGGGGGGGCGCACGCGCAAAGTGTGGGCGCGCGCACGGCGTGACCCTGAGTGAACCGGCAGCAAAAGGATCCACAACCCACCCCTGGTCCACATGCTAAGAATAGACTGGCAGGTGGCAGAGTCTCAGTCAAATTCCCAGGGCAAGGATGTGGCTAATGGTCAAAAGCAGGGTTTCCTGGGTGATTACTGATAGCAGCCTTGCTGGAGGGCCGGCCCCATGCAATGGCTGTCATATTCCTTGGGCTGCAGACCTGCCAGTTAGCCTGATGTGTTACAGAAAACATTTGCCAACCTTCTGCCAGACAAACATGGGTATCACTTGGGAGCTCTAAAAGATATTAGAGTAAAATTCTAGAGTGGCAAGAAAATGTAAGAGTAGCAGGGGAGCTAAACTATTACTTTTGTAAGAGTTAACACTGCTAGGAATTTATTATCATCTGTAATATGTTTTGTGCTATGTGGAAAGATGGGGAATCATATCAGAATTTGCAGAGAGAGAATAAGATAGTCTGAAACAGCATGACATGCTTTGGCAGCACATTAGCCTGCAGGCAGTTTCCTAATCACAGCAACCATTTGCATAATGTAGCTGCACTTAATCCAGTACTGAGTAATTGTAACCATAGATCATGGAACTCATTCCACTGGCACAGCTTGAGAAGAAATAAAGAAATCATTTTAGGTTTACAAATTGAAACTTCCCATATTGATATTGAATGTAATGGTGGTGAAAAATATGTTTATGAACATCCAAATGTACTGGAGATAGATGCAGTGGGAGCATAATTTCACCACAGTATATTATAAGAAATGGAAGATGGAAAATACCTTTTTGCAATTGGGAACATTTTAATGTTGCTGCTTTGGATAATTCTGTGAAATAAGATCTATACCCTGGTTCCTGTGGCTGAATCAATAACCAATATAAAAGGACATTTATTCATTCAGATTAATCTAGTTCTGAAGTTAATTTAATTTAACTTCCTTTATTAAATAATTGCATTGATCATACACAATAGGCAAACTTGGCAAAGTAAATCAGAGAAGATAACTGCTGCTTTAAAACAGCAAGCCCCCTCCAGTAAATGAATCTGCTTGAGCAGATTATCATGTATTTCACCTTCTGATAGCAAATAAAGGAAAACATTCTGTCCTCCCACTCACAGAGGTCAACTATGTATACAAATGTGTATCTTTATATATGATGACCCACATTCTTGCTGGGGAAAAACCAGTGCAGTGGACACAGCTTTAGAATGTTGCCAGCCAGGCTCCAGACTGAACAGATTGTGCCATATTTCTTTTCTCCAGGCTGAACCAATGTTGTTGTTTTGCCAAGAGCTAGTGGGGGTAGGGAGCCTTCATTCCTCAGCTCTCTTTTGGAAAGGTGGATCACAGCACTGAGTTGTTCTGACCTAGGATGTGGGGATGGCAAATCCAAGGGGACTTCATTCCCCATAGAGTTATCAGTATACAAGATGGCAGTGTAATATTTACAAACTAATTAGATTTGGCTGGGTTATCATTGCACTGAAAGATGATAAGTGCAAATAAAACTAAGGTGGTTAAAATAATGAGTTTCCAAATAATCAGTAATTTTGATATTGAACTTCATGGGAAAAGAGAGGCAGTTTCCAGGACAAACTCTTCAAATGGTTCTGTTTCAGAACAAAGTCCCAGGTGGTCCATGGGTCTTTGGAGACTAGTTATTTTGGGTGTAATATTAGAGTTATAACCATATTCCTTACCCACAATATTGTGCAAAATGAAAAATGAATTTACCAACAATGGTAAACTGAGGGAAGGAAAATCGCAGTGAATACTTCATATATCCACCAGGATTAAATGATCTTTCTTATAAACTTAAGTTTTTATAGATTGAAGACTAAAAGAACTTCAGATTTTAATTACATGGCTTGGATTTTTTAAAATTACATTCACCTGTGGGAAGCTACCCCCCCTCCTAGAAGAATGAAATTTTTTGAGAAATATTAAAAATGGAAGGATAAAATATTTCCCGTAAAAGAGAAATACAAATCTTAAAGAAGACAGAAACTCAGTGTCAGGTGTGCTTCTGTTCAAAATCCAGGAAAGAAAAACCCCAACTCCATAATGATAGAAAAGAGTACTTTTACTGATAGCGACAGAATGAAAACAAGATCTGAGGCAAAAACGTGCGTAAACGCATATAAAAATAATCCCAAATCCCTCCCCTCATACCCCCCTGGGCTATTCATCCAATCCCGGTGCCCCCCAGATGTCATGTGGGCACGTCTTCAAACGGAGCTTCCACAGCTGGCCGTTGACCTTGAGCAGGCGGTAAACATGTCCATCCAGCCTGGCCGTACGTGATGAGAACTTTCCTCCCTAACTCCTAATCAGACACATGTAGAGACATCTCCAGCACAGCTTCCCCTTCCCTCCCAAATACCTAACCTTCCCTTTCCCCCCCCCATTTCTATGGCAGCCGAAACAAGCAGGCAGCATGGAGGCTGACACTCAGAGCCCCAGCTCCCTCCCCCCAGCAGATATTTTGTGCCCATTGAGAAAGATTGGGCCAACCTATCTACAAAACAAAAGACCTTCAGCTCCAGGGTGATGGGATTAAGACATGACCCTTCAGGACATAATAGGATTAACCCACTACCATCTAGCAGCAGAGCTCATCACATTGCACAATCTCCTAAGGACATTGCATCACCCTCCAAACTTCGACAAAACGTAGCTCAGACAACCTACAGAGCCAGCTATGACCCCTAGAACAGCCAATAGAATACATGTTCTTGCACAGAAACAGGAAGTTCAAGTGCAGAGCCCAAGAGAAGGTATAAAAGCCACCCACTCTCAACTCCACGTGGTCAGTTACCCAGAATCACACGTGCTTGGTGGTTCTGCTTCATCAATAAATGGACCCTCTTTCCAATCAGCCTCCAGCTTCTATTTTGTCTCCAGTGCCTTTCTCCCGGCTTGGAACTGAACCAGATGGATATTTCTTCCAACACGCCTTTCAAAATTCTAGAATACCTTTTTTTTTTGCCACACCAGTAAAAATAACATTTTTCTTCCTTCATTTTGCGACTATTATAAACAAAACGTTTCATAGTATTTACAGAGTTAGCATTTTGTTTTCTTCTCACCGCTTTTAAATTTCTCTTTTGTTTAAAATTTGGCTCCTTAGAGCTCCTTACATCAAAATAATTATCTCATCTCTGCAATTTTCAGTTTTTACAATTGCTTTCAGATTTCCCCCCCCCTCCATAATACAGATAGTGCAGGTTCTCCCCCTGAAATTGATACCCAATAGCAATCTAATTTTGATCTTGCTCTTAAAAATGTATTAATCTCATAAAACTACAATGCTACAATGTTTCTATTAAATCAGGTTGATATACATGATGCAGACTTTTAAACGGCCAGCTTCTTTATCTTAGATATTTCTTTGAAATAGTAGATAAGGCACTACCACAAAGTGAAACAAATCTTATCCCATCTCTACCTTACCTGTTTCCGTTTAAGGCAATATATTATTGTAACCGATCCTGGTTTTTAATCTTAAGCAAACTATTTCTGACTGACTAGATAAACAAAGTAGGATAATAATTAAGAGGCTACATGTTAGCATTTGGGAACTTGTGCCTTCCTTGCTTCTTAATAAATATTTCTGCTTCACAGCTGTGTTATGTTTGAAATAATGAAGCCCTGACATGATGCTCCTGTCTTCTCCCAAAGGTGCCCTGATAATTACGTCAACTCACCAAAAAGCTGGCTTTAACCTTAATTGATTCAGCGCTATAGTTCACAGATGATGATAAATGTGACATTCAATAAACATTATTGAATTGGGGTCCTACCTGAGGGAGGCAACGTTGCAGAATAACAGACTCTGGCAAATGACAGAGCTCTTTTTGTGCCAGAAAAGCAAGCAGGGAACAAAGTAAGCATGGAACTAGAAGGGGAGCAACAGGAAAGACAACTGGAGATACCAAAGAAAAACAGAGTGGAAAAAAGTTGTTTCTTTACACTCTGCAGTGGGGCAAGAAAGACTTAGAAGACGAGGAACTGGAAGAATGCTTTGTTCAATAATGGAATTTTTTCTCGTATGGTATAAAATGTTTATCACTTTATATAATTAATATGTAAAGATTACATTAATATATGGTGTATATCATTTTATAAACGTGGTAGCTATTTAAAAGTAAAGGTAAAGGTTCCCTGTCCAGTCATGTCCCACTCTAGGGCATAGTGCTCATCTCCGTTTCTTGGCCAAGGGAGCTATCATTGTCCAAAGACATTTTCTATGGTCATGTGGCCAGCATGGCTATATGCCAAATGCACATGGAATGTTGTTGCCTTTTCACCAAAGTGGTGCCTATTTATCTATTGGCATTTGCATGCTTTCGAACTGCTAGGTGGACAGGACCTGGGGCAGGGACAGTAGCTCACCCAGTTGTGCAGTGCTCAGGTCTCAAACTCAGCTCTCCATCTGACAAGCTCAGTATCTTTAACCACTGAGCCATCACACCCCGTTTAAAAGTAAGGCCCACTGAAAAAAACACTTAAAACCAAAGCACATGGTTAAATGGACAGCTGCTCAGTATGTATGTTTGTATGTTTGAAAAACCCCTTCACTTTGTTATCCCTAATTCATCCTCACACTGTTCTTTTAGCAATGGATACCAATAGACAAAGATATGGACTAAAGTAGGATTTCCCAAACTGTGAGGTCTTCCTCCCTTGGGTAAATACAGACAGAGGCCAGGGGAGTTGGAAGAACCTTTTAATTGTACATTGTAAAATAAATTCACCCTTCCCAAAGTTTCATTGTATTGTTTTCATTGTTCATTTGTGATGTTTTTGGGTGTTTGGATTTTTAGAGGACATGTGTACATTAAGATTATACTAAAGGGAAATATGATAGCAAAATTTTTAGGAACTAAAAACAGTGGAATTGAAGGAGAGGTCCAACCATTGAATGGGGTTTAACCATTGAAGTTGGGAGAGATCAACTTACTCCAAAGGGAGCAAATGACTATTTGTGGGTTGATGATGTCATCACACAAAGGCTTTGACTTATATACTTGCATCAAATATTTATCATGCAAGTACAATCACAGTATTTGCATCATCTTGATGTCACTGGGTTTATGGATACCTCTGGACTCGGCATACATATACATGATGGTTTATACTATCTGGTTATACAACTTGATTTTTATTATTGCAATTGCTCTGTTTATTTAGTTAAACTACAGTCCATGAATAATGACTTGAGTGTAAACTCTAATGAACATTATAGAATTTACTTTTGAGTAGACAGCAGTAAGATCTTTAGTAGATACCTAAGCAAAGTGGTTTGTGCTGTACCCTGAGGCACTTAGTCACTGAAGTAATCCAATTTTTACTTAGAAAATCAAATTCCTCCACCATCATGTTCAGATTAAAGCACCAAAGCAGCCTGAAGCATTTCAGTGGAAAAGGGTCCTTGGCACATGGCACATGGTTGCTTCACTCTGACACTCTGTAGGGAGCAGCATTGGGGTTTGTGGTCTGGCTTCCAAAGGCCACTTCAACTGAAGCTCTTCTCTGAAGTTCTGCATAGCCCTAATCTTTATACTTTCCTCCAAAAGTTTTTTTTAATCCCACCTTTATTATTTTTATAAATAACTCAAAATGGTGAATATAATACTAATACTCCTTCCACCTCCTATTTTATGCACAACAATGGAGCTGTGTGAGGTGAATTGAGCTGAGAGAGAAGACTGGCCCAAAGTCACCCAGTTGGGTTTCATGCCTAAAGTGGGACTAGGACTCACACTCTCCTGGTTTTTACCTTAAGTACAGTATAACCCGTAAAATCATAAAAGGAACAATACAGCAGATACTAAAGAACTGAAACAGATTACCAATGAAACTTGAAACATGGCTTCTTTGGCCTTTTGGCTAAGATCAGTTTTAACTCATAAAATTAGAATTTAAAGTGGCAAAAATATTCAGAATGTAAACTTGTAAGCAGCATCACAAACCTCTGTAAAATACCTATGTTTTAACTCTGTCATTAAAAGAACTGGAACTTCAGCCACTGTTATACAAATGGGCCACCTCAGTTTTTCTGGATTAAGATGAAGACAACAACTATATTCAGGACAGATGTTCAAGAATATCAATTATCTTGAACCTGCAAAGAGAAGAAACAAAGAAAAGCCAGCCAAGGCAATTGCTGTTGGATTTGGCGCTTACAGGCTACATATCAGCATGGAAGTAAGTCTTCTCAGAATTAAGCCCGCCCATCTTTCAATAGAAGCAACATTGACATGATCTGAATATCATTAGGACTACATTAGCGCCTTAGAGAGACTACTGCTCCTTCTGGAAGATAAATCTCAGCTGACTAGCGTATCTGGGACCCCAGGAATGCAGGCATAATAGCTGCTATCTCCAGACTCCAGCTAGTGCAGTGTATCTTTAAAGGATGTTTCAGTTTATGGATTGATTTCCTGTGTAGATGGAGCAGAAATCATTTCTACCACAGAAAATGTCTGATATTTTTATTACCAACCTATTCTCTCTTACATTTTATGAGTGTAATCTTTTCAGAGAGAATTGGATAGGGATCTGGCAGTGATCCTGAGAGGTGCCTTTCCTTTCCCCTGGATCATTGAAATTCTACCCTATGCCCAGGCACCCTTACATTGTTACAATGGGTCTTTTGTTAGGTTTACCCATAACAACTAAAGTAATTTACT
>QLTV01001119.1:4500087-4515337 GCA_003457575.1 Thermophis baileyi
GTGCAACGGCACAACAAGCCTTGCAGAGTCCTGCTCCACGAGGCAGCGGCGGCGGGCCAGTCGCTCGGCCGACGCAAAGAACAGGGAAGGGAGGTGGCGGCGACGGGACATCCAGTCCCACGCTTGCCGCCTACTGCACCCCCAAAATAATCACACCACCCCCCCCCACCCCCGATAATAAGACCAAGGCCATATTTCGGGGTTCAAAAAAATATAAGGCCCTGTCTTATTTTTTGGGAAACACGGTACTTAAAGAGCAAGATCAATGGAAACATGTCACTTTTAGAAGAAAACAACAACCAAGAGCAAAGCCCCCTAGCCCACTCCAATGAAGCCCCTCTGAAACTGAACGATCGCTTTCATAGCTTCCCCCGGAAGAAAATATGCAGACACCCACCAAAGAGCATTCATCAATAGTTTCTTTAAAAAAGGCACAACCCAGCATTCCTGCAACAGGAAGAAAATAGGCATTGGACCTACCTGATACGCCTCTTCTCATCCGGGGGGAGCCAGCATTCAGGATGGGTTGTCCTCGTCCAATCAGATGGAGGACCGAGTCTGTCTATTTTTTTCTTATTGCTAGGATCCGCCTCTGAAGCCCAGATTTGACGAATCCTGAAGACTAGACTCGACGTGGCAACAAAAATACCCAGGCAAGCACCTGGCGGAATCCCATGCCCTCACAGTAGGTGTAAGGGGAAAAAATGGACAGATCAAGGGCAGGACTGAATGCTGGCTCCCCCCGGATGAGAAGAGGCATATCAGGTAGGTCCAATGCCTATTCTCCATCCTGGGGTGGAGCCAGCATTCAGGATGGGACATACCAAAGCCTGGAGTCCCCAAAGGGTGGGAACTGTCACGGTCAAACTATTAATGGTCAGTCTCTACCACTCGTTGAAGTACTCGACGACTAAAGACCACATCTGCTGATGCATACGAATCAATTTTGTAGTGTCTGATGAATTGAGTAGGGGAGGCCCAGGTGGCCGCCCTGCACACCTCATCCAGTGACGCTTGCGTAGCCCAAGTGGCCAAAGTGGCGGCGCTGCGGGTGGAATGAGCAGTGATACCCAATGGCTTGGGCAACGACACCAGGTCATACGCTGTGGCGATCGTACTCCTGATCCATCGCCCAATGGTGGAGGAAGACACCCGGGTGCCTAAGGAACGAGGTTGAAAGGCCACAAAGAGAGCTTCCGACTTACGGAAGGACTGAGTTCTGTCAATGTAAATCTTGAGAGCTCTCCTGACATCCAGAACATGCCAACTACGTTCCCGTCGAACGCAGAAAGACGGAAGCACGAGCTCCTGTGACCTGTGAAACACAGAGTTCACCTTAGGGAGAAAGGTAGGGTCTAGGCATAGGACCACCATGTCTGCATGGAAAATACACAAGTCCCCTTGCACCGAGAGGGCGGACAGTTCTGAAATTCGCCTTGCTGACATGATGGCGACCAAGAAGGCCACTTTAAAAGAGAGATGTCTCAAGGAAGCCTCCCTGAGAGGTTCGTATGGATGTCCAGGAAGGGATGACAGCACGCGAGGAAGATCCCAGGTAGGATATCTGTGTATCACAGGAGGCCGCAGGTTAGAAGCACCCTTCAAAAAGCGTCGAATGGTGGGAAACTGGGTGAGTGAGTCCACCTGGTCGCAAGATAAATCGACGAAAGGGCTGTCACTTGACGATGGAGAGTGTTTGGAGCGAGACCCTTGTAGAAGCCGTGTTGTAAGAAACGGAGAATTTTGGGAACGGGAATGCGGAGGGGAGAGAGCCCTTCAGACCTGCACCAGGAACAAAACTTCCTCCAGGTAGCCAAATAGATACGGTTGGTTGACGGCCGACGGGATGCCTGTATGGTGACTATGACATCCTGATCATAGTTCTGACTGGTCAAGGCACGCCGCTCAATCTCCAAGCGGTTAGTTGAAGCCATTCTGGGTTCGGGTGCTGCAGGGCACCCTGGCTGAGCATGCCTGATGAGAGAGGCAACCGCCACGGGGGCTCGATCGACAGAGCCTGGAGGTCGGCAAACCAGGCCTGACAGGGCCAGTAAGGAGCCAGGAGGATCACCTCCGCCCGTTCCTGTAAAAGTTTCTGGATCAGGTCTGGAATGATCGGGAGCGGGGGAAAGGCATATAGAAGACCTGGAGGCCAGGCGCTCCTGAGAGCGTTCACTCCCTCCGCTCCCCTGGACTGGAATCGAGAAAAGAACCTTGGCAGATGCGAATTTTGAGGAGTCGCGAAGAGGTCGACCAGAGGGGGTCCGAATCGCTGAGAGATTTGAAGGAAGAGAGAGGGATGGAGGCACCATTCTGCCTGATCCACTGTGGCCCGGGATAGCCAGTCTGCCTGAGTATTGGAGACGCCCGCTATGTGGTCTGCTGTGAGCGAGAGCAGGTGCTTCTCCGCCCAGAGACCCAGCCGCATCGCCTCTGCTAGGAGAGATGTGGAACGCGTCCCCCCTTGCCTGTTGATGTGTGCCTTGGTTGCGATGTTGTTCGTCAGAATCAGGACATGATGGCCCGAGATCTGATGATGGAACTGGTGGAGAGCCAGGAAGACCGCTCGGAGTTCCAGCCAATTGATGGAATGAAGAGTCTCCGCCTGAGACCATTGACCCTGCATCATCTTGCCCTGTCCGTGGGCCCCCCAGCCCGACAGGCTGGCATCTGATGTCACCACCACTCTGTTGACCACGCGGAAGTGAGAGCCCCGGGAGAGAGCCGAGGAATTCCACCAGGCGAGAGAGCGCAGGACCGCTGCTGGGACCAGAACCCACCGTGTCCAAAAAGAGTTGAGGGGCTGGCACTACATCCAATTCCCATTTGGTTTCGGAGAACAAGGGATTGGGTTGCCCCTCGGTTACAGGAATTGAAGCTGAGGGAGCAGAAGCCAGACCGGCAGCAGCACGTACCTTGAAAAGAAGAGATTTAAACAGACCAGATGGAAATAGTCCTGTCGGAATGGGCTGGTCAGAGGAGAGACCCTCATCCTCTGAGAGGTCCCAGATATTGTCATCTTCCTCATGTACTCCTTCTGCCCCGCTGCTTCCCTCAGATTCCTCAGATAAATGGTCCTGAGCGCCCTGGCGAAGCGCGATACCTGGGAGAGGATTAGCTCTGGAACTGCCCTGCCCCTGAGAGACCGTAGAGGACCTGGTACTGCGAAAGATTGCAGACTAGGGCTTGTTGGAGGGCAGCCGTAATGATGGCCTGGAAGGCAGCTTGATCTAAAGGCACTTGTGGAGCAGAAGCCTGAGGGGAAACTGGCGCCTCAGAATCCCCAGCTGTAGCAACAGGAACCCCTTCTGGTTGAGGTAGGAGAACCGTGGCCTCTTGGGCAGGATGAGAACCACCCCATAGGTCATCCTGGGGCCTGGGTAGATTAGTAGCATCCAGGGCTAAGGGATCCTCCCCTGCTTCAGCTGGGGCAGTGGAAATAGAGAGGGCCTGATTCTGCTGCCTGGTTTGTTGGTGTCTAGCAGATCGCAAATCTTTTGCAAGGCCGTCTCTCCTCTTTTCAGCACACTCAGTTGCTTTGGAAGAGGCCTCCCTGGAGTTGCGAGACCTGGTAGAAGGATGACCTGAAGAGGAAGACTGTTCATCCTCAGAGGTACCCCTATTAGTCTTTCTTAAGCATTTGCCCCCAGGATTGTCTTGCAAGGCGGCCTTATCTGCCATGATCTTACGTTAAGGCCCGGTTCAAAAAGGGAGGTTTCAAAATGGCCGATCAAAATGGCCGCCCCTGCCTCGTGGTCCTTGATGCCTCTGCAAAAATGTCTTCCCGAGCAAGCTCAATGGGTAATATGGCACTAGGAGCGATTGCAGTTGTAAAAGAGGGCCCTCCCGAGCAAACTCTGAGGGAAAAGTGGGCCCAACAATGAGGAGAAAGGCAATGCTGATTTAATGGGAAACGGCTGTTCTGGGGCAGAGTAGAGCTGCACGAGCGTTTGCTCAAGCGCCTGAAATAATGGGCTCAGCAGGGGCCAGGGAGGAGAACAAGCCCGGACAATATGCCAGCAATCTCACAATTTGTGCTTCCGACCTCTTGGGGGGACTTAGGAGCCCACGCGAGCGTTTGCTCCAGCGCTGCCTTTCGATCAGCTGTGAGTCGGGTAATCGGTAAGTAGAGCATGCCCAAAGAAGAAGAAGGCGCCGGGTAAACAGACGCGGCAGAGCTGGGGCTGCTAAAATTAGCGCGAGCAGTTGCTCCAGCGCCTAGGCGTCTCCGACGATATTATTAGGGCGAAAAGGATGCCGTCGTGTTGCCCACCGCCCCTTGGAAGATTCCCGAGGAGCGGGGAGGAAAAGGGGGGTGGGGAATTCAAACCGAAGTAAAACGAAGTTCCTCTTGCTTCCCTGGATGAACGAAGTCATTTCTGGGGAAATGTGAAGGAATGGAGACACCTGGTGGTGGATTCGAAATTTTGCAGAGCAAAAAAGTCAATTTTGGAAAAGAAAGGCCAAATTTGGTGATTTGACTAAGCCTACCGGATGGGAGTCCGGTTGCCAGCGTCCTTCTCGTGGAAGGACGGTCAAATCTGGGCTTCAGAGGCGGAACCTAGCAATAAGAAAAAAATAGACAGACTCGGTCCTCCATCTGATTGGACGAGGACAACCCATCCTGAATGCTGGCTCCACCCCAGGATGGAGAAGTATCGCAGACTTCCCTAAGAAAAAAAAGGCAAATATTGATGATAGGAGATTCAGTTCTTAGAGGAACAGAAATTATAGTTTTCAGACCAGGCAGCCAATCCCGGGAGGTATATTGTCTCCCTGGAGCAAAAATGAAAGATATAACTGAGTACCTTACTAAAATAATCAACCCCACGGATTACTACCCCTTTCTTCTCCTATACATGGGGACCAATGACACAACAATGAATCTGAAAACAATAACAAGAGATTACGAACAGCTAGGAAATAAAGTTAAAGAATTAGGAACACAAATAGTGTTCTCATCTATACAGTACTTCCAACAGTACTTCCAGGCCTGACAAAAGGCCAACTTCCAATGAGGGAGCAAAAGGTTTTAGAAACGAACCACTGGCTTAAAAACTGGTGTTGTCAACAGAATTTGGCTTCCTAGACCAGTGATGGCGAACCTTTTTTGGCTCGGGTGCCAAAAGGGTGCGCGCGTGCGCGATAGCGTGCACACGGGTGCCCACACCCATAATGCAATGCCCTCCCCCCACGCATGTGCACAACCCCCCCGCTGCCCCCCCCCGCGCATGGGCACAGGCCTCACTGAAGCTGTGGAGCTGCCCTACTACTTACCTTCACTGGAGCTGCCCTACTACTTACCTTCAGTGGAGCTGCCCTACTACTTACCTTCAGATAGTTGCAACCAGGCCTCCCACACCTCGGCCCATTTCTTCTGCAGCCTGCAAGGCTTTCCTGAAGGCCTCTGTAGCCGATAACAGAGCTCCAGATCGATCCGGAGCTCTGTTATCAGCTGCAGAGGCCTTTCCTAAAGACCTTTCCTGAAGGCCTCTCTAGCCGATAACAGCTCCAGATCAATCCGGAGCTCTGTTATCGGCTGCAGAGGCTTTCAGAAAAGCCTTGCTGGCTGCAGAAGAAATGGGCCAAGGTGTGGGAGGCCAGGTTGCAACTGTTCAAAACCGAAGAAGTTCCTGAAGACCTCTGACAGCGAAAAGGAGGCGGGGGGGGGGGGGCCCACCAAGCCTGGGGATGGTGAACAACGGCCAAACGGGCCAACCGGAAGTTTGTCGGCCCACCCGGAAATTCGTTTCCTGGCTGTTTTTCGCCGTCCCCAGGCTCCAGGAGGCTTTCCTGAAGCCTAGGGAGAGCGAAAACGGCCAAAAAGAAGGCCATAAATCAGCTGGCCAGCGCCCCCATGCACGCTGGAGCTGACATAGGGCAACGCCTCGCGTGCCCTCAGATATGGCTCTGCGTGCCACCTGTGGCACGCGTGCCATAGGTTCGCCATCACTCCTAGACCATGGTCTGCATTACCTACATGAAGGGCTACTGGCAAAGGATGGACTGCACCTCACAAGAACTGGAAAGAATATATGCGGAAAGTGACTGGCTAATGTTATCAAAAGGGCTTTAGACTAAAATTGAGGGGGGCAACCTTCACAATCTTTAAAACCTATTTCCAAGCAAAAACCACTAGATAACCAATCATATAAGGAGGTAGGGAGTAAAGAGAAAGAATTTTAAAAAAATGAAGTAGAGAGGAAAGGATAGAAATCCCAGTTACAAAGTAGGAGATATAAGAAACATACAAAAGACCAGTAAAGGACTCAAATGCCTATATACTAATGCTGAAAGTTTAGGGAAAAAATAGGGTGAACTTGAAGTATTGGTACATGAAGGCAGATATTATATAGTTGCCATTACTAAAACTTGGTAGGATGAAACTCATGACTGGAATGTAGTGATTGAAGGATACAAACTACTGTGTTTCAATCGGATTGATCCGGAGCTCTTTTATTGGCTGCAGAGGCCTTTCCTGAAGGCCTCTGATGGCTAAATGAGGCCCGGGGGGGTGTACCACATGCATCAATCCAGAGCCCGTTTGTTGGCTGCAGAAGCCTTTCCTGAACGCCTCTGAAGACGAAACGTGGCCGGGGGGCGCTGCGCGTGTCAATCTGGAGCCTGTTTCTTGGCTGCAGAGGCCTTTCCTGAAGGCCTCTGATGGCAAAACGGAGGCTGGGGGCAATGAGCGTGAGCGGCGGCAAGCGGCCACAGAAGTGGGCCAGCAAGGTGAGGAAGGTGTCAGGGTGTGCGAGGCCTGGCTGCAACTGTCTGAAGGCAAGCAGCTCAACCCCCCCATCCCCACTCTCGCTTGATTTTTACCCGTGCGCCTCGCAACGGATTGGGCAGGGTCATAACTAGGGCTTATTTTGGGGGGGGTAGGGCTTATATTGGGTACACATGTAAAAATCAAGCTAGGGCTTATTTTTGGGATAGGTCTTATTTTCAGGGAAATACAGTATTCAAAAGAAACAGACCTAACAAAAGAGGAGGTGGAGTTGCATTATATATAAAAGATCAGTACATCTCTACAGAAATACACAAAACCAAGGATGAAAACTTCCTAGAATCCATATGGGTCAATATAAAACGGAAGAAATGACATTGCTATAGGCATATACTACAGGCCACCCAACCAAGCAGAAGAAATAGATGAACTTTTTGCTAATCAATTAGCAAATGTATGTAGGAAACATACCACAGTAGTAATGAGACTTTAACTATCCTGATATCAATAGGGAGACAAACTCTGCAGCGAGTGGGCAATTGAACAGATTCCTAACCAACTTAGCTGACAACTTTGTCATCCAAAAGGTAGAGGAGGGAACTAGAGGAAAAGCTATACTGGACCTAATTCTTATTAATAGAGAAGAAGTGATAGAGGGAGTTGAACTTCCCAGAACCTTGGGTGAAAGTGACCACATCATACTGAAATTCAATATAAGGCAAACACAAGCAATGGAATATAATCCAACTAGTGTCTTAAACTTTAAAGAGCTGATTTTAACAAACTCAAATAGACCCTAAGAAAAATTCCATGGATAAAAATCCTAAAGGGGAGAACAACTCAAGAAGCATGGGAAACTCTGAAAAATATGATCATAAAAGCCCAGCCCAACACAATGCCAGTGAAAAAGAAAACAAGAAATCCAAGAAGAAACCAGCATGGTTGCACAAAGATCTCTCTGAGAAACTAAAAGAAAAAAGGATAAGTACAAAAAATGAAAAGAGGGACACTTAACTAAGGCAAAATATCAGCAGATAGCCTGAATCTGCCCAAGATGAAGTCAGGAAAACAAACGCTCAGAATAAACAAAGATTTGCAACAAAAATCAAAGATAATTTTTAAAAGTTTCTTTCAACATAGAAATAACAAGAAAAAAGTCAAGGAAATAGTTGGTTTCCTTGAGAGAGAGAAGATGGCAAGGAAGTAACAGAGAAAGCAGAGCTGCTTAATTCATTCTTTGCATCAGTCTTCACACAAAAAGAAACTATAGCCCAACATACCAAAAATGTAACTGTAAAAGACAGACTAGAAATAAAAATTAAAATAAACAAAAAAATGGTAAGAGAACACCTGTCTGATCTTGATGAATATAAATGACCAGGACCTGATGGATTACATTCCAGAGTTCTGAAGGAGCTGGCAGATGTTATCTCAGAACCATTGTACAATATCTTTCAAAAATTCTGGAGCACCGGGAAACTACCAGAGAATTGGAAAAGAGCTGATGTGATTCCCATCTTCAAAAAAGGAGGGGAAAAAAACCAGACCCAGGAAACTACAGACCAATCAGCCAAACATCAATACCTGGGAAAATACTAGAAAAAATAATAAAAAAACAGATTTGTGAACATCTATATACAAATAAAGTTATAATTAGTAGTCAGCACAGGTCTGTTAAAAACAGGTCATGCCAACCCACTCTTATTTCATTCTTTGACAAAGTGACTAAATTAGTAGACCTGTGAAAACATAAAACATATTAAGAATGGTTGCAGGATTTGGGTTTGGCTAGTTTAGAGAAAAGAAGGACTAGATGAGACATGATAGCAGTATTTGAGAGGCTACCAGAAAGAGGAGGGGGTCAGTTTATTTTCCAAAGCACCAGAGGGCAGAACAAGAAACAATGGATGGAAGCTAATCAAGGAGAGAAGAAACCTGGAATTAAGGAGAAACTTCCTAACAGTGAGGACAATGAACTAGTGGAACAGCTTGCCATCAGAAGTTATGGGTGCTTCTTCATTGGAGGATTTTAAGAAGAGACTGGACAGTCACTTATCTGAAAGGGTCTCTTGCTTTAGCAGGGGGTTGGGTTAGGGTTAGGGATAGAAAAAAAAATTCTCCCTAGGACACAGAGGGTTCTAGGTGGCCTAGCATCAGGATAGGGACCACTACAATATTGTCACTAAATGTGGCATTTCCCTAGAATAAGAATGAATACTTAAAAGCAAATCAACTGTCTGAAGCAGAACACACATGCGCACCGGCATCTGGTCTTCCAGTTTCTGGCGCGCATGCGCACACAAAGACCAGCTGGCCGGTGCGCATGCGCGCATAGGAAACCGGAAGATCATCTTCCCGGCGCACACATGCGCACTGGGCGCCTGCTCTTCTGGTTTCCGGCACTCCCGCATGCGTGAAGACCAGCTGGCTGGCACACGAGAGCGCCGGAACCTGGAAGAGCAATGGGCGACGGCTCGCATGCCCGGAGAGATGGCTCTGCATGCCACTTCCAGCACACATGCCATAGGTTCGCCATCATGGGTATAAGATCTCCTGCTTGAGAAGGAGGCTGGACTAGAAGACCTCCAAGGTCCCTTCTTTTCCGATTCTGAAATAAAGTTATAATTAATAGCCAGCACGGGTTTGTTAAAAACAGGTCATGCAAAACCAATCTTATTTCATTCTTCAACACCGTGACTAAATTAGTAGACCAGCGAAATACTGTGATACGGTTTCAAGTTGGGAAATGGGCCATTTCTGACCTCCGGAGGACCTCTGGGGGAGGGGGGAAGGCCGTTTTCGCCCTCCCCAGGCTCCTAGAAAGGCTCTGAAGCCTGGGGAGAGCAAAAAAATGGGACTTCCGGTCCAAACGGAAGTTGGCAAGTGGAACATTTCCGGCCTCCGGAGGACCTCCGGGGGGGTGGGGAAGGCCGTTTTCGCCCTCCCCAGGCTCCTAGAAACGCTCTGGAGCATGGGGAGAGCAAAAACGGGCTTTCCCCACCCACTCTGGAGGCTGGAAACAGACTGTTTCCCGACTCCCAGTGGGCCCAGAAGGCCCGAAAATCAGCTGGCCGGCGTGCGCATGCGCGCCGGACCTGAGCTCGCATGCCCACCGATATGGCTCCGTGTGCCACTTGTGGCACGCATGCCATAGGTTCACCATCATGGGCCTATGTAATCCTATTTGTGAATATGATAATAAAATCTTATCAGCATAGAGCAAGATGTTACAGTATGTATTTAAGATAATTGGCATATGTACTATGGGATCCTTCATTAACCCTGCTAAATCACTGATGTATAAATTAAATAATAATGGAGCAGAGATACACCCTTGTCTTACCCCTTTATTTGTGTGAATCCTGTTAGTCAGAGCCTTGTTCTTCTGCGAAGATATGATTTTCCTATACCCAGATTTCAATTCTATTCAAAAGGAACCTAGCATATATTTTTGCTACAATGTCAATCAGACTGATGGGCCTATAATTACTAGGATCCTTTTTATTCCCTTTTTTTATATATGGGGACAACTATTGCCATCTTCCACCCATATGGTATATGGCAGGTGTTATTTATATGTTTAAAAAGACCTGCCAATACTGGACCCCACCAATCGGGAAATTTCTTAAAGAATTCTGCTGGGTAAAAAAAATCCTGAGAACCCCCAACTCCAGCCCCTGCTGGCCCCGCCCACCCCTCCCAGGAGTCCCCACGTGGCCCGTTTTGAATGCAGGTAAATGCAGGGCGTGCGCGGAGGCTCGCAGAGGGCGAAAAACGGGCCTACCAGTTTCCAGCCTCCAGAGGTCCTCCGGAGCCTGGGGAGGTCGTTTTCGCCCTCCCAGAGGCTCGAGGAAAGCCTCTGGAGCCTGGGGAGGGAAAAACGCCCTTCCCCCCCTGCCGTGGTGCAGGCGAGACCTCTTGCAACCCTTTGCTCCCATTGTTTCCTGTGGTTCCAAGGGAAATGAGGGTATTGAAACAGGTTAAGAGATGTCTAAAGCATTGTTGAAGTTGGAAGAAAACGAATCATGTGGTGCCTCATTTCCAAATGTCTGGGCACATTGAACCTTTTGTCCCTGCAACACATAAAGATTATCCTCTTTTATGCCCTGTGCACATACATTCCCATTTCTCTTTATGAGACACTTCCCATTTACAAATGTGGTCTCAAAACCTTGCTTGTCTAAACTAGAGACACTCAGCAAATTATGCTCCATTTCAGGCACACATAATATGTCATTAAACATCTTTTCCAGATATGGAACTTGCACACTGCCTCTTCCAATGACCTTAGCCTTCGGGCCATTTGCCAAGGCTACTGCATCTCGAGCAGCTGGATCCATTCTGTAAAACAAGTTAGAATTGTTAACAATTGTTTGACTTGCCCCACTGTCTATTAACCATTTGTCTCTGCTATTGCAATAACCAACATTTGCAACAGCTATTTGTCCATCTTGCAAATAATTTCTTCTTTGCAAACAGCTTTTTCTTTGCAAACAGTCCCTCTTTAAATGTGGTCTTTCACCACAAATGAAGCACCACCCCTGTTGCTGGGCTGTAATCTGAGATCTTCTGCTGCTTTTTTCTTTTTGTCGGTCTGGTCCCTAGAGACAGCCAGTCTGTGGAATTTTCCGCTCTTCTCTCTCTGCTCCTTGGGCCCCCACCTCAGGGATTTCTCCTCTGGCTTTTTCTAAACTGGTGTTTGTTCTCTTCAGTGATCAAACAAGCCTTTAATGCCTCCATACGCAAATCCTGCTCTGGTTTGCATTCAAACACTGCAGAAACAATGTCCCAAGTTTCATCAAGACTGTTTAACACTAACATCACCTTTTGGGACTCAGGAATATTCATTCCACGCTGTTCCAATTCCTCAAACAAAGTTTGCATTTGCAATAAATTTCTTTCCACAGATTCACCTGGTTGCAGAAAGGCTCTGTATAATTTTCTTGATAATTGCACAATATTGCATGCAGACACACTAACATGCACACTTCTCAATTTCAGCCAGACTTCATGTACAGTCTTTAAATCAGGTACATTGATAAATTGTTCATCTTCTAAACTCAAGATGATATAAGCCATTGCTTTATCATGCTGCTTCTGCTCACCAGCTGCAAAAGCTCCCTGGGGTGGATTTATAACAATATCCCACAGCTCCTTAGCCTTCAAGAAACATTCCATCTTTGCAGCCCATATTATATAGTTCTTCTGTCCCAAACGAGGCACAGAGCTCTCCTTAAATTCAATAGCAGCCATCCTGCAAGCTTTATCTCTGCCTTGTTTCTCACAAAGGCAGTCTCACAGCTTAAATTACAATTCAGTCTTCTGTGTGCTCTGGGCCCATAACCTGTCAGAGTTTGTTGCATAAATCAAATCCAGAAGCACACACAGATAACTGATTCAGCTGGAATCATTAACTTCTTTATATACATAATAATATATATACAATACCACAAGTAATTCTTCCAAGTAAACACAAGGCAGGAGAGAGCAGTTAGTTTCATTTCAGAGTTCAGAGCAGACAGAGTACAGAGTGGGCTGAGCCACGCCCAGCCTTCTAGTTTAAGTTTAAGTTTCAATTCTCTGCACAGACTCAGATGTATTTAAGCTCCCATTGGCTGACTTAGTTGCTATGCCTATTCATTGGCTGACCTTGTTACCATGTCTCTCCCAGTTCATGAATATTCTAACAGGACAAGCCTGTCCGACTTGTGCCAGCAAAGAAGACCTACTTTGGATCCCATCCATTAAAGAACTCCAACTATCAGGATCCAGAAGAGCCTTCTCTGTCGCAGTGCCTGCCCTTTGGAACATCTTACCTTCTAGAGTAAAATCTGCCCCCACCCTCCTGTCCTTCCACAAGAGCCTGAAGACCTGGCTCTGCTGGTTGGCCTGGAGACCAGATGGGGGAAGTTCCACACTGGAGGTGGCTGCTGAATTGATGGCAGACTCCACCTTCCCCACCCCCCACCCCTTGCTCACTACTCTCCACCCATCCATTTTTTTGGTTATAATATTGATGTATTCTCATTGTGGATGAAGGCAAATATACATGTCCCAGGATAATGTTGCAGGATCCAATCTGGATCAATAACTGGGACTAGAGGTTTAGTCTTCCAAGCTTTCAGACTTGTGCTGGAGCCCATCCTCACTGGGAACTTCTCTCTAGCACAGCGGTTCTCAACCTGTGGATCGTGACCCCTTTGGGGGTCGAACGACCCTTTCACAGGGGTCGCCTAAGTGCGCGCTAGCCCGCCATCTTGGTGCCACGCCCCCTTTGTCACCTCATCGCGCGCAGGGAGGGGGCGGGGATCGCGGCATTAGGAAGGTTGAGAACCACTGCTCTAGCAGAACGTGTATTCTCATTTTGTTCTTCATTGTTTATTTTATTGTTCTATTATTTTACTTGTTTCCACTCTCTTCATTTCTTCCTTTTTATTGTTTTAAGTGGCCTAGGGTAATTCCATGCAAAGACAGGCAGCGAATAAATTTAACAAACAAATAAAGGGCCTCCTGATTGAGCAGAGGGTTGGGCTGTAAGACCTCCAAAGTCCCTTCCAGACCTGTTATTCTATGCTGGAGAAAGCCATTTAAAAATGCCTCTAATAGTATCAGATTACTACGTTTGGTTCTATTGAAAGTGGTACAGTTTAATGAAATATTTCTCCTGCAGATTTTCTCAAAACGAACTGGAAGATGGGATTAATGGGAATATATTGATATTGTATAGGTTTTTCATTTCAGGTTAGAGTTACCTTGTTTTAAACTTTTTTTTTTAATGCTTTAAGTTTGGTAAGTTATTAGCATTTAATGATTTAGGTAAATATTTTGTCTAAGACATGGATACCCACAATGTTTAATATAATTCTCCTTTCCAAAGGTGATGTCAGATTAAGTGGAAAAAGAATTATAAAAATACCAGATAGGGACAATCTTCATATAAAAAAAGTTTTTTCCTAGAGTTATTATATCATACTGAACTAAAAAACTGAACAATGGATACTCAATTCTCTAAATTTTCCTCAAACCCTAATCCTTACCATACTAATTGCTCTGTTTTGGACTACTCCAATTTGTCTAAAAGGGGGACGTGGTGGCTCAGTGGCTAAGACGCTGAGCTTGTCAATCAGAAAGGTCGGCAGTTCACCAGTTCGAATCCCTAGCGCTGCATAACGTAGTGAGCTCCCGTTACTTGTCCCAGCTTCTGCCAACCTAGCAGTTCGAAAGCATGTAAAAATGCAAGTAGTAAAATAGGGACCACCTTTGGTGGGAAGGTAACAGCGTTCCGTGTGCCTTCGGTGTTTAGTCATGCCGGCCACATGACCATGGAGACATCTTCGGACAGCACTGGCTCTTCGGCTTTGAAACGGAGATGAGCACCGCCCCTTAGAGTTGGGAACGACTAGCACATATGTGCGAGGGGAACCTTTACCTTTATTAATTTGTCTAAATCCTTTTAATCATTTTAAACTGTGGTAGCCAGAGCTAAATATGATGCTCAAGGTGGGATCTGATCAATGCAGATTTGGAAACTATACCTCCATGGTTGTAATGTAAAACTGTGTATGCATTTTTTTAGTCATTACACTGATCAGTCATATTTAGATTGCCCTCAGCAAAAGATGTTCAACAAATACAAGTCCCTCCATTCCATGGCCATATATTTTACTTTTTTACCTTCTGGGAAGACTTTTAAAAATGCAAATTAAGCAAGAGATCTCTCTCTTCAAGATTACTGGTTCCAGGACCAGACCTTCCTCCACTTTGATGTGAGTGGAGGAATAAAAATCAAGCTCCCCAGACCAGTTTTGCTAATCAGAATATCTTGGGATTCTCTGCAAATGCTTGGCTCATATCATGAAATATTACAGGCCCACAATGTATCTATAATAGTTTGCAATCAAGAATGAGACAAATGTAGCTATCGGTTCTGTTCATGACAAATCCATGGTAAATTCTAAAAATCAGCACAATGCTCCTAAGATGCTTACAGATAGATGTTTATGATTTACACTCCGGATTTAGAATAGAATGAGCGGAAGGGACTGTCAGATCCCAAAGAGTGATCGTGCCATTCAGTTGAGAGAAGGGGGGGCCTTGGGTTTGATTTATTAGCATTGCCTGTGTCAATTGACGATTTACAATCCATGCCCGGGGCGCCAAACATCCTGAGATCTCTTCACTTTTGGAGAAGGTTTATGGGGGGCAATGTGGGATGTTTCACTTCAATGGATAACAGAAGATGGTCAGAGAAATGTATGTTTATCCGGTTCCCAGAGCAGTTGATAAAGAAAACATTTTCACACTTGTGTATTGGCTAGAATCTGCATTCTGGCTAATGGGAGGGGACTCTACTGCTTTAACTCTACCTGCGTCGCCTAAGACACTTGTGTGAATTTGCATTCTGGCTAATGGGAGGGGTCTCTACTGCTTTAACTCTACCTGCTTTGCCTAAGGGTATTCAGACGTTGCTTTGAATGGAATGCTTTCACTTCTGCTTAATAAAAGATCCTAAGATCCTTT